>VZTH01012968.1:353586-524468 GCA_013397815.1 Aleadryas rufinucha | reverse complement strand
ATTTATATATATATTAAAAGAAAGTAAAGACCATTAGATAAGTGCAAGCAATTTTCCTCAAAAAGAAAATTGGAACCATGCCCAGGAAAGCTGCTTTTTTTTTTCCTTTTTTCTTTTTTTTTTTTGTTTTTTTTAAACTTTCTACTCCATTCAGTCCACTTTTTTTTTTTTTTTTTTTTTCAACATAGTAATTTCCAAAGCAAAATAAATTATCTACCATCTGCTATTTTGGGTAAAAGTCCTACCTAGTATCTTCTCGGGAACTACAGGAACATCACCTTTCTTACGGACTAAGTGAAGTGGTATCTCACCAGCCATTGAACTCTCTTGTAGCTGCATGTAAACATACCTTTCGATTAATGTTTAAAATGTGCAGAGTGAATCGTAACATTACGGGGAAGCAGAAACGGAGCTGCCGCAGGAGAACTGCACTGGTGTTAGTGGGGGGAGCGAGGGCTGGTTCGCTCGGACACACACACACAAATCTGGCAACGGGATCTTATCCGCGAAGTGTGGAGGGATGGTTGAGAAGGCATCCGTTTGCGAGCAAAGCTTGAAGGACACAAGCCGAGATTCTCTGAGCACACTGTCCACTTTCATCAGAATTGACTCGCGCTACTGGGGTCGCACTGTAACAACCGCACGATGGAGGGATCGCTCTTGGCACCTTTGATGAACTCTTCCAGTGACAGTTTACCTGACAGGGAGGAAAACCAAAATGGAAATCATTTTTCAAAAGTCAGTTGTTGCTGCCACCACTGCTGTAGCAAAGAACCCCTCCTCACCGAGGCAACATAACATCTATTTAATCTATCGCAAAGGCATCGAGGGGAATTTAGTGCAATGCACAGCCACTAAATCCTACTCAAGCCTTTAAGCCCAAATGCATTTTTCTTCTGCAAAACAATCCAGCATAAAAATTGCTATTTTTTTATTTAAAAAGACAGTCCCAAATCTAAAAACAACTGTTCTAGTATCATTTGGCAGCTTTTTGCTCAAAACCAGACTATACAAATAAC
Organism: Aleadryas rufinucha; assembly: GCA_013397815.1. NCBI lineage: Eukaryota > Metazoa > Chordata > Aves > Passeriformes > Aleadryas > Aleadryas rufinucha. Next base: position 523,449 of record VZTH01012968.1, on the reverse strand, counting down.
ATGACACATGAACACAAGGTATGGTACCTGAACACATGTATGTTTTGAAATGATGCTCGTATTACTACAACATTTTAAACCTAAATATTCAAAATATCCCCACTTTGTCCTCTTATTTCTTGTGACACATAGGGCTGAGCAATGATGGCTTCTCTGGCACCTACAAGGTTGGACAGGGGGTTGAGCAACCTGATCTAGTTCAACATGTCTCTGCTCATTGCAGGGGTGTTGGGTTAGATGACTGTGGTAGGTTGAACCTGAGCTGATAGACAGATGATGCTTTTTCGAGATTTCCATATTTAAAGCTTGGGGGGACAGGAAGTTCCCTCTTTTCGGTTTTGCAGCTCCTGCGGGAGCGGGGGAGGATGGGTGCTGAGGTTTCGCTTCTCGGAGCGGCCTCGAGCTTCCCCCCCTGCCCAGTGCCGGAGCACGGCCAGGGTGATGGCGGGAGAACCCCTCAGAGCCCCGGGCAGCTGAGGAACAGCCGTAATCGCTGCAAATAGCTGAGACCACCCGGCTGACGCTTCTGAGGACTGCCCCCCCCTGCCCCCCATGTGGCCCGCAGAGATCCTGGCAGGGGCCGATGGACCTGAGAGACAACATTGGGGAGCCAGCAGCACAACGTGAGTGAGGCTTTCTCCATCGAAAAGCCTGAACACCAAAAACTTTGCATCATGGCCTCTTCAAGGTCAGAGAGAAAGAGAAAGCAAGTAAAACTGAAGATGATGGTGGGGAAGAAAGAGGGCGGAGTCGCGCTTGCAGCGCAGAGCTTAAAACGGCTTTCTGCAGACCGTGGTAGGAACTGTAATATCCCAAACTGTTTTTCTCTTTAATCCATTTAAAGACATGGGGGGGTGATGAAGAATTCTGAATGCAGCCTATGTGCAAAGGGGACCATGCCAGGTTACCCAGAAATTGTGAAGAGTTGTGAGAGACTTTTAAGATTTTTCTGTGAAGAAGAGAGTTGTTGTTTCAGGCTGGATTCTGTCCACCCTTAAAAGGGAAACCCCATGTGTGGCCCATGTGATTTTCTTTCCATCGGAGAGATGCTATTTTTCCCGGAGGCAGATATTCCGAGCGGACTGTCGGCTGGTGCAGTTTTGAGAGACCACGGACAGCAAAAGAGACCTCTGTTTCCTTAAATAGTGAAGAGGTTTTTAAGAATTATGAATGCTGACCAAGAATTGTGTTTTGTTATCCTTTGTGCTGATTTGTGAAAAGAGAAAAGGGAGGAGGGGGGTGCTGGAGCAAAAGGAGGGGTTTGCTTTAATTTCTTATTATTTCTTTTTCTTTCTTTTAGTTCTGTTAATAAACTTTTTTTCATTTTTTTTAAGTTTTGAGCCTGCTTTGCTTTCTTCCAAATCTCCTACCTCACAAAAGATAAGAAAGGTGAACTGAAACCACTACAAAAATGGTGTTTCTGCCAGGTTAAGAACTAAACCCGCTACAATGACCTTTAAAGGCCCCTTCCAATCCAAACTATTCCATGATTCCATGACTCTGCAAGTCACTTGCTGTGCCCTGCTGGGTGTATGGGAACAGGACGGGTTTAGTTTTTTCTTTTTTTCAAGAAAAGCTAGCCCTGCGCGGGGCACCTACTGCTGTGTGTTCCTCCTGAGCACTTCTGGTTTATATATTTTCAGTTTAGGCCAGAGGCACTGACTTGGATGGACCCTGTAACAGTCTGAGGGTCTGAAAAGTGATCTCTGGAGGAGCAGCCACCCCAGAATCACCTGGCTCCAACAGTCCCATGGAATGGCATGGCACAGCATGGTACAGCAAGGAGGAAATATTCCATCTGGTCTTTCAGACCTCATCCTGGGTGACCCAGCACCCTGGCAGGTTTTTCCCAAGCTCAGGACTACTCCCCTGCACAAATACCATCAGGAGCCCATGAGCAGCCTCTGCCTTGCCTGCTAGGACCAATACCTTCCTGCTCCAGCATCTTGAACCATGGCAGAAATAGGACATGGCAATATTAATGAAAAATGAAACAGTTTTCCCTATGAAGAAGGGGACACAAGCATTTGCTGTATTCCTGACATGATGTCTAGTGATCTCCCATTTAGCTTGTGCATTCAGCACAACCTACCCTACCCTCACACAACATCCCAGCGCCATCCTTGCCCACCCCAAGCTGCTAGGCTTGAGACAGGACCCACACACAAACATCTTGCACTTGGAAGGTGCCTGCTGCCACTTTTGACCACATGTATCCAAAGAGAGGGGCACCAGCTCATTGTGCCAGTTTTCACCAGCCCCAGGATGCTACCAGCCTGTTATGGGGGTGGAAGAGGAATGACCCTGGTGGCCAGCACCCAAAACAGGTTGAACAGGGAGGAACTCCTCTCTCAAGTAACAAGCAATAGGGCGAGAGGAAATGGCCTCAAGTTGTACCAAGAAAGGTTTAGATTGGATATTAGGAAAAATTTCTTCACCAAAAGGGTTGTCAAGCATTGGAACAGACTGCCCAAGGCATTTAAAAGACGTGTAGATGTGGCATTTATGGACATGGTTTAGTGGTGGGTTTGGCCATTCGGGGTTAACAACTGGACTTGATGATCTTAGAGGTCTTTTCCAACCTAAACGATTCTATGATTCCATGAATGAGCAAGCCTTCCTCTTGTAGAAATTAAAGAAGGTCAAAAACCTGTGGCACACTAATTTCTGGCTTTTAAGCTAATGTTCCCAAACCAAGTGTTTTTAACAAAAAAAGAGGTCTCCTAACTATCAGGATATCTATTAGTTTGCCCCCTTCCTTGTATTACTTAAAAGCAAAGCCCAAATCGAAATCTATTTGCAATGCCCAACAGTCAGTTGAGGAAGAAGAAACATTTCCAGCCACCAGAAACACATGTGCAGATGTTATTCCTTGGCACCGCATGGCTTGCAGGGCTGGTATTTTATGGGGAATAGGAAGATTTTATTCCAGCAACGAAGTGCAACAGATGGAGGATGTATACATACAGCAGATTTTGTGACCACTACTCTGTTACACATCTGCACGCACTGCTACTTTCCACAGACCAAAAATATTTTAATCATGTTATTTTAGGGCCCTCCACACGTCAAGCCAGGGGATGAAGTGCTAGTTTAGATGAAGTCAAAGGTAAAATACTTGAGGACTTCAGCAAAGCCAGGAATTTGCCCTGGGGACTGCAGCAACAGACACCAAAATGCAGCCAAAAAAGTCTCTTAAATAAAAACCTTTCTGTACATAAGATGGAATTTTTTAAGGTCTCCATATCTCAGTGCTAGAACCAAATCTTTGCTCCCACTGAGCATATCAGTAGGCTACAGCTCCTGATTTTGATGTGAGCAGTTGCCACCTCAGCCTCTGACAGGGTAATTCCCAGGGAAAACTCCACCTCAACTGGGAATAGAGGAAACATGTCAGCAGGCTGATGAGCAGAGGAAATTGATCATTTTTTGCCTGTATTTTTCAAGCCCAAGGAAATGAGCCAGCACAGGTGGAGGGGTTGTGATGGGTACACTGTCAGATAATTTATCAAGGAGCTCCACAACCTGGCTTGGGAGCTGCTACATCCCCCTGATGCTCATAGTGCAACAGAGGTGTGTGACCACATACATACGTATGTATACATGCCACAAACACATACAAAAAGTAAGTATTACGGACCCATGGGAATTCTTGTTTTCAGGTGCCCAACCACATTCAGGACCCGTGTGACTGATGACAAGCCTGGGAGTGCAACTCTGTCAAGGGCAATGGGAGCAAAACCTTGTGCCAAGTTTGTGCTATGCCCCGAGAAAATAACCCAAAGACAATGGACACGGGAATTTCAGAGGAACCTTTGCAGAAGGGGATTCACCCATGAAATGTTAGGGAAGGACTGCTCCCCTCCCAGCCCCCCAGCAGGAAAAGTCACCCTCTGTTCACTGCTCACTTATTCACCTTAGTTGTCATGGACCAGAGATGCTCAACGAGGACAGGCAGAGACCAGAGGCACCGGCAGGAACATCCCTGCCCTCTCTCCTGTCTCCCCAAATTCTGCCATCTACCAAGGCTGGGCCAGAAATCCTGTTTCTAGAGCCTAGGGAGGGGTGCCAGTGGCAATCCTACCGTCATTGTTTGTGTCCATCTGTCTGAAGATCTTGTCTGTTCGCTTCTCAGGAGTGGATTCATCCTCTGGCATTTTCATTACTGATGAAACCATTTTGTAAATTGCCTGAGTATTAAAAAAAAAGTTTAAGAAAAAGAGATATAAGAAAAACACAACCCAAATGATAAAGCACAGGACAGAGGAAAAGAATTTAAGCCTGTAGCAATAAAAAAAGGCAGCTGATCCTGGCAGGCAGCTGAAGGACTTTATGAACCAAAATGAATGGGAATTTCTGACTGCAGCTTTTAATTTTCCTTTCTTGTATTCATTCGTGCTTCAAAAGAAGCACTGGGTCAGTTTAACTGAAAGTCAGGGTCTAGATTAATGTATGAGCAGGACTGGGCTAAAATACAGGAGGCAATGGTGTGCAACCCTCTCTTCTGCAGCTGGACTGAGCCATCACCATCCACCCAGTTACAGGTATGCATGTGGGGTGTTACAGGGATTATGGCGAATATGAATATATAGCAATAGATATGGTTTTTCTTCATGGATGGGTAAGGAAATGCATCTTCAGACTTACAAGAACATGAATAATGATGAGACCTCTTTACAGTGTCTGCAGTCCTAGCCTTCCACCTAAATTATCCCACCTCAGCCATGAGGACCAAGTGTCAGGGCTGATGCATGACTCCCTTGCACTGGACAGGACACACACCTCAGCTGCACAGTGGGTGACAAGCAGGTACTGCTGTGGCCAAACCCACACCAGCATGTGGGGTAGGGGCAGAGGGGACTCTGCCCTGCCCACCCCCACTACAGCCGGTGGTCTACATGTCCTCTGCCTTCAGGAGACAAAGACATGCTACAGCCTTTCATCCAGAGTTCACATTGACTCAGATTTGAAGATTCAAAGCACTAATTTTGAGATTAACTAGGTCAGTAGAATTTGCATTTAGGGTTTTTTGATCCCATGAACATCACAATAAGAAATCCCCAGGGAGAGCTCCAGAATTTTGGCTGCAGGCCAGCCGCACAAATGCCTTGTTCATATCTCAGGCCCTTTCCTCATCTGCATCTTACAGGTCCCACCATGTGTCAATGGTGGACATGACACCACTGGATCCAATGGGCTCAGGAAGCTCCCTGGGGCAGGAGTGAGCCAGCTCAGCAGATCTCTCCTCTGCAGCTTCAGCTGTCTCATGATGAAGAGATTACAGCAACACAAATAACATGTCCAATAGAGAAAATGCCTCACCTGCACTATTTCTAGCATTTCCCCACGGCTGATGTACCCGTTGCCATCCAGGTCGTACATACTGAATGCCCACTTCAGCTTCTGTTCCAGCTTGCCCCGGGAGGTGACGCTGAGGGCGATGATGAATTCCCTAAAGTCAATCGTCCCGTCACCGTTAGTGTCAAAGGTGCGGAAGACGTGCTCCGCAAACTTCGACGCATCGCCATAAGGAAAAAAATTTGCATATATTTTTTTAAACTCTTCTACAGTCAAATGGCCCGTGGGGCAATCTTTTAGGAAGCCCTTGTACCACTCCTGCAGCTCGTGGTCTGTGAACTCAGTATTCTCACGCAGGTCCTGGAGCACCTCGGGGCGCAGTTTGCTGTTCTGCTTCCCCATCCTCTTCTGGGTCCGGGTTCAGCAGCTGCAAAGCAAGAGAAAATCTGCCTGAGCTCCAGCCCTACTGGGCAGAGAGGGGCTGGGGAGAGGTAGAACCCTGGGAGAAACACAGACCCCCTGGGGCAAGGGGGAAAGAGGAAAAAAAGGATGCTATAAATCACCAGGAAAAACCTCATTTAATTTGGCTTCCTTTCCTCTCCTCTAGGCTCTCCCAGTGACTAATATGCTGTGGAAGGGAAGGTAGTTTGGGAGGAACTATTTGGGAAATATTAATTCTTATTATTAATCCTCATTATAAGGGAAATAATAAAAATCAGTATTTTCTCTGCTACAATCCCACCCCTCCATCACGTGGCTTGCAATGCCCAGCTCTGGATTCCTACACAGGCCGATCTGCTGCGATGACTGAGTGGGAGCAGGCAGGGACAGCAGCAGACAGCAGCAGAAAAGAAAAATTCATCTATTCAAAAGTGAAAGTAAATGCAGCTGAACAAGAAGCAGGAAGGGCAGGTGGCTCTGTGCCAGTCATGTTTGCATTGTCCAGATGCTCTTTGAAACCCTGTGGCTTACATAGCTTCTCCTCCCTCCCTGCATCCCTTGCCCCACAGCAGTGGGGGCTTGTCCCTGTGTGGTGGGGCTTGGTTGGTGCTCCTTGTGGCACCTGAGGGTCACAGAAGGGTGCAGCAAGGGTAAGCTCAGCACAGCCCATGCTCAACAGCAGCACCCTGAAAGACTTCTACCTCTTTTTCTCAACTGTGGAGGCAGCATGAGCAGATGGATCACTGCAACAGCTGCACTAGCACAAGGGATTCCATCCTTTCCAGCCCTCCTAGATAATCAGAGAGTAGGGCTTTTTAAAGCAAAATGTTTGGCAAAACAACTCTTTTCAGGTTTACTGAGGTTTATACTTTTAGAGAAGCTTATTCAGGACATTCAATATTTCCCTAGAAGGGCCAAAATGCATTTAAACTCAGGATTCCACCAGGATGTCAGGAGAGGGCTGGGTCTGTCCTCTCCCTTGACAATGCCCATGATGTGCCACACAAGGTGAGACTGCTCAGCAACAGGAGAGTTCCTTCAGCAAAATAAGAGATGGTCAACCTGCACTTAGGCAACAACAGGAAAAAAACAAAACCTTGATAATTTCTGGCTTTTATCCCTTGCAGTCTGTCATGGCTACCCAGCAGTATCAAACTGTGCTGCCAAGCTAGAGGCTGAGCCACATGTCCTTCCCCAAATTCAAGAAGTTTATTCACAAGCACGCACAAAGTCACATCCAAACCCCTGTGACTGGTTTGCATAAATGATATTTCTCTGCACAGACTATTGTGCCTGTTGGGTTCGCTCAGAACCAGTGCAGAAGACAGGTTAGTAACAGGCCACACTGCAGATTACCTGGAAACTGCAAGAGCTGAGTAGCAAAGCATGCAGAGACCAGGAAAAACAGGGGCTAAGCACTTCCCAGAGAGTAAAAATTCCAGGCATGCATAAGAACCCAAAAAAATTTAAAATGCTAAAGGTCGGCAAAAAATAAGTTGCTCTACAGCAGAATGTAAGCTTGTTTTATTTGTATTCCACTTAGTCTGTGCACTGCCTCAGCAATGTAAAAAATCCACATCCTGCTCTGTGGCTTAATGCTCAGAGACAAAACCCAGCCAGCTGCTCGTTGGTTCAGTGCACCGGGCTTAACGGAAAACTGTGTTATCATCAGTACTTCTGTTCGCCACAAAAGCTGCCAGTATTTCAACTCCAAAGCTTTATTTTTGTCCATTATATTGCAGACATACCTGACATACCTCTGCTTATGCCCAACATGCAGGGATGCTACAGCTCCTAGGAGAGCACCAGGCTGCCCTCCAGTTAAACCACTAAATCTCAGCTACTGCCACTGCCTTTTCCATCTTTGAATCTTCTCTGCTCCAGATAGTCATCCTTGCAGTGCCGAGGGCAGAAAACACAATATTCTGCTATGAGGAAGTCAATTTGCAGAAAAGAGCAGCTTGGAGCAAATAATGGATCAGATGTGGTCCTTTTTTTTAAAGAGCAGAAATCGTAACAGTATGTTCCTGTCCTTGGGTAAGGAGGTGCCTTCAGTTTCCACGGAACCCCTTCAGTGAATCCCTTCACTCCACGATTCCCAGGTGCTTTGTAAGAAGTAGTGTCTGGATTGAAAAGCAGTCCCTGCCTCACCAACCACTGCCTCAGAATTCCCTCGGAGAGGGGCAGGAGGAACAGTAGAGCCCACTTAATGCAGGAGCTGGGCTTTAAGCACAAATTACCTCAGCTTTATTGATGCACAGGGTTAAGGACTGCAAAACTTTCAACTGGTAGTTAAAAGAGGTTTAATGTCATTTCTCCCTGTTCCTATAATACCTTTATTATTCCTGTTCCCTTGAAAGTAGAGACCCCTAGACAACAGAGAGGTAAGGTGATAATTCCACTTAGTAGATTTCACTGCTTCTCCTAGTGGTAGATTCATCCTGTTATTTGAAGAGATGCTCATTAAATATCAGCTTCAAAAGTTTTACATTCAAGCAATCTTTGCATTCAAAAGATTACAGGCTATTTCATCCCTTCCTCCTCTTTCACATCGTGTTATAGCAGAAAACGTGCAAAACTCTGAACACAACTTTTTTTTGCATATGAGCTGTCTGAAAGGCTTCATAACGTGTTCAGCCCAAATGCAATCCTGCAGTTGTAACCAATTCAATGTGAATAATTAAATAACCAACATTAACATTAATTTATTAAAGCCCATCTGAAAAAACAGCTTTGATGTAAATTGTCTTGCAGGTAGCTCCTTCAAAATGAAATGCCTAAATATCTCATTAATCATGACAGCAACCCCTGCTGCTGGCATCCAACTGACAGCTCATTCGATTGCTATAAAATGCTTTCATCAAATCACTTTCCAGAGGCTCAGCAGCTGATTTAGCTACAAGACCACTCAGAGAATGGTTGCTAATGGAAATCACAGGGAGCAGGGCTGGGATGCTCTGGTCAGTCCTGTGATTAGGGCTGTGTTCTGTTGGTTTTTTTTTAACCAGCTAAATCACTTGTTGCAGTGGGTGTAGAAGGCAAGGCAGGAGAGGCATCCTTGCACCCATTGTTGCCCTGGGCAGTTAGCAGAGACCTAACTGCAGCACAGCCTGCCTTTCCCTCGTTTCCAATCACACCAGGGTGAAATCCAGGGAAGCAATGCCACATACACTGCAGCAAGGTCTGTCCCTGCTTACCTTGATGAGCAAAGGCCCTCAGTGCATCTGGCACAATCGTAGCAATAAGAAAAACAGTCACAGGAATGCCCTTGAGGTGATCAGACAAGGAAAAGCTTGGTAGTAAATGCAGACCTGAGGACTTAGCAAGTTGATCACTGCTCATGAAAGTGATGCTCGGTCATGTAAGGCTTAAACAGGGAAATGCAGATGCACTTTTTGTTCCAGTTTCACACCAAAATTTTAGTTAAAATTATGTGGGGCTGCTGCCTGCCTTTAATTCTAGCCGGGCTCAAAACTGAGCTGCCAGAGAACTCCCACCTGAATGTAACCTCTGTCCTACGCTTACAAAAAATCAGCGATAATCTCATAGCAAAAGCCTAGCAATGAGCAAAAAGGTCTTTTACTGAGGCCAACACACACGCTGGTGTCCTGGTTTCAGCTGGGGCAGTGTTCATTTTCTTCCTAGTAGCTGGCACAGTGCTGTGTTTTGGATTTAATGAGAATAATGTTGATAACACACTGAAGTTTTAGTTGTTGCTGAGCAGTGCTCACCCTAAGTCAAAGACTTTTCAGTTTCCCATGCTCTACCAGTGAGGAGGTGCACAAGAAATTTGGAGGGAGCACAGACAGGACAGGTGACCTGAACTGAACAAAGGGATACTATCATGGTCAGAATATAAATTGAGGGGGATTGTCTGGGGAGGGGGCTGATCACCGCTCAGGGATGCGCTGGGCTCTGGTCAGCAGGTGGTGAGCAATTGTACTGTGCATCCCTCGTTTCTCTTGGGTGGTGTATCTCTCTCTCTTTTTATCATCTCCCTTTTCATTACAGTTATTGCCATCATTATTGTAATAATATTTTATTTAATTTCAGTTATGAAACTGTTCTTATCTCAACCCACGGATTTCACCTTTTTTCCCCCTAGTTCTCCTCCTCATCCCACTGGGGGCTGGTGTTAAACCACAACACTGGGGTGAGTAACTAGCCAAGTCTGAAACAGCTAAAGTAGCAATTCTGTGTTTTTACCAACAGATGGACTGGCTGTCAGCATCCACGCACTGAACTATTTGGAATACTTGTAACAAAGCTCAGTGCATCCTGCTTTCACAAGAACTCTCTGTCAACCACCAGTTACAGCCGGTAGAAGCATGCTGTGACCATGTAACCCAGAGAGCCGGAGACCAAACGAGCTTTTTACTGCAAAGCTTGTGAAAGCAAAACTCCCTTGAAATGAGCTCATGATGGGATCCTCTTAGTGAATCAGTTACGGCTGCAAAAGGAGGAATAACTCCTTAGAGATGTATTTCCTTGTGCAAACCCCCTTGGATACTAATTCAGTGCTAATAAAAAGAGGAAAATTGATGAAATGCCTGTCTTTAGGACAGAGGTGCTCTCCAGCTGAGAAAGACAGTGCACAGAGAAACAGAACAAATACTCTTCATATTATCTGAGCTATCTGCTTTGCGGGGGGGAAGTGTGGCACCATTTCTCTTGCAGTGATCACTTATAAAGCAGAATTAGTGTGTCAAATCTGTTACAGTCATGAAGCTGTAGCACAGTGCCTCCAGGACCGCAGGAGCCCAAAGAAAATGAACAGCCTAAGCCAGGCAGCAAATACTGCTCTGGGTTGGTCTGAAATGCAAGACCATTTCAACAGGAGTGGGAGATTTTTTGAATAAAAGACCTAAAGCATCAGATCTGTAACTGAGGCTCTGTTTTTAAAAGTTTGATCCTTGTAATTAAAAAAAAAACAAACAAAAAAGCAAACAGAAACCCAAACAAAGCCCCTGCAAACAAACAATAAAACAAACAAAACCCCACAAGAAACTCTCCACAGGTAGTCCAATTGTAAGGCTCAGCCGCTAAAGATCTGTGTTGCCACAGTTCAGGAACACACCCTCGAGAACACGTTTCATGCACCGGTAGCACCAGCTCACACCAACTCAGCCAACACAGATGTGTTTAAGAAGCCTCCAGCTCCCGTGGGCCAAGCTGCAAGAGCGAGATGGGTTCCCAGACACCCTAGCTAGTGACAAATGTTTACGTAAAAAATGATCACGCAGCAACAAGCTGCAAAACAGGATTATAACAACATCCTCTGGACCATGCTTTGCCGAGGGCTGGTCCGTGGTTCTGATCTGAGCTGGGGGGGAAATGCGCCGTTACATGGGCTGGGACAGATAATGAACTCCAGAGTGAGGAGCAGATTTTGTTACATGTTTTAATGTCAGTATCCAAAGCAACGAGCATTGCAACAGAGACGGCACAGGATATACAAATACGTTGCTATAGATATCTGGTCCTGCCTGGTAAACTCACGTGAACTTCTCTCCTACCCTGCGGGAAAAGCCGACACCCACATACCAGCCACTGCAGCACCTGTCGTGTTTTCCCAGGCTGCAGACACGGGGCCAAAAGTAACACCTTTAGATAAAGTCTCAGTTGCGAAAAGGAGTACCTTCACCTCTTGAAAAGCTACGAATAGAAGCAGTGAGATAAAAGAAAAACCAAAACCAATAATGCAGCAAAAAATTCAGACCTTGCAGGGTTTGAGATGCCAAAGGCTGGTGTCAAGAGGGGTTGAAGCTGCTTCTGCTGCTGCCTTCGGGGAAACAGAAAGAGAAACGAAACCTGACAAGTGAAGAAAAGACCACTCTAAATAAATAAATCGTCTTTTTAAATTTTTCACTTTCAGAGACTAACTATGCTTTTATTTATAAAAGAAACATTGCTTATTTCCAACTTACTTTCAAGTTCAATCCTTTTCGGAAGTTTATTAAAAACAGTGGGTGAAGGGGAAGGACGACCCTGTGTACCACCCACATTTCAGTTTCAGAAAACTCAGTAACAATTCACTGAATTGTATGCCCACTGAATGTCCTTCCGAAAGGTGGAGTGAATTGGTAAAGAGACCTAGAGCCACCTTACTGTGGAAGTTTATCCATAAACACATACCCAGGAACTGCGTGGTCTTGAAAACCTGATTCCATGTCTGGGATGAAAATCCATTCTAAATAACCACCTACCCTCCACCTTGCCAAAGAAACAGATGATTACAAAGACTCCAACCCTGCAAAATGACTACGTGAGATGAATATTTCCAGGTTGGCACGTTCATTTCATGGAGTCAGCTGCAAAGGCTGAAACGTAAGAAATTCCCTTACAGGTGTCTGGATTATGCCTATCTGTTGAAGTCACTTTATTCAGGATTATATTCCTGATTTACAGGGAAAAATTAGTCACTGACATCGAGCATCAGTACATTAACCTGAGAACCATTTTACATTCAGATCCTATGAGTGTGGTGAAGAGGCATTTGCAGATCACAGTGGCAGGATCTTTCCAGGTGCTTGCCATGGATGGCATGGTTACAAACTACTGAAAAGAAGCAAAAGAAGCACAAACTACCTCCAAATATTCATGAATTGCTGCTAATGAGTAAGAAATGAGACCCATGTCGGGACCAGAAGAGTGGCAGTTCCTTGGGGAACTCTCCGTGATGTTCTCCAGCTCAGGGAGGAGAGCTTATTACTGTAAAGGGCAAATATTCCCAATGCAGTAAGAAAAGCACAGATATATTTCAAGTAAATTAGGAAATTGGGTTAATTTGGGTGGGAGCAGTTTGGGCAGTAATGCAGCTTGTGACTGCAGACAGGAAAAGAAAATCATGAGTGGATTTTCCTCATCTCCTCCCTTTGTCCTTTTTTTTTTAAACAAAACCAAGGAAGAAGCAGCCAGTCCGATTTTTTCAGACGCTGTGCAAAGTTGGCAAGGCTTAAAAAAAATTACAGTTTGTTTACACAATACTGCAGATCAAGGAAATCCCATCTTCACAATGTCTTAGTGCACAAGGTCTTTTTCTGAGACGGTTCAGTTGCATGAGGAAAAACTCACGTCATGTTCACTGAATATACTATTGTGATACATAATTTTTAATAAAACTCAGTGAGTGCTGGCCTGCAGGATAGGGGAAGGTGCCTGATGGGAACTGGGAAATCAGAGAGAACATTTTTAGAATAAGGGAAGAAAAGTGACAAAAATTAGCACAAGGCACTGTGTTTTTAATAGAATTAAAACCACAGAAGTAGCACAGTTAGGCAGTTTTGTCATTAGATTTTAAAAGTTTCCTATGATGCATTTATTTAATTGATGAAGGTAAATCACAGAAAAATTCTCTACAGAATAATCACAGCCCTGAGAGAAAGGAACCCAGATTAAATTTCAGAAGAATTAGTCAAACTCTGGCAGTAACAAGAGCCAGCCAATGGCACCTGAGCAAATTCTGCAGCATCAGAGCCACTCCTATGGAGAAGATGGAGAGTTTGGGGACAATGGCACCAGGTAACCAGACAGTGACAGATGATAACCAGCCCTCAGGCATAGTCTGCAAGACCATCCTCACTGCTAATGATGCCTAAATAAAAAACAAAGAAAAGATCTGACATCCTTCCCTTCCCCAGGTGCAGATACTGTGCTGAGATACAGGGCTTGGAGGAATCATAGGGATTTCAGGGTAGCTAATTTGAAACAGAGCAGGGAAGAGAGCTGGTTTTGCTTTCAAAGAGTGAAAATAAACCTTTTTATTTAATTTAAAAAGCATTCTTTAGTAGGTATATCCTTAGTGAAAAGATGATCCAAAATGTGGCTTTGGAGATATGCCAACCAGCTACCTTTAACAAAAATTCAATATGAACTAAAAGTACTAAGATACACTGGAGAAAAAAAAAAAGTCAACCAAAAAGACAAAGATCCTCTTTGTCACCAACATGTTCAACCTCCAAATATATAGCTATTGCTAACAATTTCTACTACTAATACATGGGGGGTTTTTTGTTCCAAAAATATTAAATCTAATATAAATGCATCCATTTATTTTATTAATCTAGATTTCTGAAGTACCTTTTTAAAAAAAATTGATTATCACTTCAAAATAGCACAAAGTCACTAGTTAAATTCCTTGTAAAAATACACTCCACTAAATCAAAATTTTTCTAGAAACAGTGTTCTATTTCCCCTTCAGTGGTAAACACTAATAATAGTAATCAAATTGTTTCACACCTTTATTTTCCTGTTTGTTGAATGAAAAAAACCACTGAAGTTTCAAATCTAATAGCAAACCTAGAGTTTAACTTTTCTGGATTTTTTTCCTTACGGAGATGTGAATTAAAAACTGAGACTGAAATAAGTACCTGAGAACAGCATCCCACCATAAGGAAGGAACCTGGTTCTGCTGGATGCAGCAATTCAAGGAGCAGGAGACCAAATCTTCTGCTGGTAGGAATCAGCCCAAGCTATACAATAGCTAAGGATATCACTCAGGTTCGTGCATGTGACTGTATCAATCTCACAGGGTTTTTTAAAAATTCATTTTTAGAATCAAGGAGCAAAAATTGCAGTGAGTACTATCCTGTGCAGGAAAGCCATGGCCCCAGGACACACCCTGGACAAAAGCATCACACCAGGAACATGATGCAAGGTTTGTGTTCAGGTTATTATCAGGGCATAAGAGAACACAATGGCAAGCACCTGGTGCTGGATTACAGCAACACTTATGCTAGGATGTGGACACCCAGCTCTCCTGCAACGTCCTGCTGTCCTCCCAGGGTGGCAAGGACTGCCTATGCCAAGGCACATCCAGGCTGGTGGCTCCCCACAGGCAACCACCTGCGAGAGCACTTGTGGGTGTTTGCCCAAGGCAGTGCCTTGATGGTGTGAACTCCAGACCAAATAAACACAGGGACGAGCAGAGCATTGGTGTTCCCATTAGGTGGATCCTGAACACAGAGGGCCATTCTGACCAGCAGGGATATGACAGACCATCTCTCTGGCTGTGTATGATGCTCAAGGATACAGTAATACCTTCTCTCACCTCTCACTTCAGCTTCTCTCATTAAAAATGGGAGAGTTATCTCCAGAAAACAGCAAATCATATGATTTTGTGACTAGTTCCTCTAAAATCCATACAAAAATGGGCACCATGCCTTCACTGAGCTGTCAGAGACAGCACTGGCTGGACTCTCCCAGCAGTCGAGACCAAGAAGAGGCTGGTACAGCAGCACGGCAGGACACCTCCAGTCCCAGCCCACACATTTAGTAGTTGCAACTTCCATTAATCCTGAAGACTCAAGAGTTTCATTTCCTCTTAAATGCATTCACTATAAATTATGCAGAAGAACAATATGACTGTCTGTCTCCAAGAAAGGGAGTGCTCCACATCAGAGGAGAAAGAAGAGACAGTGGTATTTTTAAGGGCATCAAGAACAGCCCTATGAAAATCCTTTCTCTCCTGGCATTTCTGTGTAGCATTAAACACTTCAATGCAAATCATCTTGGAAGCAAACCACGCAATCTGCACTCAAGACATCACTTTTCTCATTAACCTCCACCACAGGGCTCCATCCCCAGCAATACCCACACCAAATGTGCTTTTCCGAGCGCTGCGGGTGAGGGCTGCCTGGAGCTGAGCCTCTGTTAGCAGGCTGGGTAAGAAGCAAATGGAAAATCAAATCACTCTGAATTTTATATTTATATCTAAGTGATGCCAGTGGTGGCCAAATGGGTGTATTTTCCTCCCTAACTGGGTATAGTAACAGGAAGGAGATGTGATGGTTTTGAAGCAGGAAGCATCCCAACAGGCATGTGATCAACAGAGCTGACCTCCATCTGAGACCACGTATGGGGCACATCCTGTCCCACTGCCTTGGTGCTGCATCGGTGAAGGTCTCGATTGCAAAAACAGGAAATGTGCCTTATTTCAACAGTGATGCTGAAGATGGACATTCATGTTCACATGAGGAGAAGGCGATGAGAGAGTAAACCTACTCCTGATACCCCCTTAAAATCGCTGTCTCAGATGGAAGGATCTTCATTAACTTCATTTCAGCAAATGCAAAAAAGAGCACCTAATCCATAAGGTTTTAACATATCAGGCCATGGACAGATAAGCTTTCCTGGCTATGGCCACACCAGGATACTGACCTCAGCCACTTTGTAACCTCTTAATTTATCACTCTGGTCTGTGAAAAGACCCTAAACTATACCTGGTATCAACCACTAGTCTGCTCCACTTCTAAAAGGGCTAAAAAATCCTACTAAACCAAATTCTGCATCTTTTGCAAACCAAGATCCACACTAGATCCACAACAGGTTAGCATTTTGGGTTTTTTTTCTTTTATTTTCCCTTCCCCAAGGATAACATTATCTATTTTCCTGGAAACTTTCAGCAACTTTTCTGCAGGAGAAGAAGGTATCCTGTGCGAGAAACCATGTCAACAAAATCTTTCCGTAAATGCAGCATTTGCGTAAGATCAACACAATAATTTATCATTTATTTTTTCCTCTTGAAAGGAACAGGAAAAAAGTGTTTAAAGTCTGTGGCAGTGGTTAAAAGGAGGGCTCCAATGGTGGAGGATGGTGCAGAATTGAAAGTTTCTGAAGTGATGCCTTCTCCTGGGATGTACACACATCATCTTTCAGCACACAACAGCAAGGCCGCTTCCCTTTGCCTTCAAGCCTGCTAACAGCTCTTTGTTGGCACTACATATGTTGAAAAGGGAAGGCCAGCAAATGTACCACCCTTAGGGTCAGAGGAGTCAGTTCCACAACTGATATACATGTTTGGAGTCGCACTGGCATTGGGGAAGAGGTTCCTGCCAGAGGAAGATGAAGTTTGATCTGTTCAGCTGAAGGCAGTCTGGACCATGGAAGAACCAGGTAAATCCTCCAACTGGCACTCTGCCCTGACTGAACCTGTCAGTCAGACTCTTCTTTCTTCCCCCTGCAAATACAGGCATGATCCTGCTGCTGGACTTCTCTGAGATAAACACAGCATAACAGAAATAATCCCACATTTCTCCGCCCCTGCTCTGAAGAGAGTAGGCAGTAGTACCTTAAAAGCATTTTAGGCCCTTGCATTTTTGTGGTTAACACTATTTTTTTAGCTTCTTTACTCTCTATTGCAGAGATCATGACTTGTCAGACCTATTTTGAGACCTCCTTTAAGTTTCGCAACTAAAACTCAGCGGCAGAAATCAGATAGACTCCCAAAGGAAGGTCCATCCTCGTATTTCCTCTGCAATACTGACATTTCCAGCTGCAGGAAGGATGGTGGGGCAGGGTAGACAGATGGGCATTTATACATCCCATAGCCCAGGACAGAGCTCTTCAGCATTTTGGTGCCGAAACGCCGTGTTTCAGAAGAGGAGAGGAGCCACAGCTAAGGATGACCCTGCTGAACAATAGCACACAGCCCTGGCGTGCTGAGTTTTGGAGTGACTCCAAGCAGGGTGGGACTGTAAGAAAGTGGACAAAAGCTCTGGATAGAGATCTGCAGGGAGGAAGCGCTTCCTACTTCCTACACAGAAAGGATCAGGGCTTTAAATAAACCTCCTCCTGAGCTCTGCTGAAGACCAAAAGGGTTGCTGCTGGAAGAAAGTCCTGTTTGGCTGGGACCCGGCTGAAGGCTGATGGGGCTCTCTCAGGGAATGCGGCTGCTCTGCTGCAGTTCCCAACATGCTGGTGGGAAGTGGGGGAGGGCTGGGCTGCCCACAGTCCCATGATCTAGACAAAAAAGCCTGTAAAACCTCAAGACAGGGTTCTCAGCTCTGCCACCAAAGGTTCAGAGCCAGACTTGTCCCTCAAGCACATCTTTTGATGAAAAAGGTAAATCAAAGTGTACATTTACACTTTGCAATGCCACTTCAACATCATGCTATTTCTCAGACCCATTTACGTTTTAGCCCTTTCTTGTATGGCCTATAGGGCTCAGCAGCACCTTTATTCTGATGGTCAGAGACATTCAACCTGCTCCATCCCCCCCAGCCCCCTTCTACCCTCCCCACTTCTGCAGCCACATGGGATCTTCCCCCCTTGCCTCCCTCCCGCCTCTCACATGGTCCCACACTTACACCATGAACATGGGAGCCAGGGTTGGGCTACAGGCTGGGCAGCAGTACAGATGAGCAAATGACTGGCACTGACAGAAAATCACCCCCCTCCTAACAAATACCAATGGAATATTTACTTTGCTTGGATGTAACAGACTCTGACCCTAAATACAGTAATAGATACTTGTAAACCATCCAGATCTTTCCTCTGTACAGTACCACACGAATTATCTTATCCATCCATTTTAGTGTACATACTCAGTTGTAATAACCCTCATCTTCCCTGTTCTCCACCCTGAGCATTGGCCCACAGCAAGAAGCCTGTTTGTTGTTTTTCAGCCTGTCCTTAGTCTGCTAGAGCACCACCTATTGCTTACAATCCTAAAGAAGACAACTTGTGCTGTGCCAAAATTGCTAAAATTTACATCTCAGATATTTTCAATGGTCTGGAAGACTTAATAACAGAAAATAAGGGAGAGAAGGAAGGAAACCATGGTTCTGGAAAATATCAGGCTAGACAGATTAAGAAGCAATGTGGAAAAAATATACTCCAACTTACATTCTCAAAACAAAAACAAAGCTATAGGCAGGTCAGAAAGAACTGAGTTGTGCACACATTTCTGCTACAGTAAGAAATGGCATTGCTCTGAAATGGGATTGAATAAGCAAACGTCATACTCCTGGAGGAAAAAATTATTTCATGAATGACTTGGCACAAAGCAATCACCCACCAGTTTGGAACAGACATCTGTGACATTGACCTGCCGAGATAGCCATTGAAACTGCACTTGGTCCAAATTTGGAAGAGAAAGTTATCAACTTCTGTCCTTCTTTACAAAGGCGCTAAAGAGTCAAAACTATTTCTTGTAGCAATTATCTGCCAGGCTCTGGCTTCACTGGACAGCAAACTGCTCTCAATAAATGTACTGTTCTTATAAAATTCCTGGATTTTCTGTACTAATTCACACCCCATGGCAATCTGGTGACCACTCAGCTGAGGTGACTCTGCTGGGCTGAAACAAGGCAAAGTGCAGTAAGAAGCACCCCATGCCAACACCAAATTTGCAGCCAAGAGTGAGAGGGACAGACCTGCTGAAGTGCCAGCCCTGGAGAGGTGGCATACCCACCAATGGCATGCACTGAAGCAAAGATGCTAAATGCCACTGTTCCTGCAAATT
Organism: Aleadryas rufinucha; assembly: GCA_013397815.1. Classification (NCBI taxonomy): domain Eukaryota; kingdom Metazoa; phylum Chordata; class Aves; order Passeriformes; genus Aleadryas; species Aleadryas rufinucha. Next base: position 504,467 of record VZTH01012968.1, on the reverse strand, counting down.
CAACATGGCTATTATGAGTTATTTCTCTGTTTCTTGTTTCCAAGCTGTCCTAATGTCTTATTAGCTTTTGTTACTCAGCTTTGTCCTAATGGCTTCTGTACAGAGCTATGTCAGAGTGGATGTATCTTAATATACTTGTACTTTAATGCAGTCAATACTCATTATTTTCAATATTCCTAAAGATGAGCTGCTCCTCTCAGTAAAACTATGTTCAGGCCCTGATATGGCAGATGTAGCGTTACTCACTGACTTTCTTCCTGAGCTTCATCCCAAAAGCCAGACAGGCTTTGCTCCCACCACCCCAGTCAAGGCCTCATTCTTCTACTGGCTCAAAATCATCTTCTAACTTGAGCTCAAATGTATTCAGTGCTGGTGACCACATCTGCTTTGGTCCCAACACTGTCTTCTCTGGAACTTCCCCTCTGCTACACACATGGATAGGGAGCCATCAGTCCCACATCAGCCTTGGCTTCCCTGGTTTAACTGACCAGGTTGTTCTTGCCTCTGCTCAGACACAGTGTCCTTTCCCCGTGTCACAGAAATCCTTCCCTGCACTTAGTGCAGTGACAGCCTCCTGACCCCGGCACCGCACGCACCATCTCAACACCAAGTTTGCTTATCTGCACTGGGAACTCATCCAAGAAGGGGATTTGCCTTTTGACCTTAGTGCCTTGGGTCAATCAGCTCTGCCTGGGCTCTCCTCCATGCTTCCAGTGAGCAGCTTCTCCCCTGTTCAGGGACAGATTTCCCCTGTGTTTCATGCCTTTTCTGTGCCTGCCATCCTCAGGGATACCCTGCTCTCTCAGAATGACATCCTGATCTTCTTCCATGCTGATGGCAAATGGCAGTGTCATGGCACCAGATACATCACCTGTGCACCCCCAAATGTGAAGCTTCAAAACCCATCTATGGAGAAGGTCTAATGGATGAGATGTAAAGCTCAGAGGAAAAATAATGTCAAGAAGTAAGTGATCCAGCACATTACTGGAACATCTCCACATGTAAAACCTAGTACTGCAAGTCATACAAGGATTTTTCCAGTTTCTTCTCCAGCTCTCAGTGTCAGGTGAATGAGGAGGACTACTTATATCACTCATCCAGTGCATGAACAGGGAATAATAGCCTATTTGTTTTATAAACGAAACAGTAGGGTTGTACAAAGCCAGCCAACCAACCAACCAAATGTAAGCACACCCTCAGCTAGGGGAGACCACAGTCACTCTCTATTTGCTATTCAGTAGGGTCTGTGTACTACACACATGTATTTCTATTTTATTCAAAATAAAGTTGGGATTTTTTCCTCATAAAGGGTGAGATTCAGATCTGGCACGTCAGAGGAACAGCTGAAACAAACAGAAAGGCCATCAGGCAATTTGCTCTGAAAACACAGTAAAAAAATCCCCCTTTACAAAGCAGCAAAAAAGGTGACTGAAAATACCCTTGAATGCTACAAGCAGGCTGCAGCCCACCGGGAGTGTGAGGAGCCTCAGGATCCGCTGAAGGGGCAGTGGAAGCAGTTCAGCAAATGTTCATGCACACTTGGTGCCTGTAGTCAATGAGAGATTTGCTGCTGAGAAAAGCACTTTTTTTCCCCTTTTTAAAGAAATTTTACATCAAAAGAAGTGTGTCTTTGCTGCTCTAACCCATGGGTGGGCCCACAGGGATCCAGCACAACTCTTCCCCCAGCTCCAAGCAGAGCAACACAACTCGCACCAGAGCAATACAAACACGACCTTCTGCAAACCAGAAACCTCTGGACTGGATCACTGTGCAAGCCAATGGATGGGGAGAAACTGTGCAAAAATACCCCAGCTTTGCCAGAACTTTGGGCAATGCCATGATGGCATTTGGATGTACACTGGGGCACGCAGGCAGCTTTGGCCAGGCACAGGTCTGCTCAGCGGGGCACTCGCTCCAATGGCCCATCACTGCTGACATGTAAGTCGTGAAAAATGTCTCAGCATGCCACTGAATAAAATTTGTGTGTGTGCATAAAACCCCCCATACTGACTTTTCCTATGGAAAGCAACTGCTTGTCCCCCAACGCTGCTCTTTTCAGCAGGGAGGAAGCTGCAGCAGCACATTCCTCGAGGCTGCACTGCAAACCCACAGGGGCTGCTGGGAGCACCTCATGCAAAGCTTACAGAGCTCCCCAGAAACAGAGCACCACTCTCTACCCACAAATAATCCCACTAAAATGCATCCAGTTTCTTGACACTGCTGCTGCTGCCAGCATTTCCAAGCCTGCAGCTTTCCAGGAGAAATCCATGGCATGCACACACTCCAGACCGGGCTACATTTGACATGAGTAGCCTGGTTTCAAGCATCCATAGAAGCAGTGAGAGCTCCCATTTTTTCACTAAGAGCACATCTTAGGCTAGTACAAATTAAAGTTAACCAGTGGCAAAGCCTGCTGTTCCGCCTCTGCAAGGGAGATCACACCTGCCAGTGGCTGCCCCAAGAAAAAAGCAGGATGCTGGAGGGCTCCTGCTGCGATGCAGAGAAGTGGCAGCTGAGATCTTGCTTCTGCTGTGGCAGGCACCGTGGATGGGGCCAAAAAGAGCCTGTTGCTGTGCCAAAAAGTGGGTAATTTAAGCTGAAAGGCAGCTGATGGGACTTCCCTGCTTTGCCAGGCAGCTGGCTACAGAAACACATTTTGCAGCAGCAAACATCACCCTGCAGTGATGAGATGGAGTCCTTAGCAGGTCTAAAGATGGGCTAGAGACAGAGGAGCTGCCTGATAAATGGCAATGCTTGACAAGCCAAAAATAAAAAATATGTGCTTCCTCTCTTTCAAAAGGTTATGGTCCTTTTTCCTACTGCTGCCTCCCAGTCCATTAAATATTAAATTTACCCTGACTGAAAATATTAGAGGTCTCATGCCTTAAACTTGAAGAACATTTTTTCCACTCAGACAGAGGAATTTTGCTTACCTTCATCAAGCAGTAGTGCCAACAATTGTTAAAGTACAGTGTAAATATTAGCCCTTGCCAGTAAACAAATGCAAATTTTGGCACCAGATCACACTGAAATAATCACATAATCACAGAATGGTTTGAGTCAGAAGGGACCTTTAAAGATCATCCAGTTCGACCCCCTCCGTCGTCAGGGACACCTTACACCAGACTAGGTTGCTCAAAGCTCCATCCAACATGGCCTTGAACATTTCATGCGATGGGGCATCCACAATTCTGGGCTACCTGTTTGAGGTTCTCACCACCCACACAGTAAATTTCTTCCTTATGTCCAATCTAAACTTACCCTCTTTCAGTCTAAAACCATCACCCCTCGTCCTGTCACTACAGGCCCCTGAAAATACCCCACCTTTCTCCATCTCTTTTATAAGCCCCTTTATACTGAAAGACTGCAATGAGGTCTCCTTGGAGCCTCCTCCAGGATGAACAACTTCAACTCTTTCAGCCTTTCCTCATAGGAGAAGAGCCCCATCCCCCTGACCATCTTCATGACCCTCCTCTGGACTCGCTCGAACAGGTCCATGTCCTTTCCTGTGCTGAAGGCGCCTGACCTGGACACAGTGCCCAGGTGAGGTCTCATCAGAGTAGAGGGGCAGGAACACCTCCCTCATACATGTCAACATCTCGCATGGAAAAGCCCAGCTGAGGAATACCAATATGGATTGAGCAATCCTGCCTGAGAGACTGAAGAATGTATGCACAGCTATGGACCATAATAGTTAGAAACTCCATTCCCATGCTTTATTTATTCATATTTAACAAACTAAAACCTTAAGTGCCAAACTAAAGGTTCAGTGACAACTCATACTAAACATATTAACTACTCAGATTATTAAAACACTCGAGAGCTGCTTTACTTCCTTCTGTGTATGCTCTACTAATCTCTACACTTCTCTCAGTCTGATAAAGCAATTAAAAAAAATCCATTTCACTTTCAGTTTCTGACCAGAGAAAGCACCATGGGTTCATAAGCTAGCAGGATTTTTTTTTTATGAGAAATGTTATTCTCCATATATTTTCAGTAAATAATCCCTGTGAGTTTAGGTATGAAACAGATCTGCAAAACTAAATAGGCAAGAATGTAAACTTGGTGCCTCTGCCTCGAAACACTTCCAGCCTCACCTAAGGAGTGACTTGGCTGAGGACCTATTTATTGGAACAAAGAGGCTGAGTGATGCAGGAGTGGCAAGGAGGGCAGGGAGTGTAATACCTAAGCCAGTTATGTAAGCGGGGAAGCACGGGGTGAAAGGACGGGAGGACGCTGCGGGACGCGTGGCAGCCAGCCTCGCAAAGCTCATAAAGAGCTTTGGCAGGAGCCGGCTGCCCTGCCGCAGGGGCAGGTGATGGAAGCCGGGCTCCAGCACCCTGGCGGCAGGACCCAACCCCGCACCCTGAGCCACAGGTGCTTTGCTGCTGGGCTTTGTGCTCATGGGTCACAAGAGTGGAGCCCGTGGGATGCTGGGGAAGACAACAAAAGGGCTTTGGTGCTTTCTCTGCCATCTATTTCAGGTTTTAATGCTGGTTTTGCTTTTTTCCCCCTGGATTCACTGCTGAAGTGCCCACAGACAATGAGACTATTGAGCATTTACTACAGCGTGAGATTAGTTTGGGTTTCAGTTTCTGCTGAGCCAGCTCATTTCCTTCCACATTCTTGCAGGAACATATGCTAAAGTGTAAAAGGGCAGTCAGCATCATAAAGGCAGAAGAAGGAAAACCCTTCATACGACAGCATGACGTTAAAAATACTTTTTCACAGCTTTAGCCAGAGCCATTCAATAGCTTGCTCTGCCATCTAATTACATTACATTAAAGAGGCAAGAGATTATTATTTTTTCTTAAGAACAACAAATCCACAAACACATACATACACACCTCAAAATATCAAAAACCCAACCAAACATCCAACAACAAAACTGGCCAAACTGGCCAGATTAAAAGAAGTGTTCAAAGGAGCTAAACAGAAAATTTAGTTTTGTCTCCTCCATCATGCATGACTGCAGTGCTGCCTTCAGATACCAAATTCAATTGCTGCAGCAATTAGTCACAGAATGCAAGGGGAGTTGAAACTGCCAGATACACCAAAGAGCATCCCTGTGCTAGAATCAATTCTTCCCCCACAGAGGCAAACCAAGCAGATGGACAACCTGCAGCTCATAAAAAGCCATAAGCCATCCCTGGGCTGCACCAGCAGCAAGGACGAGGTGATGGCAGCCCTTGCTAAACAAACACCCAGCCCTCGTGCCACCACTCCAGTCAATGCAGGAGCACCTCTTCCCTTGGAGCATCTCTTCCCTGGGAGCTTTGGTGCTCAATGGCCACAGCCCAGGGCACCCCCATGGGGCCTTGCAACAGAGACAGAGCCACCAGGGCTGGGACTCCCTTTAGGGAAAAAGTAGGTGGAAAGAAACCCAGATTGCCCAATTGCACCACACCAGCCACATTTCTCTTTCCACAAAGTTATATCCATCAACTTTATTCTTGCTCAGAAAAGTCCCAAGTATGGCAAGATGCTTCCCCATGCAGCTCTGACATTCAGATGCTTTGCCAGCTAGATGGGCAAACTGCAACGCCTCCAGGCACTGTTTAAAGTACCTTTTACATACAGATGTAATATCCATTATCCTCTCATGCTTTTAAAATGCTTCTCATTAGCTACCCCAGATGTACAAGCCACTATTTAGCAAGCCCACACCTTCCTGATGCTACTCCAGCAGCCCACAGCTGAACCTGCAAGCACCATCTCCTCCAAGCTGTTGGAAAAATACATTAACACAGGCCAGAAAACTGAGATCACAAAGGACTGAAGCCACTGATTCCCCCATCAGGTTGCTTCACTGCTTGGTGCAAATTTTTCCAGGAGGTTTCTAAACCTCTGAGAGCTACCAAGCTGTGAAATATAAATATGCAATGTAAATACAGAGACGTTGATAGGACTAATGACATGAAATCACTGATAAAATTTAGGAGGAGTTTCAGATAAATCTTATCAAATCATTAGCTTCTGAATTTAAGAAAAGTGAGGCGGGTTCATGGAGGTTCAAACAAGGTAGAGTAAAACAAATTTAGCTCATATGGAAAACATAAATGTCCCTGCTGGCAGCTTGGACCAGAACCAGGCTCCACAACATCTTACTGACCACAACCTCAGGGAATTTCAATCCTGCCTCTAAAGAGCAGAGAAAATGGTGCAACTTCCTATTGCTTTTTTCAACTTATTCATAAATGTTTTAGTATTATGAACATTTTAATCATCTGTGCATTGCCTACACAGTATCATTAGGTTTTCTCTCAAAACAAACAAACAAAAAAAATGTAGTATCCTTAATGCAAAAACAAACTCCCAGGGCAATTCTTGACAAACACAGCTGCACCATCCCTTCCGCCAGGAGATGCCTTTCCCCCTTCCCTGCAGCTCTCCCACAACCAGCTCAGCAAACCACCCCAGCATCCGCTGCTCCTCCCTGCCTAGAGAGCAAAGCCCTTTGCAGCTGGCACAGCTGGTGTCACACAGTCCCCAGTGGCTCTCAGGCCCAGTTTTGGCACCAGTTACGCCACCCTACTGCCACACTGCTGCATCAGCACAAGGGGCTGCCATCACATTATACATTTTTGATGGCTTCACCATTTCTCTTCTTCTTCACCATTTCCCCTAGACCTCTAAGCCATTCCAGGCCCCTAAACTACTCTCTGAGATTTAGAGTTTAAAGCCAACCCCTTCCCTCACTGCCAAAACATACACTTGGGACTGATGGAGGACCTAAACATTTGCCCCACAACAAATATTTATGGGTGTAGAGGGACTTTGTGCAGCACCCCAAGCGAGACACACACCAACTGACTGCAGTGTCAGCCCCCGGAACCCAGAGAAGGGACAGCCCCACATCACCAGCCCCACTCCCCACTGGCTGCCCAAGAGGGTGCTGGCTGCCCTCCACTCACCCCCTCACCTCACCCCTCCAGATGCCCTGGGCTCAGGCAGGGGGGGTCTCCAGGATGGACTGGCCACCCCATCCCTTCGGCTGCTCCTTCACAGCCCTGTGTGAACCAGGAAGTGGAGGCGAGCCAGCAGTTTATTTTTAACTGTTTTTTTTCTCCCTTAAATAAAAAGCAAAACCACATGCATAAACCACATGTTCGTGCTCACTCCACCCAGTGATGGGTTTTACATTTTGCATCCTTCCAACACTCAAAAATTCCTGGGCAATGATGTAGAGCAGACATCATCCCACAGATTTCTATTACACCCCTCAGTATCCCTATTCTTACACTGGCAAAATAAGAGTCTCTCTTATTTTGGGAAGAGTATGCAGTATACTCTAACACTGAATTAAGTCTCTCCACAAAGCAAGCAAAGCCTGAAGAGAGACTCAGTGAGGGTGACTGCTCTCAGCTTGTCTCCCCCTTTCCCTCCCTCCCCAAAACTATCCAGGACATCCAGGAGCACTGGCAGAAGTTGCAGCTCACACTTCCAAAGCTTTGCTGCAGACTCTTTGGAGAAAGAAGAGCTAGTGTGGGATTATTAGTCCCTTCCCATGAGTTCAAGCACAGCTTTGAATCCCTACTAACCAGAAGTTGGCTCTTGCTTCTCTTCTGCAGCTCCTCAGATGGCATTGCTTGTAACATCTTTGAGTGTTTCATATAAACAAGCTACAGGATCGCAAGCGACGCCCCAAATTTTAGTTTCAGAGGTGCAGGCAGGTGGAAAGAGTTAAAAGGTTTCCCAGCAGCTGGTAGTTTTGCAGTCTACAGGTTGAATTTTTGGAGCTAGGAGGAGACCACCCATTCACCATGGGAACTTTTCGTACAGCAGCACTTAGCTTCCCTCAAGGTTAAAATAAAAAGTTGAAAGATCCCGTTTTTTCCAAAATGTCTATTGAAAATTCACCTTCTTTAAAAGGAGGGGGCCACTAGGTCAGTACACACATATCTACACCTTGAGCAGCAAGACCTCTGAATCACAGAGACAAAAACCTTCAAGAAGCAAATACATTAACACAAGACCCAGTTTGTGCCCACAGTCTGATGTGGCTACACATTCAGGTTCTAATGTCAAAATTACCTGTTTTCAACTTCTGTTCAAAGAGAAACTCCATACCAGCAGAGTGCCACTTAGACATGAACATTATTAATACAAAAGTGCCTGTTTCAGAGCTCTGAAAACACTAATTAATCACAGCACCGGCTTTATGAGTGATCATTTGCAAACGCCACGCCAGCTCTGCACCACCCTGACATTGCTGGCAATGCCTCATCCCAGGCAGAAAAATGTCCTCACTGCTGCTGGATACCTTACTGCTTGGACAGCAAGTGTAAGTCATCGGTTTTGGTGGAAGCAAACTTGAGAGATAAAATAAGGCACTTGAAATCATAAGAAGGCATCTGCCTCAATTTTAATATCTCCCTACTGACTTTTACCTCCAAGACAAGAAGAATTTGGTGAGTTTGCACAGCAGCTCAAGGATGGACTGGACAGCTTCAAGCATTACAAGACTTGGAAGATATAAGCTTTGCTCCACAACATCAACAGTAAAAAGATGTTTGTGAATATAAAAAAGTGGAAGCTAAGATGGTTGGGTCACTCCAACCATGTGTTCTTCTACACTAGGATAAAAAGTAGATTCAATGCAGCCCTGCAGATATATTAATTAATTCAAAAATCTTCTGGGAAAGCTGGCAAACATTTTTTTTGTATATTTTAGGAAGCAGAGCTGAAGTGGAACATCTTCTCCCAGTCCAACCTAACAAACACATGGCTGTTGGCTTTAGGACAGCAAATTATGTTAGCTAACAACCATCCCTTGCTTCACTCTTGCTCAGCCCTCTTGGCCCATCTCAACCAGCCAAACTGGGTTTTCAAAACAGCTCATTGTTGGTTGTTGCAGGTGTCATCAGCCACCTTGTCCATGCTTTATCCAATTATTTACAGTGCCCAACCTGCACCCTCTGACCATGCACCAAGATGCCTGGTACCAAGTTTAATTATCCCCTTGCTGAAGAACTGCAGGTTATTTTACGCAGAGCAATGGGGAGGTGTATTTGCTGGGTGAAGGGAAAGCCCTATCTTGCGCCGCATTTCCTGAAGGAGACTTGAATTTAAAGCTGCTTAACTAACCAACCACACTGTGCAAGGAGCAGTGTGCTTATTGCTAGGAAGCATCACAGAAGCACCACAGTCAGCTACAATTTCCTTGCTCTGCAGAAGTAGCATATTCCCCTTCCCACTGCCTGAGGCTCTGCCTCACCTCTCTGCCAATGGGGTGGATTTGAAACTGCAGTAACACCAGCCTCCTGCTCCCTTCCCACACAAGACCACCCATAACAAGGCAACTCCCTCTTGTCTCACAGCAGGGGTAGACACAGACACTCCACAGAGCAGCACCAGACGGCTGAAACAGGCTGCCAGCCTTCTCAAGGAATGCTGGCACACAACTCTCGTGCCAAACACCATCAAGTTCCCAAAGGAAAAGCATTTAAGTGTCAAGACCTCTCTTTCCCAGCCTCCAAAGAATCCTACCGATTTCTCCAGCAGCCCAGCTGACTGTGTTTATTGCTGCATCCTTCACTTTATGGGTCAACCTATACCAGAGAGCCAGCAGTTCTCAGCTAATCAGATTTCTGTGCAGACTGACAAATGGCTCCCAATAAGAATGTAAAAACCCAGTAAAATCAAGAGTCTCTCTAATCAACTCACTTGATGCGATGCAGTAAGCCTGCAGGAAGCTCATACGCTTTGTTAACACATTGGATTGCACTTTGTGGCAGGATCTCGGGAGGCTGGCAGCAGTGGGGGGACCCCAGCCCAGGCCAGCTGCTGGAAGGAACATGTTCATCTTTGTTCTTTGTGCTCCACTCAATGCTATGTTATTTTGAAACTAATTCATGGCAATTCCGTGACATACCATTACTGTGCTTGCCAAATGCCAAAGCTTAAAACTGGATTGTGAACACACACTCACAAAGAAGGTTCTTGCTCCACCACTGGATTATCCCAGCCTGGAAACTTCTTATAGGTGAGTCCTTCCTATCTCCCCAGGCAGACCTGAAAAATCCATGAACTGACATTGCTGATGTCATAAATCATCTTTCCCACGAAGACCAAGCACCTCACCTTGTTACTGACCCTGCAGCTCTGCCACATTCTGTCCCTCCAGCCTCCTGATCCTACACGCTTTACCCCACGAAGCTCACTCATCATTGAGAAGAGCTTCAGAAAATTAGTGACAAAACTGACGTATATATATGGCACCCCTCCTCTTCCCACGGCAAGGCTCATGGTGACAGTGGGGCACTGCATGCCCCAGGAGCCAAATGGCTGAACCCAGTGAGTCAGGAGAGGAGGAGATGATGTGCAGAGAGGCAGGTGGAAAATCACAACCTCCTCCTCCACAATGGCCCAGAGCTGTTCTTAGAAGATGACCAGGATTTCCAACTAAAACACTGGTGCTCTCAGAGGTCTGGCAGATGAGTTGCTGAGCAGGTAAAGGGGACAGTGAATCTGTCAAGGTCCCTGATTAGGTGTGAAAGAAAAACCCTGTGCACACAATACTCTTACTGAAGCTATAAATAGTCCCCTCTGCACCAAAGTTGTGCACACTGTATTGACACTCCTGGCTTAATAGGATTTCCTAGGTAGCCCAAACCAGCTTGGGCTGCTGCAGAGCAGCCTTGCTGAGACATTTTCACAACACACGCATACCACTGTGACTGGGGGGAGCACAGGGGATAATCCTGTGTTTTCAGTGTCCTGATCATACCAAGGCAGGAAAAGACTGAGAAACTCCTAGAGGGTTGTAATGAGTTTGTATGCACAGCATAATAGGGAGAAAACTTCCAGGATGGCCTTTTCGATGCAACAAGCTTATCTCCCAGCTACATTTCAGAACTTATTACAAATGCAATTTCTTTCTTCTTTATATTCATCCTTTTTTACAGTGGTAGAGAAAGATAAAAACAATGCTCTAATAAAATATATCATTTTTATATCAAATAATGTAAAATACTGTTTTTCTACTCAAGTATATCATGTCATTTCAGTTCCCGTAAGTAAATTAAACCAGTTCTCCCACCAATGGCTCATTATTGTCTTCAAACAAATGTGTAAGAAAATAATTTAAACATTTCTTATGCTACTTTATTCCTCCTAAAGAAATCCCACCCTGTTTGGGTTACTGTCTGTTAACCTGACAGGCTGACCTGCAAAACTGTTAACCAAATAATCTTTTACAGTAACATTTCCACTACATCACCTTTGCCTTTGTGGCACTTAACAGTTTGCCACTGGTGCTGGGAATCATGTCCAAGTTTTGCCCTGACTCTTTGAGCCAGTACAAAATGTATTCCCTGCCCTTGGATCCAAGGATGGGCTGCACTGCTGAGCCTGTGCCTGCCTTCCTGGATACAACCACAGTATTGCTTCACCTGGCCCTGCCGCATCGCTTCCATCACCTGATAAAGCACTCCAAGACCTGTCCACTGATCTGCTATGGAGAAAGCCAGTATTGACCCTTTCATGCCTAAAATGTAGTAGTACCAAGGGCCTGAGTGTAAGTACCTGACTGCATAGCCAGCTACCCCACTTTGCCCCAAAGTTGCAAGGGTTGGGTACCACCTGGCTGAAAACATTACCCCAGCACCTTGGGGCCTGAGTCCCTGACCAGGAGGCAGCAAGACTTTATGTCATACAGATGAAGAACAAAAAGAAGTTTTCTGGTACCTTACATCATTTCCATCATCACTGCCTCACAGGCAATTTTCCTCAGGAAAGAATGACATAGGAGAGTTGCCTATTGCATATTCCCTGCCAATCCCAGCTTCCTTCAACTGCTCCATCACCACCAGCAACACAGGAACCACACAGGGCAATTGTACATGTCCATCCACGTGCTAAGTATTGCACAGTGCTGACCTGACCTGCTCAGGATGAGCTCTCATTTGTGCCTGTTGCCCTGGGCATGCTGTGTCTCAAGGGCTTAGGGATGAAAACTCTCTGTGCAGCACTTCTGTGTTTTTCTGGAATGACATTTGGCTATTTGGAGCACTGGGAATTTGTAACACAAGAAGAAGAAATAATAAAGTTGACCTCAAGCTGGTTCAATACACTCATTCTGAAACTAACGTAGCTAGAACATAGTGCATCATTTTTTCCTACCACAGTCTTAGCTGTTATGGAAAATGCAGCAGTGAAGAAAAGAGCTGGCTCATGAGCTAACATTACCTGTCTGCACCTCATCTGCTCCTTCAGTATGCTCTGTACACCATGGCAGTGATACACATAGCGCTTGCATGGCTATCTAAGAAGCCCAGGCAGAAGTGATTGCAAGAGAGACATGTAATTCAAAATTTCATTAAAGAAATGGCTATAATACAATCACAAGCCACTCAATGCACTGGAGGCTGAATGTTGCTACGGAAAATTATGAACCTCCTCCTGCAAATATCCTTATCTACCCACAACAGAAAAAGAGCCAATAGTGTAGCAACATCTGTATTCAGCACAAGGACTAGACCAGAATAAGGTGATCATTAGATAGTTTAAAACAAAGAAGATAACAAAATGGAATGAGCCTCAACAAACCAAGTGAAACAGGGCTAAGAGGCTCTACCAGCTATGTCTTGCACTTAGTCACCTTTTAGGAAACATTTTGTAGGAGATGAAAGGACAATCATCTCCCCAAGAGCTTCCACACTGGATGGATGATGGACAGGTGGTTCCTTTTGCAAAGGTGGTTCCATTTTCTTTATTCTGCACAGTGGATAATTCAGCTCAAGGGTAAGGGAAAAAAAAAAACAAACTAGAAGGAGAGATAGGGAAAATGCTTGAATGTTAAAATAGGCAAATTACTGAGATAGAAAATCTAGATTAAATTAAGCATTCCTGCAAATGTGTAATAGAGAAATGAATGGCTCCCATCTGGAAGCTCAGCAAATTAACTTGGATCCTGGTTAAGACAACAGCACCAGAGTCTGCTTCCAGAAATGTAAATATCCAGTGTGCATTTGCAATCCAATCACAGGCTAAAAATACAAGACAACTCAGAGTGGAAATCTGACTCTGTGTCTACCCTCTTAATGGGAAATAAAAAAATAATTTTTTAGACACAGCAATCTGGACTCATTTTTCCTGCTTGGAGAGATGATGCAAGATGTCTTTGCACCAGCAAAGTCTTTTAGCTGCTTCTGATGGCAAGGCCACAGCTCGCTTGTTGGAGGCCTGACTCTTCTTCCTCGTATTCTGCTTCCCCATCTCCTTTTCCATCCTGTGTCCCCTGGCTGCTCCACTGTACTGTCCTCAGCTCTCTGTATATTTACACCACTTCATCTGATTCTCCTTATTAAGAGTATTCTAGTTTCTTTTTCCCCAGAGATTTATCTCTGGCCTTCCAGTAAGAGAAGGGCTCTTGGTCTCAGTGTGCAGATGAAGAACTCAACCACAGGCATGAACCAGGCTCAGGACTAAATTTAGCCCAGAAGAGGATAGTCTATCTGCTGGTAGACCAGGAAAGCAATTTGGAGCAGTAGCCTATTTTAGATGCTCTCTGATGGTGTCTACCTCCCTTTAGGCTATAGAGAGAGCCTGGGGAGACCAGGCTTAGACTCTTGAGTATCATCCCTGAGGACTTTTGATGCTGCAAAAGGAAGGAAAAGCTATTACAAGTTAATGTCATCCATATGGTTCAAGAGCTGACACTGGAAGGGAAGTTTAAGGGTGTTCCACCACCAGAAGGTATTAATGGAAAAAAAGCACGTTTCTCTGTGTATGAGACACGTCCTTCTGTGATCACAGCAGGCACAGCCAGGAGTTTTAAGCTACAGAAAAAAAAATACCTCTAGAGAGAGGATAATCAGGAAAATCATTTAATTCCCACATCTGGTTTTAATAAACAAATAGGGGGATTGGTAAATCTGGACAAAAAAGCACATAATATCCAAACTTAGGACAGCAAAGAGCATATGAACACTAATAGCAGCAGTCAGATAGGATGCTAGATAATTAGCCAGAATTCACAGATGATGAGTAAGAAACAAGAGCACGGATTAACATACGGATACCAGGAGAAAGGGCAGTGCAAGAGAAAACTCAGGGAGCAGAATAAGAAACTCCAAAAGACTGCAGTGGTATGGGGTCAATTGCAATTCCAAAGAATGCTTGGAAGGAGGGACAACAGCACAGGTTATCCTACACCCTACAGAGTCTGCATGGCAGTGCAGTGCAGATTGCAGGGCCCACAGCAAGACAGAAGTGCCAGCAGGACTTATCTTACTGTGGGACTGCAACTTCCCAAAATACTCAACTGAAGAACCCACTATTAACGTAAAGAGCTGACCACAGATATTCCTGGAAGCAGAAGACAACAATTATAATCCTCCAGCTGCTGAACTAGAAAAGGGCAATTCTAATTTAGACACTGTAAGTAGCTATAAGTGCTCAATGAAAGCAACTCTGGAGGCAATTGTAATCATGAAGAGGTGATTTAGGGAAACACAAAAATTCATCTTTTCAATTTCCCATAAGCTTTGAGGAATCTAAGGAAGTCGGCCTGGAAGCCAACTGGACGAAAGTGCTCCAGAACACACTTGTGAGAAGCTTAGAATATCTGTATGGCAAAGATGAAAAAAACCAAAAAAGTTGGTACTGATCAGCCCCAAACAAAGTAGGGGAGATATCTGCGGAACGACTCCCAGTCCAACTGCAGAAAAAAAAAAATCACCTAAAAGGGGATTTTTAGGACAAAGCAGAGTGTATGTGAGGAATGGAGAGGAAGGGCTGCTCATCAAAGACAGAGCTGTGTCAGAGGTCAGGAAACAAAGGGGTAAAGAGAAATTGCCAAAGTCAAACTGAATTAGATCATGCAAATAAAAATAGAGCAAAGATCAAAATGTTCTTCAATGACATAAATTTTAAAAAAAGAGTAAGAAAAGTGGAAACTAGCAGCACTTGGCTGATGTATCTTGAAACAAAAACATAAGAAGGGAGAGGAGCTTCTACTGTTACTGCATCAGGATGGGGAACAGCAGATGGAAAAAATAAACCCACAGTGCTGACAAAAACCCCTTCAAACTATTAAATGCCTGTGATCACATTGAAACAGAAAGTGTGGCAGTTTCTAGTCAGGGTGGAGGTGAACAGCCTATCCCCAGGGCAAGCACCCAAGAGGGGAGCAGTTTGTTCGGACTGAATTCTACTTTCTGCTCACTGCAACAACAGGAGACAGTGCTTTGCAATCAACACAGCCTCATGAAATCTGCTATTTTGAAACATGCTGACCACAACCAGTTCACAGAGAAACCTAAACAACAGGATGATGACAGTGTGTCATGATGTGTGTAGAAAAATATCTTAAAAATAAGATTAAATGGGATCAATTGTCACCTGTAGCCTCATCCCACAGCATCCAGAGGCAAGGGTGCTCTTGGTTCTCCCTTTGCATCCCTTTTCTGACTTCAGTACAGGTCTCCCACACTTGGAGGTTGAGAGGAGGGGAGACTGCTTATTTATAAGCACTGGTCATTTGAGTCATTTTTGAAGAGGCACCAAAGCTACCCCACCAAAACAATAATAATCTGTTGCTGGGTTGGAGCACTCTGTCTCACGTTTACATACTAAAATTCAGTGGCAAATGCTTTAATACCAAAACCAAACTTTGCTCTGAATAACCTTAACATAGGACAGATATCTCCCTGGACCTCACTCCCAAACTTCAGCATCCTGAGCAAATGCAAACTACATAATTTATAAGCACTTCAGGACTGTTTCTTCCACTATATGGAATTAAGAAAGGTGATTCATGTACCTGAGAAAGCTGGGCAGTAGGAGCCAGTGCTAAAATTTTCTCATTCTCCAATGCAAGTGTTGCTGTCAGAGCACAGAGTTGCCTTTAAGGGACAAGAAAATATTTCCAAGTGCAGACAAAATCTGCTGTAGCTTCACCAAGTCGAGGTCAACTATGCACACAGCAACTGGCTTTGTGCCTGATGTTTATTGAGAATAAACACAAAACCTCTGCAACAACAGAATTGGCATCACATAAGCCAGAGAAGCAAACCTATTATTGTGCAGAATTGTTATTACATTGTATTATTAACCAACACAACTTAAGGAAAAGATTAAGAAGCTGTGAGTAACTCCATGACTTATGCCCCGCGCCACTGCTGCTCATCGGCTCCAAGCCGGCTCAACGGGGCATACAACCAAATGTATCATTGCTATTCAGAGTAACGAGGAACAGCTTAACCTCTAACCTCAGGTCACATTTGAGGACATCTCTTTAAACAGCAAGACAATTAAAACCAGAACTAGCACATAGGCAGGTCCACAGCATCAACAGGTGTTGAAGGATTCCTCTGAGTCAGTCTTGATGCAGCACAGTACACAGTGTTATGACTTGTAGTTGTAAAAATATTAAAAATGTACAAATTTACAGAATGCATGAAGAACCACTTTGGAATATTTTCTGTGGTCTTGCCTTTTCTCTCACAAACTATTGGATTTTACAGTGTTTAGTCGCCTCCCTAAATTCAGCTGCAGATTCAGCTCAACTAAGCATGGGAAGTTCTCCCTCTACACTACGTAGCCAAAAGCAGAGACTTTCTGAGAAGAAAACCAGGATATAAGCAGGTATTCCCATTACAAGGACTGCTCCAGACAATGAGATGATCAATGAATATTTTCATATGCTCCGCACCTATGCCACTAACACAAAGCAAAACACTTGTGACCTTCCATCAACAAAATATTTCAAGTATCATTATTCACCCGGACTAAGCATGCACTTAAGTGTACAAATAAATCCAGCCAGCCCCAACATAATTTAAGCATATGCCTCAAATGAAATACAAGACTGGGTGTTCTGGCTGAGGGCAGACTTCAGATCCTTTCATTACACACTTTTCAGTGCAAGACAGAAGCACAGTGCTGAAGCAAAGGAGGAGACTGAAAAAGAACCAGGCCACACATCACAATTTATTTTATGGTCAGTGGCTTATCTTTGAACAGACTTGCAGGGCAAGAACAGCAGGGAAGAGGCTCAAAAATTGTTTCAAAGACACTACTGCACTGGCTGTCTGGTAGTAGATTAATCATTTAGTGTCAAACTTGCAATAACTATAATTGTTTTGGAAGATATTAATATTGCAAAATTATAAGCGCATAGAGTAACAGCAAGTCAGGTCAAATCTAACCCTTCTTCATTTTACATTTGCTTTAGACATGTTTTCTCAAGAACAGAAACAACCAACTTAAAGGAAAAAATCCTCATCATGTAGATTAAAGTTTATTGATTACCCAGACACTATTTCCAGCCCAGCTATTTGAGATCTCTCCAAGGGGAAAGGAAGAGATGGTATTTACACAAACGGCTTCTAATGAGAAAACATTAAGGCAAGGAAGGTGAACCTGAGAGCAATGAGTACCAATTTTATAGAATATAAACAACTGTTTGCTCTTGTAATTGCATTTGCCTTTCTAAGTACAGTCCCTACACTCTACCTTCCTCCAGAAACACCCACTGCTAGGCAAGGGTGGCCAAAGCTAGATTACATCACTGTAATATCAGCAAAACATGTTATGACTTGCTTAAGCTCACTTTTTTCAGGGAAAGCCTTAAGTTTATCAGTTTAAAAAAAAAGTTATAAAATCATTGTCACAGAGGGACTACCCCTTTTCCCTCAGTGATTTGAACAGCACAGTATTCAAAAGAGCTCTATGATGAAGGACTATTTTATTTCTAAAACAAAACCCAATGTCCCAAGCAGCTAAGTTCACTTCAGCGAGGGCACCAAGCCCAAGGAAATTACTTTTCTTTAAAAAAGAAAAAGAAAAAAAGCTACTTCTTCTAAGTCTTCTCCTGACAAGCCAATTTTGTTGAAGGCAATGATGAAGTTTCCTTTGTTGCCTAAAGACCTAAGCCAGCAGGACTTTCACATGGTTTTCTGCAGGCAGAAGATACTCACTCCTGCAAAGCTTATCCCAGTTACACTCCTGTGTTATAGCTACGGGGTGCCAAGGGTGCTGAAGCTCCAACATTTGAGGTGAGCAAGGAACCCTGACCACGTGATTGTCACACCTTCTCTAACAGCCCTTGGCTTGGCAGGTGCTGGATTTGTCTCCATCAGATGTGAAGTACCTAGAGTTCCTCTATTGCCAGAGGAAGAGAGCTAAAAAAAAAAGCAAATGATCAGAAAGCAACTACAGTTTAAAGAATGCTCTGAACTGAGCTACAGCTGAGCTTGCATGCAAAGAGATTTGGGTTTCACGAACAAGCAGCAATGACAGGAGAGGAATTAAGTAAACAGACATTTGCCAAATATAACTTTCAAAAACAATTTGTCAGAAAATGGCAGCTTTGGTGGAGTGTAGCAATAGGATGGAACGGACATTCTCACAGCATCACATTTTTATTTAGAGAAGACAGCCAAGGAAAAAAATAAATACATTTTGCAGATGGTCTGTCTCCGAGTGGCCCTGATAAAAGCTGCTGTGCCCTGACTCTGGGCCAACCACATTCCATCTCCAACTGCACAGCCTTCAGAAGCATTAGCAGTAATTAAGAAAAGCCAACCATAGTGATAAGCCAGATGTCTATAAAAGAAATACATGCTGCACTGACATAGATTTATATTTTCTTTCACTTTTTGGTGGACTAACATGGTACAGTCCTTATAAAGACATTTTCCAAATGCTTCACAGTTATTACTCCAGTGTTGACTCACTGAATCCCAGATGGGACCCTTGGCATCACTCATCCCAGCAGGTCTCCAGGACAGCACCAAAGACTTCACGTGTGGTCACCATGCAGATACTGCTCTTTCAAATTGCCACACAAGTGTCTGAAGCACAGTTCCTAGGAATTTGCTGTGATCTCACAAAAAACATTGAGAACCACTGATCTAGTCCAATACCTTTTCATTCAAATAATTTCTCCAAGAATTTTGGCACCTAGCTACCACCCATTTGGCCTATACCACCTGTTTTCAAAAGATATGCAATCCTGACCTAAAAGCCTCCAGAGGATGAGAACTCCCCCATAGCCAGAAACAATTTTCCTCCAACAGCAATGTTCTTCTACCATTAAGCAAGCAAAGGGAGCACAGTTTTTGCTGTGGTAGAGGTAGGATAGAGGAATTTGATCATTTTGTGTCATCTCCCTCTTTGTACCATATATAACTCAGTGCTCACTTGTGCAGCTCACTGAAAGATTAGTTGGCTCGTTCAGACAGGCAAGGGTAGACTCTTAAGACGTTTAAGTGATTTGGGGCAGGATGATCATCAGTCTCCTCCCTGCCCACAATTAACTGTTCCATTGCCCCTGTCTGTGCTAGAGCTGAGCGTGTTGGGAAAGTGAGAAAAGCAGAGGAGCTGAGCTCCTTCCAACATGACTGGGAGCATCTGTTCTCCCCCAGCTTTCAATGCTTTAAAGGAAGTTGTCGTAAAGGGAGCCAATCCCATTGATGATCCAGGATCCTGCTTTTGCCACCTAAAGCTCAGTATTTCAAAGTAAAAATTAAACAGGCAGGGAAATTATACAACAAAGCTTTGCAATACATAGCTTTACAATAAATTGTTGTGTATCTATGCTCAGGTGGTCGTAAGGAGCATGACAAACTTGAAACAGCCTGCAAATTTCTAAAATTAAACAGTTCTTGGTGTTACAGAGGTCAGCCATCTGTTCAAATCATGTTTTAGTTAATATAACCCTTCTTCCACTCTTCTCTCCCGACTCAAACATACTCCCTAGGAAGAAGAGAATATGACTCCCTAGGAAGAGGAGAATATGGCTGAAGTCACCACAACTATACAGCCCTCCTCTTCCACAAAGAACTGCCCACAGAAAGCACATCTGTGTTTAGGACAGACTATGGAGGCAAACAAGACAAGTGGTGGAAAGAGTAGTGTGTTATGGAGGTCTCACAGGAGAGCCAAAGCCTGCAGAGAGCCAGGATTGCTGGTGACCTCTGGACCTCCAGCCCACCCTCCATCACATCCTTCCTAACCTCTGCTCAGTCTTGCAGGGCTCCTAGAAATATTGGAAAGCACTTCAACATTCAGCTTTAAAATGCCATCTCATGACAGGGAGAAAGTGAAATATGACTGCTCCCAAGAGATTTCACATACATTTCTAGTGGAACTGCTTGCTTTATAAAAAATTGGAATTATCTGGAGTTATTCAGCAAGCAAAGCCAGACCCAGGCTGAAGCTGGGTTTATAGAGTGAGAAGTGGGCTCCAAGTTGTGTATGGTATGAAGAGATATGACGCAAACCAGCCAAATTCGGCTGTTTGACATCTTTCACAGTCTGGGTTATTCTGTCCTCTCCTCCATTCCTGGTAGTAAAAGGAGGAACAAAAAACCCACGAGTTCTGATAAAGATGAAGAGTGAGAGGGACAGGAAGACAGAAGCCAAACAAGAACTTTCAGGAAGAAAACAAACTTGGGCACGGGAAAAGCA
This sequence comes from Aleadryas rufinucha, assembly GCA_013397815.1. NCBI lineage: Eukaryota > Metazoa > Chordata > Aves > Passeriformes > Aleadryas > Aleadryas rufinucha. Next base: position 484,049 of record VZTH01012968.1, on the reverse strand, counting down.
AAAGTTAAAAACATGCAAAAGTGGTTGACTGAGAATAGGTTGGTCTTCTACAACCATCAACCTGCTTAAAATGTGTCTTCAATGAAACTGGCCAGTGCATTTCAGAAACGGGTAGCCCTTGTCTGTCAGGACCTCTGGCATGAAGGAAAAGGCAAAACATGCATATTTACACCTTCAGCTTTAGGCTGGGAATTATGTTCTCAAAGGAGACAATGCAATATTCTGCTTTATTGTGCATAATTTTAAACCAGCAGGAGTTGGAACAGGTTTTGAAGAAGACATTTGGATAAAATTCTGTATAACAGAGATACTGTGCAAAAATACCTACTAGGTTAAACAATAAGCTGAGTTTAGATGAAGAAAAGTGTCCCCATATTCACTTGTAAACCCATCTTGGAACAGGTGTGAATCCTTGGTATTGCACATGGCTTAATTCAGGGGAATAAAAGTGAATGAATTACTGGAAACACTGCCATTCATTATTTTCTAACACCTTCAGTTTAAAAACTAGCAAATGCTTTACAGCTTGACCTTTGGGATGAATGTAAAAGCAGTACTACAGCACCAAAACAAAATATTTTCCTGCTTTTTTTAAAGTCAATAGGACCTGTATTATTTGAAGAATGGTCGCCTCAGGGAATCTGTTTCACTGCAAAGCCATTTAGGCAGCTGTCATTAGTTTAAAAGCCCACTTTTGTTTAATGACTGCTGTTTCACATACTCCCAATGCCATGTATCATAACTGTCATCCTTAAACCTTAGATTTATGAAAGCATACAGCAGCAGCATTATACTCAGGGGTCTGCTGATATTCCCATTATTAAACCACTTCTCACAAGTTTTGACTTGCACTTAGGCGTAACAAATCCTATGTTCTGTGTGGGCGCTGTCATGGAGGTGGATGCTGCTCCATTCCCCGAGGATGCCTGGCCATCCAGGCAGAGACATCATCATCCCCAACTGGGACATCTTGCAGAGCTTGGGAGAAGGATGCTTGAGATGCAACGAGAAATAAAATAAAACTTTTACATTTGTTTAGATATCCTTTATCATCATGGGAAGGATTCAGAAGGGATGGAAAGCATGATAAGGCCCACTCTCCTACTAAGTCACACTTTATCCAGCGTGCAGAGAAAACCTGTGGCTGGAGGGGAACACTACCACAAAGTTGTTAAACATCTGGAAACAACTGAAGAACCAGATAACCTGCAAAACCAAACCCTTTTTCCTAGAGTGCCATGCTATGATCTTTAAAACACACTGATTCAGGAGGACACTGAAGTAATTTCCAAGGTACTGCACAAAATATGTAATTTAGTACCTGCCTGCTGTGAAATGCCTTTTGCACCTGCTATCCTCTATCAGCCCTCCACTCAGCTGCCGCTTCGCAGGTAAATTCATATCTCACTATCTTTATAGTGGAGAACAGGGACCATTTGATCCTCTTACCTCACTGTGACTGAGAAGCAGAGTCTATGAACTATACTTGGTCAAACTTAAAACAAATAATCAACGAAAACAGAAGAAAAAAAGCTCTTTTCTTCAGATGCAAAACAGTTAGAAAACACATGAAAACTCAGGGAAGGTATTCCTGGCATATTCTGAAATGAATAAGCACAAGATTTTACATTCTCGAGTTTCTATTTTCAGGCACTTGTATTAAAATACCTATCTATTGTGCTCCTTGTTACAGAGTTAAAATATTTCATCATCAATCAGAGATAAGGTAATTTTACCTAGAAAAAAAAGGACGCAAAAACAACCTGCCTTAGTGATTCCAATATAAATTATTAGAGCTAGATAATTAATTATTCTGACAAATAGGCAGTAATGGTAAATACCAAGCAATGAGACATTATATACACCCATAAGGATATATGTCTTAATACTGATGTGCCACAAAGTAATTTTTTTATGGTAAATCCCTAAAATGAAATTTTGTCCCCAAATTACAAAAAGTAATATTTTTCCTAAATTATTTTTGCCATGGCATTTCATTGAATAAAATGGCAAATTATATTCCCTTTGAAATTCAATGAAGGCCAAATACGATTTTTTTTTTTTTGGTGGAATGAAAAATTCTGCAGTTTAATCCACTTCATTTTTACTGCAACAGATTTACTACACTCCATTTACTGATGAAATTAATATTGAGACAATTAATTCTCAGGCTTTAGGGTGTGACATATCCAGCCAGCAAGCACCTAGCAAAGAAAATCCATCCCACCACTCCTGCACCAAATCAGGAACACAGCTCCAGCTGGGACCTACAGCCCACTCTTCTTCCAGCTCTCCAATCCTGTCTGCACTTGAATAGAACAGAGTAGTTTAGTTGGAGAAAGACCCAGAGTGATCTTCTAGTCCAACTGCAGATCCCAAAGCTTCTTTCCAGACAACAACAAAATCTAGACAAGGAACTGATGGCCGTGTCTGCTTTTCCTGGGAATTCATGTCAGCTCTCTGGAAAGCAACAACTAGGATTTTTACTGCTAAGAGACCAGATTTTATGGTAGCCAAAGGGTGATATTTATAAATACCAAATGCATAGGGAGAAGGAAACAAAACTGCTTGGCTTAGCTGTGACTCTCTTTGTTCACACAAAAAAGTTTCCACCCCACCAACCCAACTGATGCTCTGCTGGAACTTCACCAGAACACCGTGCAGGAGAAGGGCAATGTGTGGACATGACAGCACATGTACATGCAACACTTGGTGGTGTTGGGGGAACTGCTCCCCTCCCAAAAAAGTCCCAAACAAAACCATTAACAAAGCAATGTGCATCCTATATCAAAGTGGTGGTGTTGGGGGAACTGCTCCCCTCCCAAAAAAGTCCCAAACAAAACCATTAACAAAGCAATGTGCATCCTATATCAAAGTTATCTACATATTTTATTATGGCAAAATTGGCAGTTTATGTTCCTCTACCCTAAATGGTGTAACAGAGACCAGACTTCACCAGCTGATTTTCATACCTAATGCAACAGCTCATGGTCAGCAGGGAACAGGACTGTGCAAGAACCTGGCTGTGGAGCTGCACTGGCAAACCCACAGCATCTTCTCACCCATTCACTGGACATGCTGTGCTGCCCCCAGCAAACCATGGAGCATCCAGCCACTACCATGGGGTTTTTTTCTATTTAAGGTAGTAGTCAAGCAGTTATTGGATGTTATTCTGCATTCCTGATAATTAAGGAGAAGGCTGTAAAAATCCCCATATTAAATGCCTCTTTCATTTCAAATGAAGGCTTGATGGGGACGGAAATGTTCGTTCTGTCTCTCTGTATGTTGATACTCACACAACTGAGACCACACTCAAGACAACCATGGCTGCTTGTGGTAGCATTCCCACCAGGATCCTGCTGCCTTTGGGTGCCATGAGCCAGTTACAGCAATTAAGCTGCTCGCCAAACAGGCTGTCCAGGATACAGAGCCCAGGAGGATGCCCATATTCAGCCTCTCTTTCCATCATCTCTCCTTCCAAATGCTGATGAAGGCCAGAAAGATTCCTAGAAACTCTCCCTCAAGACACAGTGCTGCATTCCCTGCCGTGGACCAGCCCTCCATCGCAGTGAATCCTGGAGGTGGGAAATTTAGGAGTGGCAATGTCCTTTCTACTGAGTTCTCCAGAAAGGGAGCTGCATCCAAGCAGCTTACAGGAAACATTCCCTGGGCTACTGTAACTCTGCTATGCAATTCCTAGATCACCAAAGCAATGTTGTGAAGCAGTTTTTGCATCCACCATCTTTGCAAACCATGCTGACTTTAAGTGGTAACTCCACTCAGATCCATTGCAAAGGAACTTATTTTGATCAACTTCATATTTGTCCGAATTGAGGAAAATCATACCTCATCTCATTGCATTCCCTTTTCAAGAAAGGCCATGATATTTTTCCTTCCTCTCTGGAAACACAATGGTTGGCAGTCTATCCAACCTGCAGGGATCCTGCTGGACAGACATGCTGTCTGTTGATATTTCTGACTGCATCCCTTAGCCAACCTCAGCCCCAGGATGCACGTTTATCTTTGCATTACCAGGGTATCAAGCTGCTACAGGGTAACGAGAAGGAGCTGAGCACGGTAAGGATCCACTCCAAATTACCATTTTTTTAAAATTAAGACTGGTGGGCCTGATATAAAAGCCAGCAAGGTGGAGAGACAAAACTGCTGGTCATGGGAGGTCTCATTTGCTTGAATTAGGTGGCTCCTCAAGGCTTCAGGTGGGTGAAATCCACTGCACTCCCTTGGTGACTGCCCAGGTAACTCCACTGAGCATCCCCAAACCTTGCGCCTTCTTACACCAAAGCTTCTCCCAGCAAGTACCAAGTCCCGGCCACCACAAGCCAAGGCACCCTCTTATTTTATTCCAAGCCTGGCCAACATGATGGAGGTCACAGGAAAATTAAAAATGTAACGACTCACTGTAAAGGAGAGGGGGGGAAAAGAAGTGTCGAGTTCATGACTAATCTTTGCAGCTCTTGCCATGGACAGGATTTGTACAGCCATGTTGATTTTTTATAAAAATAGTTAATCGTATTACACCCATGCTGCAAGACCAAAGATTCACAACGATACCTTAATACAGCTTAAGTAAAAATAGCACTACCTGAGTCAATCTGAGCATGATAATGCTTTGTAATCCCACACTTAGGGGATGAACAGTTGTATAGCAGTGAATCAACACGAGATATTTGCATTAGGAGACACTACTTTTTCATGCTATATAGCAACATCTCTACAAAATGGAGAAGGCAGGTGGTGTTTGGGGAAGCACAATGGGGAAAACAGGGCAATTATAGAGCCCCACTATTTTCCAGCTTGGAAATCTTGGCTAATAGTTTACTTTTTTTAAAAGGAAAGTCTGCTTTAATTTTTCCCCATCACAGTAAAGAATTAAGGAAAAAGATTGAATTTTAGAAGTTTTTGAAAAGTGAGCAATCCCAAAGCCTGTGAGCACTCATCCAGAAGATTCATTCATAAAAACAAACACAGACAAACAGCAGTGCTGCACATTCATTCAGGGGTTTTTTTCTTAACATCCTTGGATGAGCAAACAGTGTATATGGAAAGCAAATGTGCAGTACAACATAGAAAAGTCTCAACAGAGAAAACATCAGTAAAACTTATTTATAATAAGAATGTAAAAGACAAAGACTCAAATAGCAATTTTTAAAGGTGGTTAAGGAAAAAATTGGAAGCTTTGATTAAGGACACATTAAACCATAATGAATTATTTTCAACTACTTTGTTACATAAGTTACTCACAAAAGATTTCATTTGCTATTGTGCTCCCCATTTGTTCTTTTTTAAGACACATTTTCCAGTTAATTGCACTTCCATCTCCCCTCCCTGCACCCACGGTATAGTTTTATGTATGGCAGATATCTGGCCCTTGCAGCTCCCTCCAGACAGCAGGGAAAGGTAACAGGAAAAGTTAAACAGAGCTGAAAGGTTTCTCTTTCCCCAAGAGGACTTGAGTTTGAGTTCCAAAACAAGGCAGATTTTCAAGGCTGTAGTGCAGATGATGCCCAGAGGAAGGAGAAAACAGCCTCAAATTCCCACTTGTCTTGCCTGCTCCCTTCTCCTTCTCTGCCTTGGTGCTCAGCCTGGCAGTGCTGCTGTTTTTTTTTCTTCCTGCAGATCCTGAATATTCACAGGAAGGGTGATCCCATGGGACCCTGGGTATGGGGACACAGGTGGACTATGGAGAAGGTAGGGAAATGCTGACAGGGGCAGTAGACACAGAGCCATGCTAGAAGGCACCAGGGCTCAGGGGTGAGTAGATCCTGGTGAGGGGGTATGTTCTAGTGATGGAGAACATCCCAGAGCCAGGTCATGGGGAGATGCCCATGGCCTTGCTCTGTGCACAGAACATAGAGCATATTTCCAACAAATATCCCAACACCAATGGCAAGAACATTCCCTGATTTCCACCTGTCTTGCCACAGGTGATCCTGAGATATGTTCAGAAACTCAACCCTCCAGTACAGCTTGCAACCTCCCATTCAAGGGGACCCTCCTTCCCACAAACACAAAGGCTGCAGGGATTTCAATTCAGCTTTGAGTTTAAAAATAGAATGTTTCTCAAAGCTAGTTTGGTAGGACAGATCTGTCAGTCTGGCTGCAAAAAGTTTCACTTTCATATTGTATCAAACGCACCAGCTCTGGACCAGAGAAGCAAGGAGCCCTGTTCCAGACTCCGAGCCCCATGTCCATGCAAGCAACAGGCAGTTTCTGAAATGATGTTCACACCATTTCATGTCCCATGCTCTGCCTTCCCTGGCCATGGGTCACAGTCACTTATGTGCTCCTCCAGAACAGCACGGAGGTTACAGCAATGCCACCACCACAGCCCCGCTGCATTGCACCTGGGACAGAGACAGCCCTCCTGCCCACATCCCAGCTCCAACCTCCCAGCACAGTCACTCCAGCAGCACCCTGAAACACACCGAGGCACAAGGCCCCCCGACACAGCTGTCCATTTGGGTGTCCTGCTCAGGGTGGCCCTGACGGGCACATCTCCCATCATGTGTCTTGCTCCCTGGTCTTCCCCGTCCAGAGCTGCTTATGTGCTTACAGGCAGAAACACAGGTAAGCAGCTTGCTGCATCACAGCCTGTGGTATCCCAGCAGGAGAGCACCCAAATGGCAATTTCCCCCTTCCCTGGCCAGCACCCTTACTTCCAGATGTGCTTAGCTGGGGTAGAATTCAAACTACTTTCGGGCACGTTAATACACATTTTAGTTTCGTGCTTTAGTCTGAAGCCATCCATGTGCCACTGGCCACACATGACATTTTGGAAAATGCCCATCAGGCTCAGCACTGGTCTGCCTTCATGTCTGTCTCTTACTACATGTTAAACATGAACTGACACAGCCAGATCACTGTAAAGCTCCATACAGGAGCTGTTATGCTCTAGAGATGTATCTTCTTCTGTCATGGATCATATAAATTCCCAAATTGAAATCATGGACACACCTGAACTTGAAAAGGCAAGGAATATAGACCATTAAAGCATCAAACAATGTGATGTACAAACACCCGACAACTCTAATATCTGTTAGTAAAAGTGCATCAGGAGTCCAAGCTCCCCCGACACACCACAGGAGTTTCACGCTTTTTAAAGCACTACCCAAAGAGACAACCCAGGAGAAAGACATATTAACTGTGGCAGACAGTCTGGAGTATCAACAAGTGGTTTTTTACTCATACCCTGTTCAGGTGTTACCTGAAACAAGAAAACAAGAAAAGCCAATTTTAAGTACAATTTAAAGAGACAGTTTAAAACTACCTGGATTTTACACACATGGTATTACTGCCATCCATCTCATACTCCTCTCTGTCCTCAGAAGAAGAGTTTTGTTTCATTTTTCAACCTCTCAAAAAAGATCCACTGAATATTCAGGTCCCAATACAGAAATTAGCAGTACAAGCCATGCAGGTTTACAATACAGATCCCATCGCAGCCGCAGGGCTGGGGAAGAGGAGGGGTTCATAAACTACTGCTCAGAAGAGCCTTTTGGTGAAAGGCACATGGGATTCATGATTTCGCCTTGTAAAATTCAAGTTTTAGGAACATAAGCCTCAATACAGAAAATAAGGATAACACAGCTTACTAAGTAAGGGATGTTTTCATTGATGAAAGACGTAGTTGATAATATACACATTTAAGGGGTGTTAAGTAAGCCCCTTATAAATTCAAAATAACCATTTTCTAGCCACAATGAACATGTTTTAGGTTGACAGACACACCAAACTCCATCATCCTCCCCTGCCCTGAGAAATTACCAGTGCAGATGGCTACATTTCAGCTGTAGGGACACTTCAAATCAACCAGGGACCACATGTATCAAAAGGCATCTGATCTATGGGAAATACACAGATTTGGAAGACAGAGAAGTCCTTTAGAGGTTTGGGACATCCCGCCGTAGTTTATTAGTCAGTCTGAACACACAAGAGCTCTAATAGCTTGTATCCTGTGCACTAGGGAAATGCAATGAAAGAATGAACTTCCTGAGGAATTAATGGGTAATTATATAATTTGGTTAATCTCACGGGAAAGAAATCTGGAATTGAAAGAGGAAACAGCCTATGTATTTCTCTAGAAACAACAAAAACAAACGGCAAAGGGTGTTACAGAGCAGAATCCCAGCTGGCACCATCAGAGAGATCACCTCCAGCAGAGGAAAAGGAATTGCACAGATTTACATCAGAGTAAGAGGTGCCTTTGCAGCTGCAATGGCACCACGTTGGCAGTTCTTAGCGATCTCATCCTCCTGACTTAATGTTTCACTTACTCACAAATAAGAATCTAATAAAGTGCATACAAATGAAATACATGGAAGTCTTGGGTGCAGGCAGAACAAAATCAGCCACATGTGGCAGAGATTAGCATGGGTTATGCGGCTCATTTAACTCTCTGGAAGTTGCATTCCTTTAGATTAATACCTTTGGACAGAACAGAAGGGAAAAAAACCCTAAGGTTGCTTTCTGACACAGAAAACACCACCCCGTAGGATCTGTAGGATTTTAGTAAAAAATACAATGTAATTTGTATAGATTTTCCCTAAAGTCAAGTATTTTTTAAAATGTAACAGTTCACTTATCAAATCTCAAGAAATTCTTTTTAGTGCAAAGGTAAAGCTTAACATTTTGATGACAAGCCCCTGCTCAAAGATTAGCCCTGCCAGCTTTAAAATTAAAGCATGCTATTAACTCAACAAACGCAAACTTCTGCACTCAATGCAGAACAAAAAACAATGCTTGCATTTTCTATTTCTCATTTAGTTTTTCTATTATTAAGTTAAAGAGTGCCTTGAAAGGAGCAGGCTCTGCAAAGTACTCACCACCTATTTTGGAATCTCTTCAGAGAAAGTCCACAGGGCTCGATTACCTGGAAGAGAAGACACAAACCAAACATGCTTTACATTACAGCTTTTCTCTGTGACAATCTTCACACTCTTGGTCTCTCCTGTAAAAGCTACCTTTCCCAGTAAAAAAAACCAAACAAACAGAATTAGTCTAAGCATGCAAAAACCCTGCTCCAGTTCTTACCCTACAATGGGAAACAGCTTTGTTGTGCATTTGCATTTTAACATTTGTCCTGAAATAAGAAGCATTTCCATGTTGAAAAATGCACAGATTTGTCTTGAATTCAGATAGCAAATTCTTCTGATGTTCAGTAATCTGTTGAAATCAACCTTCTTACTTTAAATATTTTTGTAAAAATTTATCTTTCAAAATAAGCAAGCATCAAGTTCAGATTCAGAAGGTTTGCTTGGCTCATACCACAGAATATTACCACACCAATATGTAAAAAGTGGAGCAAAATAAACGAAAAATATGAGAGATCCAGTTCCAAGTTTACTGCAGCCACTAAGCATTGCTCTGAAAGGTGAGAAATCACTTCTCTTTCACTGAGCATGTTTCACAAGGGAAAAGAGTATAATAATTTGCATCCCATCAGCATCTGTCAGCTCTGCATGCTGAGGGTTCATCAGCCTTTAAGGAGTCACAGATAAGAGCACCAGGAGCAAGTTCACCTCCTCCTGTGATTCCTAATCTCTCAGAATCTATGGATTAGAAAATTGAAAGCAAGTGACTTGCTCTGATTCCCTCTCTCACAGAGCTGACCATGATTTTCCTCCACTATCAAGGCCAAGCTGAGCTGGGGAAGAATTCATCTTCTCCAACCCAACATACCAACTTATTTTCTGCCAGATCCCTGTCTGACCCAGTAACCCTGTAACTTCTGCAAACAAAATGCCAGGTGCCTCCAGCCCACACCTAACACACAGACATTTGGTCTGCCCAGTGCCAAAGCCCAGCCATGGACATCCCAGACAAAGCCTCCCAACAGTCTCCTTCGACAGTTCACCATCCCTACAAGCAGGAGTTCCTGCCTTTTATGATACCACTCACATTCATTTCCACTGGCCCTAACCTCTACAGACATGTGGTTTCATATTTCTCCCCATACAGCAAGCTGCTGCTGTTTGCTGACACTGCAAACTCCTTGTGCCAAGCCTTTACCTTCTCTCCAGACCAAACACCCTTATTCCTACTCATGCAGGCTTTAGTACTCCAGTAATGCCAAAGCACCAGGAGATCCCAACACTGGACACGAAGTGCATGTTCCTGTTTATGGAAGCATGAGTCTGCTGCTGTTGGGTCAGGATGATGCTGGAAAAGCGGTGTATGACCCATCATGACCCCACACCACTTTTCAGTGGAGGCCCTCCAACCACCCCTGAGTATTCTGTACAGCCAACCCATTCACCAGAGAGAACTGCAAGCCCACACTAAAGCCTTTCGGTGAGAATGATGGACCCTCCAAGGTCATCTTCTGGTTCTGTCCAAAGCTACTTGAAAATCTCCCTTTCTCCCCCCACCTACTTGTAACATCCCCTAGTTTGGTGCTACTTGTTGAGTCTGAACCAGCATTTTATCGAATGCATCAATAACAATAACCCATGCCATAGGGTCCATTTTTGGAAATCCTCACCCAGCACTACTTCTGAGTTGGATCACACACAGAACCTAAGTCTGGATCACAGTCAGCACACCTACCTTGCACCATCCATAAGTTTCAACAAAATTTCCTTTCCTTAGGTTTCTTTTTTTTCTATTAATATCAAAACAGCACCAAAAACCTAAGTAGGATTGGAGTAAGTCATATCATCTGCTCTTTTTCTATCTACAGGACATGTTACGCTGCTCCAGAGAGTAATTAGGATGTCTGACATTATTCGTTCCAAACTAACTCATGTTGACTGTTACTCATAAGCATCCAGAAGATGACTAGGTGGGAAATAATTTATTAACTTCCAAAAAAACACTGTAATAAAAGTCAGAGTGATTGTACTGCAATTCCATCTCCTCCTTTTAAAAAATTTAGCACTATATTTTTTGCTTTTTGATTGTTGTGGTAACCTCACAAATTCTCCACAGGTTTTCAGAAGGAAACACCAAGAAGAAACTGAAAAGAAGTCAAGCAGCCAGCTGAAGTGCAGCTCCTTCTACAAATCACAAGAACAAAACAAGTGTCACAGAAGTGAGGTCAGGGTACCCTGCCCTGGCACGGGGTCACCAGTCATCCCCTGAAGGTGCCCTCTCCCTGATCACTGGTGAGCGAAGCTGGTTGAATGGCTTTTACTGAAGACTAACCTTCCCATATGCATCTTCCCATCATGTGGGGAGCAGTTTCAAACAAACTTCCCTAAGGCCTGAAGAGCCTGGAAGGAAAAATAAAGAGAAAGAGAAAACCCCTTAAGTGTGTGCCCCCTAGGTGACTGTGTTCTTATTTTATCCTGGTAGCTTCCCTCATCAGTACAGGTTTTAACTACATCAGTCTTCTGCTCCTAGGAAGTAAATTCCAAGAAATTTTCTGTTACCATGAAATTTTCTATTACTCTTGACATCCCTGGGAAGACACTCATAAATGTTGCAACCTGGCAGCAACAAAAACATTTAAGCAAATTATTTTAGAGTCAATATCTTTTTATGACAAAAACTTAGTATCCTCATCTTACAGAGTGATGGATGTTATTTCTCCAAGCTGCAAAACAAATGAACCCCAATGGAAAGACAAGGTAAGGACTGAATTTGGTCAGTGGCAAAATAGGAAACTCAACCCACAAATTCTTTTAATTTCTCTTCTGTGTTGCTGCTAAAAAATTGTTGTGCCTTCCCCATCCAACAAACCAAACAGTGCAATATTATTAGGCCATATTTATATGCTCAAAGTAAATGGGATTTCACAGTCCAGATGTTAGATTTTGGCATCCCAAAAGACTTTCAGGGATGTCTGAAATCATACAAAACCTTCGCTCCAACCTGCAGGAGTAGAGGGTAACTGGATAGCACACATTAATTTCTATGTTTACAGTCCATGCAGTATTTGAATTCACTGACAATTAAAAGTGTGCTATAAATGAATTAGCAGAAGAAACTCATTGCAGAAATTCAATTACAAAGCAGTATTAAAGGAAGAGATGTCAGAAACTTTTGGAGGCTGGGCAGGAAGAGGTGAGTGCATCAGTCTACTATTTTCAGAGCTGCTAGCAAAAAGCTTAAGAAGAAGACTGCTCCAAATAATCATGTGTAAAGATCCTCCTTACAAAAAGAGCTTCATTGAGACACCAGAGAAACTAAGGTGACAAATTATTTTTTCAGACCCCATTTTGATCTGACAGGGGTAAAACTTCCTCTGAATGGTCAGACATCACCCACTCCTGCCTGCCCTGCAAGCACTGCAGGTCTGCCATGTCCTGCAGAATCCTCGGACAGGTCTTGGCAAAGACACTGCAGACACCTCTACTTTTCTTTTGTCTTGTTTTTCAAAGTGATTTTAACCCCAGTCCTTTTCTTTGAGTCATAGGCATTATATTTTAAGCAGATTTCTTTCTACTCGATGGAGAAGCCTCAAGTGCTGTGGGCACTTTTCTTCCTTTGTTGGTCACTATTTTACCCTGCCCTGCTCTAGCCTCCATTTGCTCCCCTTTGGCTGATACTATCCTTCATCAGTCTTGATGCCAATTACCAATAAGGCCCTCCCACATCTCTGAGGTTCAGCTTTCATAACTGCATTAAGACAAATCAATACTGTTATTAACATTGCCACGTTTGTAGATGGCGTGACCTGCCTGCAAATGCGGCGTGCAGCAGTGGAGATACTCCCAGGACTACATTAAGTCTCTGCACTCCCTTATTTGCAATTTCTTTTTCAACTAGACTCTGCTATTTTATAAACATGGGGTGGGTTGTTTTTTTTCTTTTTCTTGCAAATGCAAACTGATGAAGGCTTGTAGGACACACAATTTTGCCATCCCCTTCATGTGTGGGTACCAATACTCCATGACAGCCAAGAACTAATTGTCCTGTCACTTGCTTTGCAGTTGGGCTCAATGATCACTGTAGGACCTTTACAACTCAACTGTTCTATTCTACTCTAACTTTCCTCCAGTCCCCCCCAGCCAGCTCACTCATTACCCACCAACGCACCTCAGCTTTCGCTGTTCACTTCTGCACATGCTTGTGGATGCACCCAGACAGCACAGGCAGCCATGCCAGCACTTGTGCTGGCTGACCAGCTGCTCTGGAGTGTGTCCACTCACCCCTTCCTCTAATGCACAGTCTCTTCCCACTCACCTCTAGCCCCCTTCTCCCCATCTTTCACACCAGGCCCATAAGCCACCATGCCTGGAGCCCACCTCGACATATGATTCAACCCACAGTGCAAGGGAACTCCCAGAGGCCTCTAGGCCCCCACATTCCAGAAGAGCTGTCAGTCAGTTCATTCTGGCCATCAAAGGATGGTCACTACCCAAGAACGCCGTCAACCTGACTCAAGAGAGCCCAGATGTCAGCACAGCACAGCACAGGCTCCTGGGCAGGTTTGCCAGCCCTTCCTGACCTCCAGTGTGCTACAATTACAGAATTAGACACTGGCTAATGTAAAAGCTAATTCAAGTGTTCTCCTCAATACCTCGCTGTGGCTGCAGCGCAGAAACACCTCAGACTGTGCGTCACCTGAGAGGCTGGTACTGCTGAGAGAGATTGATGTGTCCACAGCATAAACTGCTGCCCCTCCTTTTTCTGCCTCAGATTCCTCTAGTGGCACCTCTCCCATTGCTGTTTCAGCTAAGCAATGTGCTTGCAACACCCCCAGTACCTACAATAATAGTAATAATGCCAAAGCATGAAGGAAACACCAAGCACTGACAGTATCAGGAAAAAGCAACAGGGAGGAGTTAAAAACATTCCTCAGAGGCCATGTATGCTTATTTGGAACACCTTCTACACCTATTGACTGACCAGCTTCAACAGGCTACCAGGCTGCTTTGATTTCACATGCTGTAATGCAGCCTACATTTTCAGGTGTCCAACTCCTGCCAGCTCTCTGCCTCCAGGGTTTCCCTTCTGCAGTTTACTCAGACAACCTTCCAATATAAATTTTTGCAACCTGAAGCCTGTTGCTGTATCACTGGTACTTACATCTGCTCACAAAGCCACCCTGACACTGCTTGGTGAATTTAACCTTTAACAGTGAAGTGAAATGCAAAGCCAGGTCCACCCCTCAGCAGGGAAGAAAGAACAAAGAATTGTGGATACAGAATCATAGAATAGTTTGGGTTAGAAGGCACCTTTAAAGGTGCCTGCAATGAGCAGGGACATCTTCAACTAGATCAGGTTGCTCAGAGCCCCCTCCAACCTGACCTTGAGTGTTCCCAGGGATGGGGCATCTCTCTGAGCAACCTGTGACCGTTTCATCACCCTCATAGTAGAAAACTTCTTCCTTACATCTAGTTTAAATCAACCTTCCTTCAGTTTAAAACCATTACCCCATATTGTACCATTAAAAAACCAAACAAACAACAAAACAAAACAAACAAAAACAAAAATCTAATTCTACAAAAAACCCCAGCTTAAAACAAAGCAGAGTGGGTCTGCTGGGTGTTGCAGGGATGGTAGTATCATCTCTACCCTGTCTTCCTTCAGCTTCCCTTGGCACTCTGTCTATCAGGGAAGTCAACAAGTTCTTGAGAGCATGACAAGATACTCACCTAGGAGCTTAAATTAAACTCTCCAAGTGAGTAAGAGACCAACATCTTTGTCTGGAAGGCTGTGACGTACACTCCTGCCCAAGCAGGAACATCACACCTTAGCTGTGAGACATCAGAGTTGGGCTCACAGAAGCCATAGAAATCCTACCAAATGGACACATCTATCACCTTAGATTTTTCCTGTGGAATTTTAGAAAATGGTCCATGCTGCTCTATACATGCTCATTGAATATCTGGTATGCTGGAGTTCTCCTTACAGCACAGAAACATTTGGAGTACACCCTGAAAAGGTAGGACCGACATTAGTAGCTTAGGTCTTCAGTGACTAACTGTTGTTCCGCACCTCCAAAAACCCCATTCTGAGCATTCCCAAAGGTTTATTTATTGAACACAGCTGCAACATGGTAGTTAAACCATTGGCAGCCTGAAGCCTTCTGCACAAGAATCTTATCTCTGACTGATGCTATCATAACAAGCAGTTATCCCTGCCAGATTCAGGGAAACAGCAGGGAAATCAACAGAAGCCAGAAGAAGCTTGTGCAAAGGAGAAACCTGCATGCCAACCAGGCCTCTCATGAAATGTGTCATGGGCTACTCCACCACAGATTCATCTCGGTGGAGGCAGAAGCAATTCCCCCAACCCAAAGTTCCAGATTGCATTTCTGCATTATATATCAGTTTTGGCCCCCGTTCCTCCTGGCTTCCCTTACTGAATTGCAGAGTTGTTTGGACATTGGTTGGTTGGTTTTTTTCCCAAGACAATTATTGACAAATGCCACATACTGCCTGGTCTGACTTGCACACAAGCAATCAGCCTACAGCTGAACAGGGTACATACAGGGAGTTGGGGACAGAACAGTGCCAGTTATTTACTCCATTTCCTCTTAAACTTTTTCCCAATACAATTAACTAAATTGTGCAATTACACATTCATTGGCCAGGAAGTTTCTCTCTTCCCTTTTTTTAGCCTCCTTTTCAGTTGCATTTCCCTGCTTCACAGGATGCTCTACACTAAACATTACATCCAAGTTACACAATAAAGATTTGGGAGGGATAGAATGAATGAGGAAGGTCACGGGAAGGGAGGTATCTGCTAAAATAAGATTTCCTAAGTAGCTACACAGGACCTAGTGTCAACTGCCTTTTATTAAAGGAGACTGTGATTTATATTTGTTAAGCTACCAGACAGAGGGACATAAGAGAGCAGTAGCTGAAATAGTTCAAAAACATTCCAAGGAGTGAATGAAGCCTGAATTAATTCAAACCCCAAATTATAGTGATATAAGCTGTTATGGCAGAGCCAAGGTGCCTCACATAACCTTAATTCTCTCTGTATATTGAGGCTCTTTTATGCTACGTAAAACCACACTCCAGCTATAGAATATGCAGCTGCATTTAAATTAAGTTTATCACAAACTAGTGCTCTTGGGCAGATCATTTATTCATTTAAAAAAAATCTACTAACTCTCATCTTTATTAGGGGAAAACCACCTTGGAAGTGAAGCAAAAACCAGATGCACCAGTATCTTGTTAACCTCCAGAGAGCTGGAAAAGCCACGTTAAGTGCAAAACTTCCAGCACACATCAATCATGGCTTCAGAGGCTGTAAAATAGCAACCTCAGGTGACAAAGATTTTTCTAAGCTGAGGGGTCTTCCCTGCTCTGCCAAGGGAGGCTGCCACTTCCTCACAGGCAGCCCTTCTGCAGCCTGCAGGTTACCTTGGCACAGGCTGTCCCAACACAAGCAGGGCACGTGCAGATGGGTTCAGCCAGCAGCAGAGCTGTCTGCAACACAGCTGGGCAAACCCCTCCCCAGGAGCCACAGGGACACTTGGGTGACAGTGCTGGAAGTGCCCCTATCTTTGTCCTTGGTACCTGCGAGAAGCCAAGCAACTGGAGAAGTCTGATGGTGACCACCCTGATGTCTTTGCAACCTGTCACTGTTGCTATTCCAGTTAGGGATTTTTCCCTCTTCTTTCACCCACTTCTGACGAACAATTAAGAAATGGGTTTAAATGGAGGCTGATATCATGAGCAGGAGCCTGGCATCTCCATGGCTTGATGTGGGCAGCAGGGTGAGATGGGGGAGGAGAGGAGACAAGCAATGAGAAACTGGCACCCTGCAAGCCCCATGGCACACCAGCCACAGGCTGTGGCTGGAGACACACAACCTGGCACGGGGATGTCACAGCCACAGACAGAGGTGGCAGTGGTGGCCAGCCTTGAGCAGGTCAGCTCTGCCCCAGCACCTGCACATCTTCCTCAGGCCCGGCTGCAGTAGAACACCGGGCACGACACAGGGAGTGCACTCGCGTGGAAAGCAGCAGGCACAGCATTAAACCCCTCGTGGAACTCACACGCCACTGACAGTTCATCTTTCTGTCAAGGCTACTCCAACTCAAGGCACACTTCTCACAAGCCCCTGAAGAGCCATTAATATTCAATAGTCAGCCTGGACTTTTGCATGCATACAGCTCAAGAATATCAAAACTTCCACCAAAATGTTTTTGCAATGCTTTCCTGGAACTGAGGGAGCAGTGCAGAGCACTTTTGTTAGAAACATGTCTCCCCATCAAGCATAAAAAGCCATCAAATCCATTAGTGATTCATACAAGACCTCAGCACCAGCAATCGGCAGCAAGCATCTGAAAACAAAGCTTGGCACGAAGGCGCAGCTAATTGAAAATGTCCCAACACAAATGGGACTAACCAATGCCTGGCTGTGAAGCCCCTGGTGCCCAGAAGGTGATGGCTCAGCCAAATGCTGAGGAAGATCATCATTGAATGTGTCCAGCAACAAATCAGAGCTCTGGAAATGGCCAGTAAGTGCACCTTCACTTCCAAACTGCGCCTTCTGAATAAAAGCAAGCACTCAGTAAATTCAGCTGTTTCTGGTGCTATCAGTTCAGAACAGCTTGCCTCAGTTAAGGGACAGGGCTTCTGGAAAGCTACAGTGCACACCATGTGCACAGCCTGCCAACAGCCCCCAGCAGGGGCCACGAAAGACAGAGTCGAACACCAGGAGATCTGAGAGAAGAGAGATCTCAGCTGGTGTGACTGAGCAGATCAGATCCGGCAAACCCCGTGTACACCAAGACATTTTGTCAGAAGAGAAACAGAGAGATCCCCTCCTGTGACAGGCTCAGCAATTGCATCCATCCTCCACTCTGGACAGTCCAGCAGTACCTCAGCAGGTGTCAGTGATAGAATTTTCCCCTGCAGAGATTCCTGTTTTCTTTGTGACTGGTAGGGACACATTGCTGTAGTCACAGATTATTCCCCCTGAAACTGCAAGCTGCTTTGGAGGGCTGTTCCATCTGAACAGGGTGAGACGGACTCTTTGCTCCCTTGCAAATCCCACCAGGATCAGAAGGCTTCCCATGAGGACAAACCTGGATGGGAAAGTCAGCCTGCAGGTTCAGGGAATCCTTAAGGAGATGGGAGAGCAGGGCTAGAGAATGAATTAAAATTGAAGCGTGATCTTTTCCTATCTCCTGAGACAAACACAGCTCTTTGTAACAGAGCTTTAGGGCCAGATTTAGGAATGAATGCCATTTAAAGAAGCGTGACACAAGCAGAACAGAAAGTTGTGGCTGCAGTCTACAGAGCTGAATCTCATTTACTTTCAGACCATTGCCACAGCTCCAATTACCCTCAGATGGAATGAAATCTAATTTCTATTTAAAAAAAAAGTCTTTTGATGCATCTTCTGACAACCCTAGAAGAAATCCTGACTGGTCCTGGCAGAGTTGCTGCTCCTGGGACGAGCCTGGCACAGAGGAGTGTAGCACCTCAGGCTCACGCTGTGCTCCCCAGGGCAGACAGGCACGTGCAGCGACCAAACTCTTGACACCCAGAGAAGGGGCTTCAGCCATCACTGGGGGTGCAGCACCCAGTGAACCATCCCCAGCCAATGAACAGGGAACCACCTGACACAAAAAGGTCTCCCCCAAATTATTTCAGCTGGTTTGCTTCACATCAAGCCTAAGCCAAGGGAAATCATTTGCCATGGGATTTGGCGGAATCAAGCTTCTTACACCAGGGGTGGTCTTGGTCTGCCATCTTCCACCTGGATGCAGCCATACAGGGTTCATTGCACAAAGCCACTAGAGAGGCTGGACACAAGCACGTGCTTATTCCCATTTAAATGGTTCTGACTTTCAGAAACACATGTGATTCCACAACTGTCACATACCTGTGTTTCCAACCCACGTTTTATTTGGCATAAGTGCCTCCCTTAATAAGCTCCTACACACAGGGGCACCCATTGTCTGGAAAGCCTCCCAGAATCCCTCTGAAGCAAAGCTAACATCCATGAGCTCAAGAGCAATAAAACTCAGCCCAGCAAAAATCATGGTGATTAAACACGACATGCTGGCCCCAATTTCTTTCCCCTCTGTCCTCTGTACAGTGACTCCAGCTCTCTCAGTACTAGAGCTTTAGGAGGATGGACACCAGAGATGGGAGATCAGAGAGATGACACAAGACACAGGGGTATTGACTGTTGAAAAAGAATCTTGAATTGGAAACTAGAAGGAAGAGCAGAAACCCCAGCTTGCTCGAGGATGGTGCTTTGACGACTCTGCAGAGGACGACGAAAGGCAGCTGCCTGTGATACCCACCAGTCAGGCAGCCCCTGCCAGGCCCCTGCTCCCAAGCCTAGGTTTCAAGCTGGTGCCTTCCCTTCAGCTCTGGCAAGAGAAATACAGGGTTTTCAAGTGTCTTCTAACATACTGAACAGATGTTGCTTCTAGGCCCTTTCCTAAGCACTGCAAAGTATGCTTGCTTTTATTTTTTGAACACACATTTTATAATTAAAGTTGGTGCTAATGGTTATGCATCCACAACATCTTCCCATGTAACTCCCACTCTCCTCTCACACACAAGCAGCTTTCATTCAGCAGCCCTGAACTGCTCTACAAAGAAAAGTCTGCTTCTCCCCAGATAAGTTTTAAGAAAGAGAAAGTGATTGTGTTCGGAGAAACAAAATGTGCCTGCTAAAAAAAAAAAGGCTTTATTTAAGAGAAATAGGAAAGGATGCCCTGCAAATGCTAACTGGCTTTGACAGTGGCTATCTGCATTGTGACCAAACCAGCGAGCTTTCTCCCCTCACACAGTGGGCGAGCTGCCAAGAACAGAGCATCCTGCGCACAATGCCCTTTTGAAAGATAAAAAGAAACCTAAAAAAAATCCTGCTACCTCCGAGCAAGGAAAAGCTCCTTTCTGCACAGACAGGCCAGGCTGTGTGGAGCAGAGGTGAATGAGAAGGCTGGCGAGGCCGGCTTGCAGCACGCCCACACGCTGGCTCCCAGCCCCCCGAAGGCATTTCTTTTCCTCCCTCCTCCCACCGCCGCCCCCGACTATTCTAAAATGACTTTGCATGAGCCACGCGTCAACTTCTAAGCACAAGCACCATGCATTTCCTTATTCCATGCCCAAGATATACCATCCATCACGTTTGTATTTTCAGGAGATTACAAGAATCTGGTGTTTGCACACAAGGGACACACAAGTGTACATACTCCCACTCCCAAAAAATTTGTGTGAAATGCTTCTTGCACTTCCATTGCTGGGAAGTATGTTCCTGATGCTGGTATGCTGCATGGTTGGGGAATCAGAAACAAACCCCTTTGCCACCCTGACCAGTCCACCGGTTAATTCATTACGATAAATCCATTGTCCAAAACAAAAACATTATTTAATTGCTAAACCAGCTGCCCAAGTTTAGCTGTTGCTCTTGGCAAACATATCAGGATCTCAGTACGCCTGTTTTTCAGCAAGTATCTCTGTAGGTGCAAGCCATGCCTTCCACCCTTGAAGTCTCCAAGTGTCCCTGTCACCAAATCCAGTGTTTTCCAACCCAAGTGGATATTTAAAGGGATACCATCAGCTCAAACACCTCTTTGAATACATTAAGATTACAGCAACTGAAATACTAGCAAGCATCTTTCCCCCTGCCAGCTGTTAAATGTGCAATTAATGCAGCTGCACTCTTCCCCATCAGACAGCCTGATTTCCTTTAAAACAGAGGGCAGAAAAAGAAAAGAAGGTTAAAACATACTTGAAGGAGTCACCAAAAAAACTGTCAGAAGGTCTCAAAGGCTGATGCCTGAACTGTATGTAACTACAGCTATGTCTAAGTTTTCTTGCCGCTTTTTCAAGTAGATTGTGCCACTTGAGACAGGCAGCTCAATCACTGGGAAATACATTGTGTGCAAGGGAAGAAAAAGGCTGGCCAGGTTGTAGCTGGCATCTTTTGAACAGAATGTTGCTTGGCATAGGTTTCCAAGTATCTCAACTGACATGGATCACCAGGGAGAATTCCTTAAACTACTTGCTGCTTTCTTTGATTTTAAAAAGATACACACCTACAGGACAAGAAACATCGAAACAACCCAAGTACCATTGCCATTTCTTTCACACTAATTACTCACAGGTATCTACAAAATTACTGTGCAAATGATAAGCAGCATTTCTTAATAATAATAAAGGCGTCTTTCACACAGTGCAATCCAGAAGAACTGCAATATTTCTTAGATTACAAGACTGATCTGCCCTCCCTCCCAGTTCCTGCCTTCTAATTCCAGCACAGAGCAGGAAAATGCATAATTCATCCTGCAGTCGACCCTGTGGGTCTCCCAGTCGTTAAGCAACATAACACCAAACTTCCAGAAAGGTCGTATTTCCAGGAGATTCAGTTGAAGATTCTCTCCTATCCACTGAAAGACTCTGACAGGTAAAGTAAGG
Source organism: Aleadryas rufinucha (assembly GCA_013397815.1). Classification (NCBI taxonomy): domain Eukaryota; kingdom Metazoa; phylum Chordata; class Aves; order Passeriformes; genus Aleadryas; species Aleadryas rufinucha. Next base: position 462,741 of record VZTH01012968.1, on the reverse strand, counting down.
AGCTCCTCATGGAGTATTTGCCCCCACTGTTCAAGGATTCACAATTACTTTGGTAGCAGAGCATGACAACAGGCAGGGGATATTTATCTGGGGAAGTTAAGAAATGCAGAAATCAATGGTTTAATTAGCAGGTTAGCAAAACAAAATCGACTCGTGAAAGCTTTTATATAGCAAAAGACTGATGAAGTGAAGATAACCATTTGCATTTGTTATACTCTCAGGCTGGTAGAGGATTATTGGAACAATGGAAATTTCAGGCACTGATTCAAAACAATTTCTGTTCCTTAACGCTACACTTCAACAGTTTTGCAAGAGCAAACCCTTTCATTATCCATGGGTAGGATCCTACACTATACAGTAACACAGTTAACACAGGCTAAGATAAACCTCTTGCCAAAAGAAATTTAACTTCAGTCCCAGTTAAGCTCAATGAAGATGCAGATGTTGGACACAAACAATTTTCTAATACAGATAATGAACAAAGAAACTGATCCCACATATAGACATTATGGAAAGCATCCTAGGAACATGAGGGGAAAACACATTTTTTAAAAAAAGTCTGTATTTCTTCCATTAACTTGAAAACACATTGCATTTTTTCCTGAATCTGACCTAAAAGTCATGCTTGAAGGAAATTCCAGCAGTTCTCTGGAAATGTGTGAGAGCCTCTTCCCATGAGTATCAGTGCATCTTACACATGCAAACAGTGCAACATCACTGATTACAGTTTCACATCACTAAAAGGAAATAAAAAACCCAATGATATAGAATTTTAATTCACACTGCCCCCTTGGTCTACCAGCATTCTTGTCTCACCCATGTCAAAGCAATCAACACTCAAAAGAATGTTGCCTTGCTTCTAAAAAAAAATAAAATCACATTGCATGCGTATTTTTAATCGCAACATTTCTAAGCCCAGATCACATGCTTTCTATTTTTTTCCTTTTTTTTTGTTTGTTTTGTTTTGTTTTTGTGGAGTCATAATCCAAGTTTAATGTTGCTTAGGCTACAAATTAATCTCTATCCCCAGCTCCCAACAACTGACCCATGAGCATGGGTGGTAGAACGGGGGCACCACAGTGCCAGCTGCGACACGCAGCGAGCAAAGCATTGCCTGCACCCACAGAGCAACAGCCTCCTCTGAAAACTAGAAAGGTTTGTCTACACAAGTTCCTGCTGGTGCAAGCAGCCAGCTGCAAGAGCAAACCCCGCTCCAGCACCGTTGCAATTCCCTGAACAGACTAAGCTATGCCAACAAAAGCACTTTTTTTGCCAGCAGAGCTGATTCCTCAGCAGAGCTCCTGACAGCATCGCGACAGCCACCCTGTAGTGGTACCCGGTTTTTTCCCCTCACAGTTTCCTACACTTCCACCTCTACACAGAAAAATGCAAGAAGCAAAGAAATGCAGAGAATAGGTGTCAGGACAAGGTGATACATGTCCTGCTGGCTGGCTGGCACCTCCTCATCTAACCTAAGGAAAATGTGAGGAAATTATCTGCCTTCTCCGAGCCCCACCACACTACATGAAATCAAACACACTCAGCTCTAAGATCCTTTCGCCTGAATCAAAGGGTTCCCAATCCAAGCACCTGAGAAGAGTTGAGGGGTGAGGAGCGAGGCAGATACTCGGCACTGGAACAAGCAATGCTCCTCCTGGCTCTGCTCCCTGTCCAAAAGTACCCAGCAATGCTGGTGGACCCCATGCAAGACCATATATCATGCCAGTGATATCAGTGGCTGCTGAAATAGTCCCCCAGTCTTTGCTCATATTTCATCTCAGGCAAGAAGAGCTTTTGAACCTGAAACTACAACAAATGGCTCCCATTAGGAAAAATGACAAATATTTTGGGGAGGGAGTGATTGTTTCCTCCTTTCTTCCTCCCACAGAGAAAATTTGATCTTCCTACCAGATTTTCACTTGTGAATGGGATTACAGGACAATACTCAGCTACAGTGCTTGCTTACGAGTATTCCTGTGAAAAAGCTCAGGATTTTATCACATAGGTATAAAACACTCAGCTGTGAGCAGGAGACACAGACCTGCTGAGCACCCAGCTGTTCTTCTCAGCAAACCTTTCGTTGCTGACGATGCATTAAATGACCTTTTCCCAAACCGAACAGGAACTTATTTACATAGAAACTTACTTGTAAACACACTTGCCTTGTTTTATTTCTTATTTCTTGTAATTCTCCCTACTTCGGCGGCTAGTGTGTGCTGGAGCCATGCGCTCCAGCAGGTCCCCCAGCAGCCTGATGCAAACCACGGCTGGCAGATGCCTTTGCTGCCACAACCTCACAGAGTAGGGTGTCCCTCCTTGCCCAGCTTTCAGGGAACTGGGGTGACCTTGGCCGCAGCCATCCGGCCTCCAGCACAGCCCCAGACATCTCCCAGGCGAGGAGACAGCCAAAAAAGACAACTCACCAGAGGCAAACGCCAGCATTTTTTAAAGGCCGTTTGGGAAGGTTGGCAATAGGAAGCCCGGGTCTGTAGGAGTTGACTCAAAGCGCCCTGCAACATTCATGCGGCGGGAACTTCTCCGGGTAAACCATTAACCACCATAAAGCAGAGCTGCGAAACGCCCCTCACCATCGGGGAGGCTCACGCACAGCCGAGCACACGCGGGCTGCACGGGGATATGCACACACAGAGGTACAGATATCCATACGCGTACAGACATACAAGGACACACACGCACACACATACACGGCTTGGGGTTTTCTGAGGGCAGGGGAAACGCTGGCAATTCCCTCTGCTCGGGGCGAGGCGAGCGCTGACACCGCAGCCCCGCGGCGGTAGAGGGGGGATCCGCTCGCATCCCCGGGACGCGATGAGGGCGCCCAGATCCGCTCCGCATCCCCTGGCGGCGAAGGGAGCAGCCGCCCCGCTCCGCGGGGATGTAAGAGATGCGCGGTGCGCCCCGCGCCCGCAATCCAGACAGGATATTTTGAGCCCTCTCTCCCCAAAAATACCCTGCCCAAAACCAGAAATCTGCCCCCTCCCTCCAGCTTCGTTCTCCGACAGTCCCCGCGGCAGGAGAGAGCGCGCGGGCCGCCCGCAGCCCCACCGAAGTTTCCGCGCCGCTCCGCGGGAGGCGGCGGAGCAGCCCCGGCTTCTTACCCGGCTGGCGGAGCAGGGTCCCGGGGCGGCCTGGAAGCGGCGGCGGCTGCGCGGGGGCGCGGCGGCTTCCTGGGAGCTACAACTCCGCGGCGGCGCCCGGGCGAGCCGCGCGCCTGCGGAGCGGCGGCGAGCGGGGAGGAAAAGAGNGTGTGTGTGTGTGTGCGTGTGGTTTTTATCCCCAAAACAACCAAGGGAACGCCGGGCAGGGACCTCTGCTGCGGCCCCAGCTCCCCCCAGGCCCTGCACACATCCCCTGGCGCGGCTGAAGGTGTCCAGTGCTGGGTGCGCGGGGACGAAGGGAGGACGGCGGCAGCGGTGGCCGCTGGAAGCGAGCGCAGCCGCCTCCCAGCACATGGACCTCACGCTTCCCTCTGAACAAGGCAATGGGACAAGCTTCCTGCCACCCGCAGTGCCCCCATCCCGTGTCGGCAGTGGCCCCCAGCAGTGCGGAGAGCGGCACAGATGAACTTGGTGCCGTCAGCTCAGTCTGTGGACGGTGCCGTCCCACTCGCCGGAGACAGGCGCCCACCCTTCGCTCACTGTTCTGTGCAAGACATGAACTTGCAGAGCCTCTCCGCGTACCCCATCACAAAATGGAGGGGATTCAGGGGTTGATGCTAATCTGCTTCCTGAGGGAGGTGATTGGAAGCATTGCTCAGAAATACGGCATGTAGCACAAAGAAGTGAATCTTCGTGTTAGGATATTCTTCCCCACCCCCCTCCCAGCTCCTGCCCAGCACATTTTCAAGTCAAAAATATATGGAGAATTTAATGTAGTTGTCACTGTGCCTTATCGGTAGCTTTCACTCTGCCTCCCCTTATAGGAGACTCCATGAGCACAGTCAGTGCTGTCGTGAGATAAGAACTGAATAGAGCTGAAATCAAGGCCACACCAGGAAAAAGATACTAAAAGATTTAAGCGACAAAACTTGGGGGGGTGGGGGGGGGTGGGGGCAAACAGAAAAATTTCATAACCACCAAAGCAGCAGTTTTTCAGAGCTTATCTGCATTAAGTCCAACAGATTTTCATAGGGACAGGAGAAAAAAAAAACAACAAAAACCAAACCACAAAGAAACCAAACCTCTCACGTGTACTCCAAAGCTGGAATACCTTGAAACTGGATACATTGATGCAAAGAGAAGAAAATGTTACAGGGATTAAAATGTTACTTAACAATAACCACTTTCTCCAAGGCCCTTTAAAAATAGTTGAATCATTTTGTCAGCTGAAAAAGAAAATGAAAATGTCAACCCAAGGAAAAGAAAAAACTTGGAAAATAAAGAACCTGAACAGTTTAAACTAGAAGCAACTCAACCAGGAACATATAATGGAAAACTCTATGCAACCACCACCGCTGCCAACTTCACCTGCTTGAAGCTGGGTTCTCCTGGCAGGAGATACGTGAGTAATCCCCTTGATTTCCCAGCAAACCCTTCCCTGTGCAAGCATTGCCGACGTAAGCGCGGCCGGACGCAAGGATGGGGCTGTGGCTCCGGCCGTGCCTCTCCGGCTGCTCTGCCAGGGAGGGCGGTGGCACAGGTGACGACACCACTCCGCCCAGGAATAGGTGGCAACAGAGCAAGTACCTACTTGAGGCCTCCTCCAAGATTTACAGCCCTTGGGGTTCACGTCTGGCGAGAGAAAACAGTTTATGGCACTCAACGCCACTTTCATTTTTAACGTGGCTGTCACCCGGTAGCCCCAAGAGCAGCAGGTTTCCCTCTGAGTGGCATTGCCCTGTGTCCTGTGGTGGACAGGTTCTGAGATGAGACCTGCAGCCATTTTTGAGGCTGCAGTGGCTCCTCTCCAGGCTGTCCAGATTTCAATAGGGATTGGCAGCTGTGAGTACTCTGTCCTATTTGGGATGATCCTCAGACGGCTCTCTTTGTGCTGCTCTGCACCCTGCTCAGCACAGCTCTGAACGTGTCTATGAAGAACTGCCTGTGTTGGGAGGCTCAGAGACATTCTGTGGTCAGTGGGTACTTACTTGAGAAGTGCCTGTGGCTGCTGCTCTCTTTGAACCCTCTAGTATTCTGTGTATTATCCCACAAGAAATTGCATAAACACTGAAAATAATTCTGTATTCAACAATTATTGGGGAACACACAAGATCCAAATGAGGTGTTGCTGTCATTTATGCCCAACTTCTTTCTTCAAGAATTGCACCTTCCCAGCATACAAGATGGTCCAATTCAGACAGCCAACCAGAGAAATACGACCAAGATGTCAGATGATTTAGAGTCCTAATGCTTGCTAATGAGCAATTCCCGAGTTACAGAAATCCCTGGGGAAATGAAAAAAAATGGCTGTAGAAAGCTGAAAACTGCTCACAAACAATCTGAGATGAAAAGAGGCTGCAGATTCATTCTTGCAATGAGTTTGTGAGGGCTGCCTCTCCCCTCCCAGACCTGCAATGGAGCTGGTGAAGGGTCTAGAAAACATGTCTTATGAGGAGCAGCTGAGGGAGCTGGAGGTGTTCAGCCTGGAGAAAAGGAGGCTCACAGGGGACAGGGGACCTTATCACTTCCTGCAACTACCTGAAAGGAGGTTGTAGCCAGGTGGAGGTCGATCTCTTCTCCAGGATAACAAGTGGTAAGGTAAGAGGAAATTGCCTCAAGCTGTGCTAGGGAAGGTTTAGATTGGATATTAGGAAAAATTTCTTCACAGAAAGCATTGTCAAGCATTGGAATGGGCTGCCCTGGGTGGAGTGGTGGAGTCACCATCCCTGGAGGTATTTAAAAGATGTGTAGATGTAGCACTTAGGGACATAGTTTAGTGGTGGACTTGGCACTGGTTAGGTTAATTGTTGGACTTGATGATTTTAGAGCTCTTTTCCAACATAAATGATCTTCTGATTCTGTGAAGGTGTTTGCAAAATTGGTCCCACTGGGTGTATCTGGCTTATTTGAAGTTCTTCTTTTGATGGTGTATGTTTGTTAAGTCTATCTGTAATGATCCCATGATGACCTAGCATGGACCTTTGCAAACTTAAATCCACAATTGCTCTGGTATCTCACCTTTTGTTTGATTTTTCTTTCTGCTTTTCATTCTGTTTCCACAGTCAGGAGTGCAAAACAAAGAGGGATTAAATTAGATTCATCTGCATCATTCCAGCTATGCTGAATGTGAAGATAATGTGTGAAGTTCCTTTTGCAGTCTGGAGTTTAATCATCAAGGGATTAGATGGAAACTAAGGTATTTGAGGTGTGTGGTTTTTAAAATTTCTTCCGTAATAATGCGAGCTTCATAAAGCTATTGCTAATCTTGAATTACTATCTGCCTTCCTGTGGTTTGCCATGATTAACTGGAGGAAGAGATTAAAGTGGTATTTACCTTTTTTGAGCAGTTTATCGACTTGACCTGGCCAGCCCAGCACCAAAAAGCAAAGGAATAAAATCCTAGCAAGGATTAAGGCCACTCTTTCCCCATTGGTCTTCTGATATCTGCCATGATTGTTGTGATGGAAAGTGCTGGGGGGGTCTTTGAAGGTGACCAATTGCTCCAGATGAGTCCAGGCCAGGTGTCTGGCAAGGGAGATTGCTGTGGGTCAGGCTGGCTCTGATCTGCCTCTTCCAGAAGAGTCAGGACTTGCCTCCTCCGCAAACAGTGACAGCAAAACCATGTCTTCTGGCTTTAAGCTGGGACATGGTCATCCTGGCTATCCCCACACTGTTGTCCTGGAGGCACATGGCCCTTTCCCAAGGGAAGCTGCTGGCCAGCAATTTTGCCTGGGAAGGAGCTCCTGCCTGGCCAGGCCATTTGCAGAACAACCTTGCAGGAGAGGGTGGAGGAGCACCCCTGAGACCCCTCCATCACTGAGGTTCTTCACAATAAACATTTGATGAAGAAGAAAGCAACGCTTCAAAAGACAATGTAATGATTTTTTTTTAAATCCTTTTTTAATCTTGTTTTTGGAAATCCCTCAGTGAGGGATCACTTTAGAGAAATTCAAATGAGAACAGTAATGGAGACATGAGCCAGTGTTATTTACCTGTGATAAAACCAAGCTGATTGGCAGGTGCTTGGAGAAACAAGAGGGAAAATTGTTTATCAGAACTATATTCTTTGTTAAATTTTGAATTCCAGTGATAAACCTCTAGATGCTCATCTATAAAGCCTCCCATTTTTGCTACCAGATGCTGGGGCTTGAATCTTTGCCTGCATCGGTTTAACCCCTCCTTGTGCTCCTTTGCATTTCCAAGTCAGACTAACCAGGCAAACACAACTTGGGAAATGCCAGCTGCATCCGTGGTTCATATGGGCAAGCAGCATCACCTGAACAGGTAGACCTAGTATTTAATGTACTACCAAAACAAATATGCCAAGGGGTTTTGCCAGTCATCTGGATCACAGAAACTGGAAGTGAAAAAGAGCAGGTAGACTTTTACAATGTGTTTTCCTGCCAAAGCAAGATTGTTCCCTGCAGTATTTTCTAGTGTACTTCCCCGGCCTGTTTTAGATGACCTTGTAGGATGGGGAGAGGCAGGAGGAGGGAATCTGCTAGCTACCTCCGAAGGCTCTTTGTCTAGTTTGAATAATATAACATAGAGCAAGGGAAAATGAGTGTTCAGAGAATGTAGTTACAACACAATATTTAATGTAATTTTTGCATGTTTTTCATCTCCAACCTACTTGCTACGCCTGCCACTGTGCCAGTAACATCAGATAGATGAAAAAAAAGAAAGTAACAAAAATAGTGTCAATAGTCCACCTTTGCATGATTGCTCTTCTTTCTCTTAGCAGGAGATTGTCTTGGGTGCTTTCTTCCCCTGCGAGGAAAAATAAATGGTAAGAGCTGCAATGATTGGCAGCAAGCCTGAGAACAGCAGATGTGAGCCTGCACAGCTGGACAAATACAAAAATGCACTTTCTACCTACATTTGTATTAAGGTTGCCCCAGGATACCCCAGTGCCTATGGGGAGCCTTAGTGTTTGAATAGCCAAAGCCATCAGGCACATTTACATATATGAGAACACTTGGTATCCTTTTCAAAGTCAAAAAGAGCAACAATTAAAGCAACATAAAGGAAAATTGGCTGCGTGGTTTTTCTCTCCCGTAATAGAAAGACTGAGGGTGGAGATATTTAAAAAAATTAGGCTTGACAGAGGTGAAGAATTTATGAATTAAACTGACACATTTTCATTTAATTTACTGTTGTCTACCCATTTATTACATGGAAGCCTAAAAAGGACCTGATTTTGCTTCCCAGGCTGCAGTTGCTATGTCAGACACTAAAGTTAGGTGTTTTAGACAAGATTTTTATATTAAAGTTTCTTACGCAAAAAGAGAAAGACTTTGCTAAATAAGGAAAATTTAAAAGCCCCATTTCTCTCTACAGTGCTTTGCTATAGTTTTTCACTCTGGGGTTTGCGACAATATTTGCTGGGATTCATCATCAAACAAAATTTGGGGCCAGGGGCATTTTAGCTGTATCTTTTAGCAAAAAAAAAAAAAAAAAAAAAGGAATTTCCTACACTCCATAGCCTGCTCCTGATTATTTCCAGTTGCATCTACCAACAACCCTGTTGTCCCATAGGGTCTCTACGTGAGGATATCCACCATCAGGGCAGAGCAGCAGGGCCTTGGGTGTCTGCCCGTGATCCCGTGGCATTCCCACCTGGGCTTGGCATTCCCACCCAGGCTATTTCTTCATGCTGGCAGCAGCAGCAATTTCAAAACACAAAATGATATGTCTAATTTGTCGGAGCAGAAAATAACGAAGAGCCCTTGAAATGGATGAGTTCACACAGAGAGAAGTAGCCATTGAAAAACTCGTTTCTGTGAGATGTAACAGAGTGAACTCTGGTTTTGTGGTTCAACATGGCAAATTTACACTGAGAAAGGGAATAGAGTAAGAAGACTCAAGTGTTTCAGTGCAGGAGAAAATATCAATGCTGTTACTTGTTTCTAGTCTGAAACATGGCAGGAGAATGCAAAAGTCAGAAAATCAGTATGAAAAAAATACTGGTGTGTCTAAATGAAAATCAGTTTTTGCCTTGCTAAGCTTTTGTAATTCCAAGTATTTTTGTTCAATAAGAGCAATGAAAAATAGTATTCTAGCCTGGTATTTCCCCACAGCAACTTTCAGTTTTGCTGATACCACTTTTTTTCATATGGCTGAACAAAAGAGAAAGATAAAGAAATCCAACAGTGCTTCCTGGGATGTTGGAGCCAACAAGATGATACTGTAGTGCTCTTCCAGCCTCCATGCTCTGGGATGCCTTCCAGAGCCCTGCAAAAGCCAGAGTCTTCCGCACACTGGCATCAGGATGCTGTTTCCCCAGCACCCTGGGGTTAAGGGAATTTGCACTGTGTTTGCACTTCTCATCCAGGGCTCAAACCTTACTGCTGGGACACCCCTGTCCTCATGCTGCTCCCATCTGCATGAAACTACCCTGAAATACTTTTTATTGAAATTAATTTCTATGCTTAAAGCGGTCTTATAGAAAGGTTGTAGCAGGGCCTGTTGCAGTAGGACTTGGGGTAACAGTTTTAAACTAAAAGAGGGCATGTTCACACTAGATACAAGGAAAAAATATTTTACAACAAGGATGGTGAAACACTGGAATATCCACCAGTGAGGTTGTGGATGCCCCATCCCAGTAAACTTTCAAGGGCAGGTTGAGTGGGGCTCTGAGCAACCTGATCTAGTTGAAGATGTCCCTGCTTATTGCAGGGGGTTTGGCTAGATGACTTTTAAAGGCTGCTTCCAACCCAAATCAATCTGTGGTTCTTTGAAAACAGAGTGCCTCATAAAGCAGCATTTCCCATGGGATTGAGGTCTTCTGCTCAGTACCTGAAGGCACAGCCATGTGTCTCATTCAGTGCAATTTGGAGGAAGTCAATTTAATTTTGGCACTGGCAGTGGAGCACTCTTGTATTGCTCCTGTTGGTAATTAAGAGAAAGCATATCACAGGGGAGGACACTAAAAGTATTAATTAACAACATTTTCAATGAGAAAAAGTTAGTAATTTTGGAAAGGTTGCTTTATGCCTGAAGAAAATGCTTAAATAGTGTAATCACACTGTTGGGCATTTGACAAATGCACACTAATAAGTAAATAGGGGTATTGATTATGCATTTAGATAATCACCAGATCCTCCATGCTCTTGCAGGCATGTCCCAATTCTCCTGCCTCAAGCTTTGGCTTCAAGTAGTGAAAAACACACTTAATTCCAAGCATGCAGATAACCACGTTCATTCGCTGGCCTGAAAAATCCATGTGTGTTTCCCATAAACTGGAGCGCCCAACATGCGATCCCACAAAGCCACAGGGGCCAGTTTGTGGCAGGCACGCAGGGGAGCAGATCCCCCAGCTGGGGCTGCTCACCCCGTGGGGTATCACAGCCAAGTGTAGTGGACTCCTGCTGGAATGGCAGGACTCCTCCCCAGGGCAGGCTGCTTGCCAGCCTTGCCAAGCATCCTGCACTACCTTTGCCACAGCACTACCAAAACATGCACTTTTTTTATAAAACTTTGCAACTAAAAAGGTTCACAGTTTCCATGGATGTTTGATCAGCTTTTATCACAACACAAACCATGAAGCAATTTGCTTCAAGCAGAGAATATTTTCCCCTGTCCAAACAGGCAATAACCCAATAAAAGAGCCCACTAGCAGGATCCTGGCCAATGTGTGACACTGTGTTATCAGCATCCCATTGGTGTTCTGGCAAGGTGTGGCCACGCTCAGCTGATCCTCCTGACAGCATTCAAAGGCACAGCTTATTGGAGCCATAGCAGCTCCTCTGAGCTCAGATTGCCATACAAATACCACCAGATTTTTTATATTATCATGATACCAGGTGTCCTGTTTTATATCAAATTATATCCAGGCAAGTTAGAGAAATTCAGTTATTTACTCCATGCTGGTGGTATCTGAGCAAAATTTATTCTGACAGAGGTTTTAGAGACGTGCCTTTATGCTGATAGAGACTGAGGAACAATAAAGAGCACTCAGTGATTTCCTAAACCAGACGTATTCTTAAAACTGCTGGACTGGGTCACCTTCCACATAAGAGTTTCAGCACTGATTGATTAAAGTACAGTTTGGTTTCAACCCTGCAAAGACCATGTTTCTGCCCTTCCACACCTGGACTCCCAAGAATGACACAACTGCTGCTTTTCTTTGCAATCCTGTCAGGAACAACCAGCCTTTAATGACATATAAAATTTAATTTTTAGTAACAAAAAGATAGGTAAACAAATTACACTGGCAGGGGCAGAAAGCAAAAGTAGGCACTCTGGAGCTTTTGAGGTCTTCCAGTGTCTTCCTTTTCTGGCCTCTGCTAATTAATGTTTTTCTTCCACACTGACAATGCATTTTTCCATTGGAAATAAGGCTGCTTCTTTTGAGTCATCGCTGCAGACAATCTCCTGTTCTAGGGGGGTTCTCTCTGCCAGGCTTTGGTGGCCACTGGCAGCCACCCCTTCCTCAGGGCAGGTCCTATCTCGCACTGGTGGCATTGAAATAAAAACACAGACACCCTAATAACAGCGAAACTGGACAATTCCAGATGTGGAATTTGGTTTCTGAAATTACAGATCCGACCAAGCCAGTCCTGAACCGGTAAAATTCAGTTGTGTCTCTTCTGACTCATAACTGTTTTTTCAGAGAGGTTTTTAGCAAAATTTCTTCAGCAATTCCTCTGTTGTTGCCTGACTCATACTGAAACACCAAAATCATTATTAAAGTGAAATCATAGCAAAGGGGGTGTGAATACTTGGTGTTTATCAGTTCAAAATGCTTTAAAAAACATATTTTGCTATGAAGCATGCTTTGTCCAATAATTAAATACTGTCTTATTTACAAAAGCAAACAAAAAACTGTCATATAGGGCACAGAGGAAGTTTAGCACTCAGGGGAAAAAAATTAAATTTAAGGTTAATTTATTCTTTAATAAACCTTCATTTATCCTTCTGGCACATGTGAAATATTTGTGTTCAGCATCCCACCTGCTTTCAGTCTGAAGCCCCATCCATGACAGCAGGAAAGAGGATGCTCAGTGTGAAGTATGAGCTGTTCAAATGCCCCAGGATGAGCAGCAGTACAAAGTACACAACTGTGAGCAGTGATTCCTGATCATGGGAGCAGAAATACATGCAGGGATGGGGGCAGAGGTGTCTTCACATCTCCCCTGACAGTGCAAAGGGATGGGAGAGGAGTCAGGCTAGTTAGCAAGTCACTGGAGCCTCCACTCCTGAGGAAAAACTCCAAACCTGCTGTGGTTTGCTTCTGTCAGAGGGTGATCTGCTGCAGGAGGGTTTGTGGTATCGTGGTGTCAGTCCACCACCCTCACTGTGGGTTTGCAGTGTGGAAGCAGCAACCCTTTGCCTGATGGAACACTGGGAATGGCCTGGCCCCCCACTACAGTGGGAGCCCCACTAACCCACCCTGGGCTTTGCAGTTCCATAAAGCTCAGAGGCCTGTGCAAGTGGACCTCAAAGGTGGGTTTTGGTGGGGGACAATGTTGCAACAATGATTTGTTCGCTTTTTGAATTAAAACTCAAAATGTTGCAGCAAAAGAATGGACTAAAAAAATCCTCCAAGTCTGGGAGCTTGTATTTACCTTCTTACCAGCTCTGCAGATACTGAATTTGAATGTTGCTTCATCTCCTGTCTCCCTCATGTATCATCACTAATTAAAGTACACATTCTGCACTTACCCAAAGGAGGATGTGGGAGGCAGAAGAGGCTCAATCTCATTTGCTGCTGCTGCTGTATTGCCTCTGCAGAGCCAAATGCAGGGGAACCAGGGTCCTGCTCAGAGCCTGGCAGCTGCAGCACAGACCTTTCCCTTCACTGCTCCATGTGATGGAAATCCCCAATGCATGAGTGGTCAGGGGAAAGGGTTCAGTGAAAGAAGGGGCTGTAACTCCCAGGGAAGATGGGGTGAGCCCGGTGAAGGCAGGAGCAACACCTCAGTGTGGGCACATTTCCCCCCACACCTACTTTGAAGACTGCTCAGGCCCAGCTGAGCAAGCCAGAAGACCTGTGCCTATAGCAGCCCCATAGATCTGTGATTTGGCACCTCAATGCCCTCCAAATATTCCTACTAACTTCCAGCTGAAGTGAAATTCAAACAAAGCTTTATGCTTTATTCAGACACATCTTCCCCAGCCTGCATCACAGAGACACCCCTCTCACATGTCCCCAAGAGCCCATCCATCTCCAAATGCACATACACTCGCTTTCAGCAGAAAATGAGATTGCTGACTTCTCTCCAGCTTCAGGTTCCAGGCTAGAAGTCTGTGTCCCCCAGTCTCCACTGCACCCCAACTGCACCTCACCCCCATCCCAGCCAAAATGTGGAGGTATTTTTGGCAGTGCTCAGCTCTGCAGCCACACTGGTCCTCATGCTCACAGCAGCCCCACCTGCCCCACAGTGCTACAGGTGGCATCAACCTGTAACAGGAAAAGGGAGACTTTAAAGCCTACAAAAGCCAGGGAGGTGATACAGACTCTTTTAGGCTCAGAGATTATCTATGCCTCAAAAGATTCAAGAAGATAGTGTCAGAGGAGGACACGCTGAACTCGGCGTGTTTAACATTTGGACAAAGTCTTTCCCTTGTCCCCATCTGAAGTTCTGAAGTTCTAGTGCATGCTCTGCTCTACATGAGTGAAATGCATCTGTGTCCATAAAAGCTATGGAAAAGCACTGCTGAGAACTTCTACAGCTCTGAATAATTAATTCACAGAACTATAAAAAGCTACAAGGGAATGAAATTTAGAAAAATCTAGTTTTAGGATAATTATAGTTCAAACCAGAAGAGCACTTGGACCCAAGACAGATGCATTAGTAGGACAACTGAGCATAGTGGATCAAATTCAGACTCGGCAGAACTGCATTGTTTTGTAGACAGCTCCTCCCGGGGTGGATTCAGCCCAGGGAGAGAAAGCAGCCCCTACAGATAACTTGATGAAGTGAGTGGAAATCTAAAACAACACTCTTAGTAGGGAAGGCATAAAAGAAAGAAGTACAATTGTTTCAGGTTAGCATTCATGCCCCAGGTGTAAATAGGGAGTGATATTTTCTGAAATATTTCGTTATACGCTAGTTTAACCTATTTGCCTTCTATCCTGCTTTTGCTGCCATGTCTGCTGTGTTACCACTGGCTCATAAAATCCCGGTTTGTTTGCAGACCATATCACATCTAGGCTTTTTTCAAAGCCCCAGATGCTTGAATTCATGTGTTGCTTGCAGACATAGACCTTCAATTTCCTAACCAGTCATATTTCTAGTCCATATTTTTCATGACAAGTTTGAAAACATTAACCCTGAGCCCTGAGTCACCAGCAAGCAAACACAGAAGTTTTCTTGCATTTCATAAGTTTAAAGTCATTACTGTGCCCTGTTAGATGGTGAATCCTTAGGGCTGCCCATTTAACTCACTCCTCTCAGGTAGGGAGATGTGGAATTTTTATAATTTATATGCTAAGAAATGTAGTCAGGCTGTGTAGTGGGCATGTTTTAATTGAGTGCTGGAGGAGCCAGTGTTGGGTGACTGGTTTATGGCAGACATCATGCAATCCCACTGCCCTTAGCATCTCAGAGGGCTCCACAAGGCTCTGCACAGGATTCCCCAGGCCAACTCTGCCTTTGTTTTTTTCTGGTAAAAGAGCATACCCACAGAGAGGCAGGAGTTTATTGCTCTTTTTTAGTAACAGCAGCGGATCACCTGAGAATTCAGTTTTATGCAAGACAGAAGTGGCAGGCTACTGACAACAAGGAGATTATCACTACTTCAGAGGAGCTGTTTTAATGTCCAGTGTCCTGTTTGGTACAAGACCAGGCATTTCCAGTCATACATCCTGACTGAAGACATATGTGAATTGGCAGAGGGGTCTGTCCTGTGTCAGCTCCTGTTTCCAGGAGCTCCCTGTTATGGCATTTTTCATTACCAGCATGAAATTACTGGGCACAGCCATAGCACACTATCAAACAAGGGCTTTTTTCATAGTGGTAAACTATGGTTTTCCAGAGGCTTAATTTATTAAGAGCATTGGCATCTTCCAAAGCAAAAGGCTCTCCTAGACACCATTGCCATTCAATGTGCATAAGAGGGGTGTGTATTATAAGCAGATATCCTCTCCTTCATTTGCAAGTGCAGGAGCTGTTTGACACGACATGAAGCAACTGGAGAGAGGAAGCAAGCATTACTGTATCAGTCAAAAATGCATCCAGCTCTGCTGTGGGTTTCCTGCTCCAAGGGGAAAAAAATCCATTTCTCTGAAACTCAGCTCTTTAGAGCTCTAAAGTGGGTGGCAGGTAAAGCATCATGTATTTCCCTTGTGTCCAAAAGCATTACGGTCATTTAAAGAGAAGAGCATCTGCTAAGGGTTCAGATGATGAAGAAATGGAGAGTATGCCTATCAGCTTATGGATAAAGCAAAGCAGGTGGGAGCTGTGGGCAGGATAAGAGCAGAATGACAATTCAAAGCAATGATGACAAGATGGGGAAAAGGCCTGGGAAAGGATGCGGTTCAGTAGAGACGCGTGTGAGGTAGGCAGGAACAATCAGCTGTGCAAACACAGCCTGGGTTCAGCTGCCAAAAAAAGAGATGAGAGGGTGGTTGTGGATTGCAGAGTGAACATGAATCAACAATGTCATGTTGTTGTGCAGAACCTAGATATTCTAGTGTGGCTATAGTAGGCGAAGAGCTCATACAATGGGAAATTACCCTTCCACATCAGACAGAGTGATGTACTGTGGCTTGAGGAGTGGAGTTTGCAGAGAGCCCAGCTGCCAGGCAGGGGCAGAAAACACCCTGGGAGCAGAGGCTGACTGAATAGGGGTTTAGCCTAAACAAGTGAAGCCTGTTGGGAAACATAATCCTCCATCTAGGTAAAATGTTGTTATAAATGGATGTCTACCATAAACAGGAGCAATGAGCTTGAATTAAAGCAAGTAAAATTCAGAGAATGCATGGGAAAAAAAGATCCTGCAGGTAAGGACAGCAGTTAGGGGGATTGAAATTTCCATCATCCTACAGACAGGTCAGACGGGGCTGGTTAGAAATGATAAAGAGGTACAACCTGCCTTGAGGCTGGAGAAAAAATTAAATGAGCCCTTGTGAATCTTTCTAGCCCTGTTTTTCTCTGATTTATCAGAGGATTCACAGCTGCAGTTTTCCACATTTTCACGGTTTGAAAATGTATTTCCACTGGCCAACACCACAGTGGAGATGCCAGGACAAGGTGGAACCCCTCTTGTCTAAGCCCAGTGACACCTCACCACTTCTGGAGCAAAGCCCGCATGAAGTCACCGGCAGGCTTTGCTCTGGTCTCCTCTGGAGCTGAGAAAGGAACACTCATGGCTTTTCTCTCTGTTTTCCTGGCACCAAAATATCAACAACAAATTGCAGTCAAACAACAAATTGGGTCAAAATAAGAGCAGTGTTTCAGTTCAGCTTCCAGGTTGTTTAACCCTTCTGTCTTCCATTATTCCTTGTCAATCTCTAAGTCTCTTCAAAGTCATAGTTAAAGAAAACCTCCTCACATTCCTGTCCTGAAGTGCCAATGCCAAGCTGTTCACTTTTGTGAATTCATTCTGCTTTTGCAGCAGAAATGATTCATAAATTGAGATTCACATGGCCTTTCAGTCTCCCAGAAGCTATTATGAATATATTGGCTCAGTTCTAATTCCTTCATTTGCTATTTTTGAGGGAAGCTGCTTAATAGCATGGTGGGTCACAGGGAAGGACAAAGCACCTCAAAACGTGCTTCACCTCTTCACAGATATGGACCTCAAAAGGACAAGAGAGAGTGGTCAGAGACACAGCAAGGGAATCAAGCAAGACATTTTCGTCATGAGGGTGAATAGTCAAGCATGGGATATGTTACCCAGGGAAGCAATGTTTTCTCCATCCTGCAATTTCAAAACTCAGTGGAATAAGGGTGTGGACAATCTCACCTAACTTTGAAGTTGGCCGTACTGTGATCAGAGTGGGACTAAGACCCCAGAGGACTGTTCTATGATGCCAACAGATGTAAACCAGAAATTTCCTAAGTGCCAGCAGAATTTCCCATACTTTTTCATACCCAGGACATACTTCTCCCCTGTGTATAAGTTGCCAGTGGTTAGGGTGTGTCTTCAGGCTGCCCCAGTCATACCCAGTGTCACCAGGCAGCTGACCCAGGGCTTGCTGCTGAGTCTGTTCCACACCATATCCCACCCCTCGTTGCTTCTTGGCTTGCTTCTCCTGCTGGATTCTGTCTGGAGGCTTGTTAATAAGGACAAACATCTCATTTGCTTGCTTTGTTTCATGATAACAGAATAGGTATGTATATCAATATGGTCTTTAAAATAAAATTTAAAGAAAAGGAAAATGAACACCATTTCTTTTATTGCTGTGCCACTGCAGCATGGGAAAGAACAATTTATGCCATCTCCTCTCACTTTCTTATAGTATTCGTTGAGGTTTTGGGGCCTCAGTAAATCCACCAAATGTCAGCCAGAGAAGACACACCACAGCAGTAAAGGCTGTAGTCAGAACAATCTCAAAACGCACTTTGCAAATACTGAAAAGCATTCTCCCTATCCAAAAGGAGAAGAAAATAGTGAAAATCACCAGCGTGTTACTCAGATCAAAATGAGCACATATTTTTACGTAGGCTTTGCTCTCAACTGCACCAAACTGTTTTTGCCTTCACTGTGTCTGCTGGATGTCTGTCTGTGATTACAGGTCACCAGGAAGGGCAGGAGCCATTTTGACTTTCAGAGCCTAGGTGATTTGGCAAAATAGGGCTATTAGGAGATGACTGTCTTGTAACCAAGCCAATTTTAGTGCAGCTCTGGAAGCTCTACGCTGATGCAACCGTGACAGTATACGTAAGGAAACTACCCTGTCTTCTTACAACACTTTTCTGCATATTAGCTGGGCAATAAATTTTTAGGAGTATTCTATTTCTTTGCATAGACGTCAGATATCTAAAGCCAAGATGATGTTTAAAACCAGCACAAGAGTACTTTCTTGGTTAAAGTACTAAAAATGTCACCAAAATGAACATACCTTTACATCCACCATTGTAAAGCAGTATGCAGGACTGACAGGGCTTCCACCCTCTCCATGGTGTGGCTCTCCTGAAAAGAGGGGTGCTCAGTGGTAGGTGGTGCTAGAAGAGCCTTTCCGGGTGCTTGCATACGCAAAGGATGGACGAGACAATCGATTTGCTTGAATTTAAAAAGACAGATTTATGAAGAATAATTGCCTTCTAACTTGGCAGACAGTGTGTACTGCCTTGAAGGGACTCACAGCTGTGTCCTGTTCTCATGGAGTTAACTGAGCTTAGAAAAAACATTTGATCTATTCTTCCTTCCTTAATTCAACATAGCTGAGAATTTCCCAGGATATTTCTATTTGAATTGCAGCAGGCTTTCCATTTTGATGTGTCGGCAGTGAATATCTGTCACACTGATGGCATTTTCTACATGGAAAGTATCACCAACACTTACAGTAGACAGCAGCATATTCATCACCCAAACAGCTGACTGTGTTGCAGGAAAAGCAAGATGGGCTACCTTAGACTATTAATGCAGGTTGCCTTGAGCAACATGAGTTTTGCAGCCAGATTCACGGTTTTGTACCATTTCTGAGCTAGACTGACAGCTCTGGCATTTAGCTTCCTTTAAACCTAAGGCACAATTAAGTACATAACAAATAGATCAGGCAGCAGCACCACTCATATTCACAACAACCTTCCAAACTTCATCCATCATTTCCTGCAATTTTGTGCAAAGATGTCTGGCTCTCACCTTTTAAAAAGACAATTTTTTCATTTTTAATTTTCATATTTGCTCAGTACTTGAACACAGCTGGAAAATTCCTGCATAGCCTTCTTCCCAGGGAAGAGGAGGAGGCAAAATGCCCCACAGGAGCTCTTGAAAAGTGACCACAGAATTAAATGAGTAATACAAAAGCCATGAGCCTAGAAAAAGAAAGAAAAGTAAATTTCATATCCAAACTGAAGCTTTTTTTCCTTCTCTCTTTTTTTTCCTTCTGGAGACACGATGCTGCTTCATTAGGCCTGTGTTGATGGTATCAGCACTGAAACCAGCATTTATAGAAATATGAGGCAGCCACCACCAGAACCAGTTTGCAAACCCTCTCAAGTGTTATCTATCTGCCCAGACTCACTCTGAAGCTCATAATTTATGTTCTTTTACTTATATGAGGAACATGAGTAAATCTGCAGAATCATATTTCCAAGGTAGATCATCAGTACTCACAGAAAAATGTGTCCTGTGGAAACTGTCTTTAGGAAAGCATTACTTGGGTATGAATCCTAAGTTCCCTGGGCACGTTAAGCACATTATTCCTTCACTGAAAACGTGTCTCAAGGCTGGTTTCTCTAATGCAGACCTTTGCAAGGCAAGAAAAAGCCTGTTGTGCTACACGTGATATCTGTTAGGCTCTGCTGGAT
The DNA here is from genome assembly GCA_013397815.1 of Aleadryas rufinucha. Taxonomy (NCBI): domain Eukaryota; kingdom Metazoa; phylum Chordata; class Aves; order Passeriformes; genus Aleadryas; species Aleadryas rufinucha. The sequence continues at coordinate 443,198 of VZTH01012968.1, read as the reverse complement.
GTAGAGGGACCAAGACACTGCCCGGGTCCATGTTAGGACTCTGGTCCATGCCAACTTCTCCCTTCACTCTGCAGGAAGGAAACCCTGAGCTTGTCCCCAGCCTAGGGACTGAGACTGAAGGGGACAGGGCCAAGGAACTGCTCTGTTTTGGTCTCAGTCCAAGTGCAGGTGAGGCAGCACTCAATATGAAATTTACATTAATATATTTTTAACATTCAATTGTTAAATTATATGTTTCTGCTAAATCCAGTATTTGAGAGTTTTGAAACCTGCCCAGTTTTAAAAGTAAGACCCCCAACACACTTCTTTGTATTGACATGGTGATCAAAAAGGGCAGTTTAGGCCATCTCTGCCAGAAAAGCATTGCCCTGGAGGGAAACTTTTCAATCTTGTTTGAAATATCTCTGCATTGCCCTGGGGGGCCACCCAAAGGTCTGTTTGGGTGGCCCTGCATATTCAATTTCTGCATATTCAATTTCTTCTGGCACGTACAAGACATGCATCTGCTAAATGCACACAGATCTCAAACGTGACTTCAGGGAAAATTTCCAAATGAGTTCAAGTCCAAGTTCAATTAACTGAGATTGCCCTTCCAAATTCATTATTTTTTTCTAACAGTCTGCAAACAACCATTCAGTGACCATGGGATGGTTCATATTGCATCCCATCAAGGTGGTCAAACTCAGGATGTAACTGGGAGCGTAGGGAAGGTTCCTTCCCTGTAGGAATATCATGACTGCACTCAGGAGAGGTCTGAGACCCAACAGCCCCTCGACTGCTGCTCAGGGGGCCTGCTGACACTGCTCAGTGGTCTCCTGGCCCTCGTTCCCCCACAAAGGTGCACCTGATCTCCCTGCAAGATGAATCACCTTTCACAAAAGCCTCCTCAGCTGGATTCAAGAGCACTGATCTCGCATTGGAAATGTATTGCTCTTGCAAATGTTACCTCCAACAAATACTTCGCAGAGATTCAAGGCTGTTTCTTCAAACGAAGCCTGCATCAGTCATTCACAACTGAAATACTGCTGCTCACATCTCCCTGGCACTGAATGGAAGCACAAGGCACCCCCCCACACACCCCCATCCTCCTTCCTTCATGACTCAGCTGCATCCCCCACTTCTTTGCCAGCTTTTCACTTCTTCTCCCAGCCAGGGTATCACATTCAGTCTGTGCTCCAGCTGCAGGACTGTCACTTTCCTGTGATCAATGTCCTATGGCTACCCACTAATTTTAATACTTGCCTTGTCCTTTAATTATGTCTCTGCATCAACCCTGCTCAAATGCTGTCAACCCTTCAGAGTCCTTTCCTCGAGGAGAAAAACAGACCCTTAACCCAGATAGCAATAAGTGCTAGGGTTCACCACATATGGTGAATGGATCACTTCAGATTTAGCATAGAAACACACAGAGCTCTATTTTCTGCTGTCAGGGTTAATACAAAAGGTATTAAATTCAGTGTCTCCTATACTTCTCTCCCTCGAAGTGTCACGCATCCTGCAGTATGATGTGCTCTGCCAGTCTGTCCCAGTTCTCTTGATGAAGCTTGGAAAAGCAATTCATTCCTTAGCTGATGTTATATAAGATATTAGAGTGTTCTGAAACATGTCTGCCAGCATTTTGATGGTATTGTTCAAATGCTATCACTAGAGACTAGTCTGCTTAATGTGGCTGCAGTGTTCCTCAATGGTGGCTTGTCCCACACAGTGACTGGGGAGACCTTGCACTGGAATGTCTCAGCACTTTTCTGCTGCCCTCTCATGCACTAGTCTGCTGTCTCTTGTGTGTTTGAGGCACCTCAATTGCCTCTATGCTCCACCCCAAAGCAGTCCTTACCCTCCTGGGCTGCTTCGATCTGTGAATCCCTTCAAACTCAGCTCACGGAGTTGAGAGCAAACCCTTGCCTTCTGTGTAGGAGGAAATTCACATTTTACTTGATGCTATTTCCATCCATTTGGTGGGGCAGATGCTGAAGAAACTCGCCCATCCTGAATTTGATCTTAGAAGGTCATGTGTTCCATTGATTACAGACCCACCTGCCTCCCCACCATCTTCTCTTGCTTCATACCCTAGCTCCTTACTGTGCTTTCTTGCCCTGCTCCTGTTCCTACCATCCAGATTACCCTGTCTATCTCTACATCTGTTCTCCACTCACTAATCTGTCTCCACCTGCTTTTCACAGCTTTGCCTTATGCATCCATATGCTTGAACTGCAAGAGTGGCATTTCTGCATCCTTAACTCCAGTGCCCAATTACAGAGGAAGACCTCCTGAGACTGTTGGGCTGGAGCCTTCAGATTGGAGATTAAATCATCCAAGAACTTACCTGCAGCACCATATATCTAAAGTGTAAGTGAAATAGTGATTTTTTATTTCAGAGGGTTTTTTTCATTGCCAAATTTGAGGAGAGGGAAAAATGAAAACTGATCCAGTTGCAAATCAAACCCTCCTACTGAGCTTCATTTCCTGCTCCAAAATGAGGCACTGCAGTTCAGGCTAAAGAGCTCCAAGAATTCTGACTTAAGGAAATTAAGCTGGTTTGTGTCAGACTTTTTCCAAATTTGATGGATCAAATTTGCTGAAGCTTACAAAGCCACCAGCCCCTGGGATAGGTAGCATAATATGTAATTCATTTGGATTCAATCTTATTTGACAAGGCAGAATCAATTGAAAGCAGGACTTGAGAATGGAAATTGTTCAGTAATTCTAAGTCTACACAGCTGTGAAACTTTAAATGTTCTCCTCCAAGAGTTTGGAAGCACAGAGAAAAGGTAATGAAATACGAGTTACTAGTAATAATCTTCATATTTAGTAACATAAAAGATTAGACACTAAACAACGTTTATTTCATTAAGTGCCATTAAAAAGTCACATCAGTAGTCATCTTCAGCCCCTCCTAAATGCCCAGTTACAGTTTCTGAAAGACAAAAGATGCAAGACTGAGTTAGAAGCCAATGGAAGACCTTCCATGGTCATGTGTTACAGCTCCAGGATCCCACGCTCAGTTACCCTCAGAAGGTGTTTCTCTATATTACTCTGCACCACACTGCAGAATATGACATTTTCAAGTAATTTGGGCCTCTCATGGCTTTAGTTTACCCTCATTTAGAAGGGAGTTCTCCCCTCAAAGCAAAGCTGACAGTTGTTCTCATTTCAACTACATTTACCCAGCATTCAACAGAGCACACACCTAAAATTTGCCCTCTGAATGTTACAACAATATGAATCAACAATATTACTGCTCTGTCACCAGCACAGCTTTTCCCCAGCTCGCTCTCTCCATCTCCACAGTTCACATAAGCAAGTGCCATTAGTCTCTCTCCAGCAGCAGCAATAGCTGCACTCTCTGGCTCCATTCCCATCCCAACCTCAATGCCGCAGGATGCTTTTCCCAAACCAGTCCTCTTTCACGTGTGCAGACAGAGACTATGGCCTCTGAACAAGAGTGGGAGCTCTGTCTTCCACTTAGTGAGTACCTGCAGCTCCTTTCCACAGGAGCCTGGGGCACTAGCTTTTCTGGATTCAGGGATCTCCCCTACCCATCCGTCTATGGTAAATGAGGAAAACCCAGTACCTGTGGGTTAGGCACCTGCTAGACCTTGATTCAGCTCTTTATGTAAACCTTTCTCCTTGCAGATTATGAGTTGCTGAATCATCCCCAAATGCATGTGCCCGAGTTTTGCTCTGAACCTCTTTGTGCAACACAGACCCTGAACAAGCAGCTTCATCCCACCACCCTGATCCTCAGCCACACGCGCTTTCTCCAGCTCCTGTCACAGCCTTAGAGAGGACTCCAGCACTGCAGAGGCCCCTTTGCCACTCCACGACTTCATCCTTACTGACCTCACTGTGGTGAGTCAGGGTGTTACTGTCTCTGACAATAAACCCTTGCAAACTCCCACCTTCAAACATCCAAGGAGGGTCAGCTACAGGTGGCCTCTTGGAGACCCTCACAGAGTTATAAAACTCACACAGTGTGACTGCAATACCTATACAGCACATTAGCCACATCTTCCACTGCACAAAATTTTAACACAGAGAGCCAGAGAGCATCATCAGTCATTTACCACAAAGAATGACACAAACTTCAAAGAGAAAATACAGCTGCAAGTCCCAGTAACTCAGGAGAAAATATGCTCTTTCAAGACTCCATACATATATCTTCTCACATTATGTAAAATTAATTTCCGTATCAGATAAAGGCAAAGAATTATTAGGACAAAAGGTCACTTAAAATGATCTGTGTTACTGATTTTATCAGTCACTACTTGCAGCTTTAAAAAAGTCAATGCTGTCTAATAGTGTCCATATTTCATCTGCTGAGAAATCTAATACTCTCAGAAAGGAAGCAATATCAGACTGCATGGTCAGCCTTACGTGGAAGAGAAATACAATTCTGAGAAACAATAAGAGAAAGAAAATAATAGAACCTAACTAATATGTTGCATTTATATACGGAAGGAGAGAAAAGGAAGGAGAGAAGAAACAAAATTATTTTGATGAATAGTGAGAACACCTTACAAATAATGCAGATGCCTATATAAGATATTCTTTATTTCTGGAGTTGGTAATGAAAGAGATGAAGATTGCTGCAATGTCACTCCAGTGCTATGATAGCACAGTCGATCCTGTCAATAATCCCAGTTACAGAGTGGGGTGCATATGCAGAAGGTATCGGTTTCTGAAATTCAGGAGTGCAACAGTAGGTGTCTCATATTAACGTCCCTTTTTCCCAAATTTTATGTTGCACCTCCACCCATATGCTGCTGTTGACCCTGTGGTAGCATCCAGATGCCCTGACTGAGGGTCCCATTGTGTGAGAAGCTGTAGTCTCAGCTGGCAAAGGCTGTGACTGCTCCCAGCAGGTACCATCACTTGGGTGAAGGGCAGGGAGAGACACACAGTGCCTAGGCAGCAAGAGAATCCTGAAAAAGGAGCATGTCTTTTCTTCATTCGAACATACCCATAAATGCAAGCATAAGGAAACCTAACTAGATTTATGTAATAGCAATGGAAATCTCTCTCCAAACGATAATCTTGCCTCTCAACTGGCAGCATTTGTGTCAGAGCTTGCTTACTCCCTCACCCAGTCCAAGGCAAGATCATGCACACTTCCATGAACTGTATCGAGTGGCAATAACAGCAAAGTAAAAGAGGTGCTCCTGTCCCCTGTCAAAAGGAATGCAACTGTGGCACATCAGGGTGTCATACGTGGAAAGACAGAGCATATTTCTGCACTAAGACAGGTGAGCTCAGTACTGGGCACCAAGTTGTCTTAGTTACTGGCTCCTAGCTGCTGTGGCAGATTGTCTCCTTCGGTGTGGCCACAGACACCTGAGGCCTTTACCCACCCTTGCAAAGCATTTCATCTTGTCATCCCCAAGGGCCAAGCTATGTGCAGTGTGGCCAGCCTGGTCCCTGTGCCAGGGCTGCGAGAGCTGGGCACAGGAGGTGTTTCCAGCAGTGCTCCCACCACAGCTGTGATTCTTCCTGCCGCCACATTCATTTACACATCCTCATGCACTTGCAATTATCTCTTCTTACTGCCTGGTGGGGGTGGCTCCCCAGGGACAGGCATGGTCCTTTCTGAACTGTTTCAAGCCACCCAGACTGGCAGAACCTGGGCAGAAGTCTAGTCCTTTCCTCTTATTTTACCCCATGCCATTACTTGTTCCTGTTTTGCATTAAGAGATTTTTTTTTCTCCTCCTCATTTCATATTTTAAAGAATGGGCTTTGTCAGCGTTCTGGCTGCCTGAGCTATTGCCGGAGCACTGCATTAACTTGGGGGCAACACTACCTACACAAGGCTTGTTTTGAAGCCAGTAACACCATTGCTTTGGCAAGTTTAGTGCATGAGATTTCAGCATTTAGCACCCTTCCTTCACATTGTAGTTCTATTCATATTTTCTTTGCTAAAAAGGTGGGGGTTTTTTTTACTTTTTTAATCTGCTTTTTAAGAGGAGATCCATCTCCTTGATCTGGTCCATCCATGAAAATACCCCAGTCAAAGGAAATCTGCCTGATTGTACTACATCACTGATTTGGGGTGAGAACATCTGCTCTCAAGTTCTGCCTCAAATCAGCAACTGAGATAGTATCTCCCTAATCAGGCAGACTGTTATAATTTGCTTTAAAAAGCTATATGTGATAAAAACAAGTCAGCTGACTCCCTGCAACTTTTAAATGTCCTCATCTATATATGCATCTTATGATCAAATCTAATGCGTCTTATCCGAATGCTTACCACAGTGCCTTGTTATCCCAACTTAAATCTAGTTAGGAATGTTATTCACAACTGTTATTTTAATATAAACCCACTCCTAGAATTACCCCTCTGATCAGGACTTCTGTTCAGTGGATTAATTTCATGGTCTTGCAGAATTAGGCCTTACATTATCACAATTATGTGCAGAAATTACATGACCTTGTTTTGTATTTCTCTGACATGAAATTTTGTGTTTCCTATTAGTTCCAGATTTTTATCTGATAGCACAGTGATAATCTCTTCCTGAACACCAAATATAGCGTATTTGGCAATTAAAGACTGAGAAAAGAAGCAATTATTTTGCTTACAATGCTTTATGAATTAAGTTCACAAAGGTCGAGACAGAGGTGTCAGCTATTCTCCATACAATCTGATATTTGCATGTTAATTGAATCCTCCTCCAAGAAGGCCACCCTGTTTAGCTCATCAGAGAAAAAGCAAGAAAGCTAATTCATACCTCAGAGGGGGTAGATGAAGAAGGGCAGCCATTACCAAAATGAACAATTACCATGTTTCTTTTATGTTAGAGGTAAAACACGCACATATGCATAAACAAAGCTCAGGCATGGCTGTTGACAATGGGCCTCCTTTGCAGTCAGTGGGGTTATGTGCATTTGTGCTGGCTGAGAATCAGATCAGTTCTGAAAAAGTCCTGGAGGAGCCTATGGAAATTAAGAAACCTTAGTGTCAGACCTCATCTGGAGGAAACTGTCACTACCAAAACTTGCCCAAAATCAGGATGCCAGAGGCATTACCAAAAAGGGAATACCTGGTTTGTTCCAAATCAGGAGACCTCTGTTATCAGTGCCAAGGTTTAGCTTTAATAGCTGCTAAATTGCATCAAGATTTAGACAGAATATTCTCAAGCACCCAGCCATTTGCCTTTATTTTAACCTATTGCCATAAACCAATATTGTGTGTGACTCTCTGTCTCTAGTGGTATCCTGCTCACAGGCTTGGAAGCAAGATTACGAGATTATTTTGGTTCCATTGTTCACTAAGATGTTGGATGACCCAAAGATGCTGAAGGACACCTACAGTGGCAGCTCTCTCCTAAAGGGTGGACTCTGACCACTTGCAATTTTCATCAGTTTCAACAAGTTCTGTCAACTGCAGATAGAAGCAAATTAATTTCATTCTTATCTTGCATAAGTTACTTAAAAAAATAATCATTCTTATTTTTCAGCATTCACCAGGATACATCTTAAAATTTAATAAAAGATTGAGACACATGAGGTACTATCTGAGGACTGGTGGATAAACTGTATTTGTACACCTGGCTTGTAAATTTTTATTGTAGCACAGAATTTCCTATTTTAAAATACAAGTTGAAGATTTGTTCTTTGCATGTGACTTTTTTTCCTAGGTAATTGGGGTCAAGTTTGTTTGTCTAAAATACAAATACAAAGCACAGTAGCAACTTTCAAAAAAACCCAAACCCAAACAACAATTATTTTGGTTTTATAGTCCTTAAATTCTTAATGAAACCTGATTGCTATTGAGAAAATTTCTTGTTTATTAACACAGGCATTTTCTATGGTAAATGAATTGTACTGGCCATCAGTAACTGCAGGGTCCTTCAAAACACTGAAACCATTAAAACTGCTCTCCTCACATCCCACTTCTGTGAGAATGCAGGAAAATCACACTTGGTTTTTCCTATTTTGAAACAGTTTCTCAGCTTTCAATTAACTTGTCTTTGAGCTCAACTAGATGAACATGCTGAAACAAAAATCCCACTGAATTCCTGCTGAGACGAAATAGCTGTAAAACTGTCTTATTTTGACAAAAAACTCCCCTTGTTTTAGATGCTTGTATGGTGACTTTTATGAGCTTTATGGTCTTTCTTCTTCTAGCTTTGAAAATAAGCAATGTCATTCTTAAATAGTCTATTTCATTTATATCAACATAAATTCTCAGCTATTATAGCAAGTTCTGCCCTAATACACTTGTCATAATTTTGTATCTCAAAACAGATCTTCTGTTTCATTATTTGCTTCTTACAAAAATCTAGTTTAAATAAATATATTTCTGGTTTTTAAAGCAACATAATTTTCTATAATGGCAAATTAAATTCACTGTGGATAAATAGACAAGAGAAGAACAGCTCTTGCTTTACTTCCATGCTAGTGGTTTCTGAACAAGCCATTACCACTCAGGAAAAGGATGCTGAAGTTATAATAGATGTAATGAGCTGTAAAGAGCTTGAATAATGATATGAAAAAATGTTGTTGATGATACAGAGTTATTTAGAACAAAAAAAAAAAAGCTGAAGAATTTCAGAAGGATCTCACTGGGCAGCACTTGGGCAGCAAGCTAGTAGGTAATTTATAGAAAAATACAAACGGACACACATGGAAAAAATTCTAGTCCTGCATAAGATGAATTTTAAATTATTTTTTCCATATGGTTAATATATGGGATAGCTTTGAAAAACTCAACACAGCCGCAGTTAGAAGTAGTGATCATAAAAATAAGGAGAGAAGCAAAGAACGGTAAAGAAATTGTCCTAGTGGGGCTGGGGCCATGCAGAGAACATCTCCAGGTCATGGTGTGTGAGTCAGGTGCCCTCCACCTCCAGCAGCATTGACAAGCTGGGAGGGACACAGGGAAGGGCAATGAAGGTTCAAGACACCGGTTGTCTTCAGGTCAGTGAGACAATACATCAGAGGAACCACAAAGAACTCCAAAGTCCGGGTGGGACGGAGAAGGCAAGCAGGATGATAATTTCTCAGCCTGTCTCCTATCGGTTTTATTTAATGCTCTCCAGCTGGACAAAATTTTGAGAGTGCAGAAAATATTTGATTACTCAACATCTCTAGAGCTCCTCGCCACATGTTGCAAAAACCTTGTAGGTGCAAAAAATGGAGTCACACAAATCTGGAGGAGGACAGGAGCCCACTGAAGAGCATCAACCTGGAGAAATACCACCTGTGCCTCTCAACAGATGGGAGGTGCAGATGGAAAGAAGGTGTGAACATGTTGCCACACACTCACACTCTTGCTTCACTCTTCTATAACTTGGAAAATAACCGTGTTTCTGGGAAGGGCTGGATCATCACCTAGGCAGGATTATGCACTTGAGCAATTCCTTCTGCCTAAAACTGTGACCTATATTGTGCTGCTATTTGTCATGTTTTACCAGGCAAATCCATCCTCTAAGTATGATACAGGCATCATGCAGATACTGGTAACATCTCAGAAATTAAATAGGAAATACTTCTAATAGAGAAGCAAGCAATGTTTACTTTTCATTTCTATTTAATATGTTTAATTCTGGTATGCAAATAACAAAATCTGTCAAGGTGCTTAAGCATTTGCAGTTCCTGAATGATTTCAGAAAGTAATCAGAAAATTCATATTAATCTGATTGCTGCAATAGGAAGAAAAATAAGTTATCAAATAAGTCATAAAAGATTCAAGTATCCTTGACCACTGCCTGCCTCCCTCGCACAAAACACATTTTAGTATCTCCATGGATCAGAAAATAACTCTGATATTCAGAATCCAAATGGGACCTCTACAGCTTGACTGGAACTCCACTCACATATGTTATTTAAATTTCCAAATTGACAGCAACTTAGAAGGAACTTAAAACAACAGAAACCCAACTCTACCTTTCACCTAGCCAGGCATTAATATTAACCAAATGGGCAACAGTGCATAAGAAGAGCTTTTAGCCATAGGAACATAACCCAGCAATATTATCACGGGTTTGCATCTTTAAATTAACGAGCTAGTTCTACACCTTACCACAGCAAGCACTGGGACACTTTGCTGCTTAAGGATTTGTATAGGTGTAAGTGCAGCTGGAGACACTAGAAGGTCCCATTATTTTTAAAAAAATGTTATAACCTAGTCATGATTGACAAAAGTGTCTTCATCCAGCCTCTTGGGATCGTGTGGCCAGCAGCCGAGCTTGCTGTCTCCAGCTGCAGTGGCTGGACTGTGGAGGAGGGCTGGGAAACCTGCCAAAGCCTGGGCTGTTTGCTGGGTGTGGGAAGAGGGCATGATGATCAGAGGCCAGCAAAAGATGGCAAAGAGAGAGGGTAAGGAACAAGAAGGAGTGCCTTGGTCTCTCATTTTTCTGGTTCAACATCTCATTCCTAGCGTTAACGATATCACCAGGCTTATATTTAGCCCTTTGTTTCATCAATTCTCAAGCACTTTGTGTAGAGAGGCAGAGCCACCTCTCCTCCAGCCCATTTTCTGCCAGTGCACTGCACCTCCCTGCACCACCCACACCTCTGGTGACAGCCCAACTTCATATCTGACTCTCTTAAAGTCTTGTGCTAAGAACATCTGCCAGGAAAAAAAACAGTGTTTATCCAGTAGGTTTCAAGAGCCAAAAGGTTCCCAATTTAAATCTCCCCAAGTGTTCCCCTCCCCACAAAATTAGTGTTTTGCTGTCAAGGAAAGAGACAACTGAGCACTGATCTCTGCACTTTGGTCTGAAAAACAAGAAGCACTTGCCTGAAACCAATTCAGATGAACTCGACTGTCCACCACTGGACATTAATAATGTGGGGGTTGACAGACAGGAAGAAAAAGAAAACATTTCCTCCCCCTTCTTTGCTATGACCTTGCTTTCCTAGCAGTTTGGGAAAGGGGGCCCTGGGACAGTTGGGATGTGAGTGAGCTGGAGTATGTGGCCCCCCAAGGAGAGCAGAGAAGGGATGTTCATGTCATGCCCAGTCCCAGAAGAGAAATCAAACAGCTGAAGGATACCTCTGAAAGCTGCAGAGCAACCAAATTGAGGAGGGGTTTCCCAGGTAGCCCAGGAAAGAGTCGTTCAGAGAAGACTTTGCATGAAGCCAGATGGCCCTAAAGAGTCCCCACCTGTGGGACCATGGCAGGAGAGCTGACCCAAACATGCAGATAGATAACTCCAGCCCAGGGAAACTGCTTCCTGGCTCCAGACCAAGACAATGCTCCCTATAATTTCTTAGTTAAATGTGGATGGAAGAATCCATCAAACTGAACCCTTAACCACACAAAGGTCACTTATCTCCCAAGAGTACTGTGCACATACTACAGTGAAAACAGATGCTGTTTTCATTATTAAAACAGATCATTATTAAAAACTGTCAACAAACCTGATGAGCAAAAAAAGTCCCAACCAACTAAAATATTACAGGTAGAGGCAATGCTTTTCTGGGGATATTTTTGAAAATGCTGGTGCTGTAGCAACAAGACCCTGATCCGGGAGCCTTCAGCATCTTTCCTGTTGCCAGTGAAACACTGCCCCTTTGAAATAATTTCAAGCAGCCATGATCAACTCTGCCACCAGCCGTGGCTGAGAATGGATGTTTGGGAGCCCATCTTCAAATCTGGCTGAAGACCAGGTTGGGGTGCAACGGAGCCAGCGGATTTGACTGTTCTTCACCTTGCAGAATCGGACTCCCACTGACAGCATATTTGATAGATTGCCAACAAAAGTGGAGTCATCCCAGTGAATGATGCTCTCTGCATATCATTTGAATTCCAAAAGGCCTGCTTCTTCCCAGTAATGAGAGTCAGCAATAGCAGGCTAGCTCTGAAATATTGGATGATTACAAATAATATTTTGTATACACAAAATTCACAAAATACCTTTCATCCAAAAGGGCCATCATAATTAAAATTATCATGAAATGACTGTCTAGCCTACAGCACTGTAGTCTTGTTTTGCTCCCCACTTTAAAGCCCCAGTGAAGTTCTTGAAGGAAATAGTGATTCACAACCCTCATTTACTACTTCGAGTGCCAGAATTTCACTAATAATTAATAGTACTACTGTAGCAGTGTCCTATTATACAAATTATTTCACATGCCCAGAACACACTCGCCAGCTTTGGCAAATAGGAAGCAAAGGATCCACATCTCATAAATAGAGAAAATTTAGACCCAAATGCTTAAGTTATGCTGAAGTTAACCAGAAATTAATATTTCAAGTGGAGTCAGGCTTATAAAGTTATCTTTAGTGACATAGACCTACCTGACTTAGAAAAAACAGTCTATGGCAAAGATAGGAACTGATGTCTCTGATTTCAGTCCAAGGTTTTAAGGACTTGGCAGCACAAGCCCACAGCACAAGAGGCACTTGGTGCTTATTTGACCAGAAAGGTTCACCCTTTCCTTTATGGGGTAGAAGTTCCAGTGTCAGTCCCTGATGTTCCCATCTGCTGCTAGAGCAGCCAAGCCCAGGGGATTTGACCATGTCATAGAAGCAGAGAGGATGCCCAGGAGCTGGCCCAGGTTGACCATTCATTCCAAAGGCAGTCCTAGGGATCAAGCCAACACAGCCTGGCTTTCTACATAACACAAGGAAGCTGTTGCTTATTTGGAGAATAAGAATATGGAAAAAATTTTATTTACTTCCACTGAGATTATTTTTGTATCCCAAGTCCTGAAGAGAAGTCTGTCGCTTTGCAAGGATGGAGAATAAATAGAAACAGAGAGATAGAGGAAAGAATTCAACATGTACAGTTTGAGGTAGGATGTAAAGCCACCTCCAGGGAGGTACAAAAGCTGGAGAAGTTTGGGAAGGTCACTGACATTTTTAGTGTGGAACATCACAGGACCACCACTGAAGGACTCCCACTGGACATGGGAAAAGCCATTGAAGTTGCTACCGGGACTGGCAGAGCTTTAGTGGGAGCAGTGCACATAAGAATAGCACTGTATATACAGATAGATATGCCCAGGATTTAGCTCTGTTGAGAAGAAGTGAGGTAGAACCTGGGTAATTTTCATTAATTTAGGGATCTTCTATCTCTCATTACACCAATGCCCGCAGTAGTAAACCATTCACTGTGAATAAAACTTGTTTCATCCAAACTAAAAATAAAAAATAAAATCTTGAAAACCTTCCACAGTTTGCTATGTAAGAACCTGCTGATTTTATGATCCAGGCTTTATTTTGGCAAGTGCTGAATTCAAGAGTTATGCTGATGTAGAAACCTTAACGAGTTTAATCTTCCTGTGAGTTGGGGTATCTTTGATACAGCATGTCTACATTAAGACGACTGTTATTATATTTTGTCTCTCACCTTAATTAAAGTCTTTTTTATGAAATGGTGCATTTGTAACAACTTTCCCCTTCCTGAAATAAGCCATCTTGTCTGGTACAGTAATTACAACATCATTGAATCTGTATTCATAGCCTGTTTTTAAAATAGTTCCCATTTCTGAGTAAAGACTAAAGATGTTGGTGGATAGAAATGCTGATAAGATGGGTCATGGATCACACAGCACACCCCGTAACAGGAAAACAATTGTAAACCACGAAAGGATGACACCCCAAACTTTGCATTAGAACAACACTGTCCTCAGCCCTGCCAAGCTGCCATCATTCCCAGAAGCACAACAGGATATAGAAAACCACCTTTTTCCACCTGGACGTTACAGTTGAAATCCATCCATTCAAGCTGGGAACTGAACAAGCTGCATTGGTGAGACCCTCCAGAGCTGAGTATCCATGCCAGCTCTGCAACTAACTGATAGCACAACCACAAGTGACTCACTTCATCTCCTTGTGCAAGACTTTCCTCTCCAAAATTTGCTTCACACTTCATTACATGAGGAAACTGAAGACATTTTCATGTGGAAGAGAGTGAACTAGTTCTCCAAAAACTGCAAGCTACACCCACAAACAACTGTTGACATTAAGAAAGCATTGTGCATTTAAAATGTCATTCTGGAAGTCTGAAGATTTCCATTTCAATGTTTTAGAGAATTTAATAAAGGGAAAATTAGTTTAAAAAGGAGCAGCACATTTTAGGCCAAAACTTTTGACCCAGTTCTTCTCTAAGCAAATTTAAATTAGTTGTCTTCATCAGTTTCTCAAGTTTAGGCTGGTTACAAAAAACCTCAGGATTTCAAAGAGACCAACAGAACACATTACAAGAACTTTAATGCAAAGAAGCAAGAAGTTGTCTGACATAAATCTGCAACTATCAGATTCAGCTGACACAGATGGAAAAAATGATCAATGCTTAAAGAAGTTGTTTTAAAAATAATTTCAAAATCCTCAACAACTTCAAATAGTTGAGGAAGAAAATTTATTCCTTTTCTGCAAAAACTGTTGTCTGCCTGCCGTTACTGAATCAAAACCTAGATACCCTGAATTATCTTTAATTGGCTCAGCATTATCAGGCCTTTAGCAGAATGCTAACTGCTCACCCTTCAGCCACAGCTACATATACATATACAGAAGACTTTTCGTCTTCTTTGATGCAGTATTGCAAGTAAGGAGGATAGAAATGGCTGGCATTTCAACCCTGCCAGCTCGGATCAGCCCCAGACTGTAACATCATCCCAGTGGGGAAGGAAAAAGGAATGTTTATAACAGAATCACATTGTTAAAATCGAAACAAGAGTCACCTCAAGCCATGAACTGGGTCTGTATGATTTCCAATTATCATTTTAATTATTCTTCTACATCTCTTTTCCATACTTCCAAGGCTTCAGCTGCTCTGTTCTTTAAGAACAATGTTTTCAAAAGGAGCGCAGATGACCACAGTAACCACTCACACATAGGAATGTCAGCTCAGATTTGTACAGGAATGCCAACTTACATAAAGTGCAGTACATTTAAGAGCTGACATCCTGCTGAAGATGGCAAAATGAGGAGCTTTACTGAGCAGGATGCGGTCCCAGAAGGTTTTAGTAATACATGGAAATTGATATTCAGCAAAAGCAACGGAGAAAGCCCAAAATGTGGTGTTCCTCTGGAAGATTTTGTCTGGGTTTTGTTTCCCTTTCTTTCCTCATTTTTAAATGGTTCAGGGAAGACCCTACCCACATTTTTCAGAAAATACTCTTCAAGCAGACCTAAGTAGAATCTTGTCCACTGAGCTGACAACCTGCGTCTTTAACAGATAATCCTTTTGGCTCTGCTCTGCTCATGCAGTGGTCAGGAGTCCAAAGGACACCCTTAGTGTGCAGAACAAGTTGAGATGCTTTGGGGCATATTGTGCTTGGCATGGAAAAATAATGTGGAAGGACCTAGAGGGAAAAAGGTTCTCCATAATGCCACTGCATGCTGCCAGGTACAACACGAATGCTTGGACACTGGAATATAATTTTCTAAAAGACACAATGAAGAAATATGTGAGTTTGGCCCAAATTTTTCGAAACCCTGTTCATTCTGGACAACTTCCACTTGGTGTACCTCAATAAACTGTGAGAAAAGTCCTCAGATTCCCAGTGACAGAGCATAATGACCACAGGGCACGCATGCAGAATGTGTACACTAGGAGCAGAGTCCTTGTCACCAAGGCACAGTGAAACCATTCCCTCTCCCAGCTCAAAGCAGCTGTGCTCTGCTGCTGTGCATCTTTACACTATAGCTAAGTGGCACATGGAGTGAAACCCTGCAATGGCAAAGCACTGGTTCACCACAAAACAGTACAAACTAAAAGGTGGATCTCAAAGCTAGTAAGGGAGTGCCAACTCTGCGACTTTGTTTTACATGCAAAATAAGATTGTATGTAGCAAAAATCAACTTTCAGATAAGATGTCAGCCAGTATCTTCCTTGCCATCCATGACCTTTCAGGGCAGATGATTAGAGGAATGGAGCACCTCTCCTATAAAGAAAGGCTGAAAGAGTTGTGATTGTTCAGGCTGAAGAAGAGAAGGTCCTGGAGTGACCTTATTGCAGCCTTCCAGAACCCAAAGGGGGCCTACAAGAGAGTTGGAGAGGGACTTTCTACAAGGGCATGCGGTCATAGGACAGCCGGGAATGGCTTCAGACTGAAAGAGAGTAGGTTTAGGTTGGATGTTGGGAAGAAATTCTTTACTGTGAAGGTGGTGAGATGCAGCAACAGCTTGCCCAGAGAAGTTGTGGATGCCCCATCTCTGGACGTGTTCAAGGCCAGGTTGGATGGGGCTTAGAGCAAACTGGTCTAGTGAAAGGTGTCCCTGCCCATGGCAGGGGGATTATAAATGGATGATCTTCCAATCCAGGCCATTCTGGGTTTCTGTGATTCTATCCCAGCCTCTGGGCTAAACTTTGATCTCCTTGGCGAGGCTCTTAGTTTGCAGCGGAGTCCTAGGCACTCCCTCTGAGCCCTAAGGAAAAGTCTTTCTCTCTTCTCTGAATCCAGTTGGAAGCATGCTTATCTCAGTAGCTGCCTGGTCTCTTTGGCCACTGCCTGGCTTTCTGTGAGGCTGTGCTGAAAACACACCTTCCTTCCCTGGGTGCAGGCATGCAGACCTTTTTCAAAATAGGGTCCCACCTCAGCCAGGATCAGCATCCAGAAGAAGGCAACCAGGGGGAGTATTCCTGGTGCCTAGTTTTGCCCTGCTGACAGCACACAGAATTGAGCACATGAAGATGCAAGTCAGACAGCAGCTGCATATTCTCCTGCCCATGGCCGAGCTCCGGGAACAGTGAGCTGGCTCTCCCTTCCTGCCATCTGATGAAAATGCTTTTTAGACAGGTTTCTATGGGAACAAGACTTAATGCTTCCACACTTTCTTCTTGTCTCCACCTAATAACTTCTGAACTCTTTGGCTCATCCCAGCCAGAAGTTGACAGAAGAAGAGAAAAAATGCAGAGATATTCTAGTTCCTCAAGTATCATAAGCACAAGGGCTGAGCAAGTAGTGGAGAGAGAAAACACACTGCAAGCACCTTGGCAAATGGAAAAGCTGTAGTCCAAGCCCACGCCTTAATGCCAGCTACATGAGCCTTTCTATGAGGTTCCTCTGCTCCCTAAGGATAAGACATCCACTGGGCCAGCGGTCAACCAGCAGACAAATACACTTGAAACTAGGCTTCATCAGTGCCTGTGCGCACAAAATTGCTTGTTCCTTCTCGTCATCCAGTAGGTAGAAATATAAATAGTACTTGTTTCTGGAAATCCTGAGGGATGAAAGATCAGTCTGATTGTCACATAATACTGGACAGAGTTTCTCCTCTGTTTTTAACCCCCTCTTTTCCTCAAGATTTTATTTGAATTTTTGAATTCTGTTTTCTGTATCAGTATCAACGTTTGCAAGCAAACTTGCATGCACACACCCTTTCTTTAGCTATAGTTATATGACCAGATGATTAAAACTGGTAACATCTGGATGAAAATCTGTATGTTGTTCCTGTTCCTATATTGTAAATGTAACTTCAGTTGATTTGGAAATTTTATAGTAGTCTGTAATGGGCTCAGAATTGCAGTTCTGCTGTATAAGGTTCAGCAGTATTCACAGTCATTGCTTTGGAAATTGCAGAATTTAATCCCAAATGAAATAAGTATTGTTACAAACCGCTGAAGAAAGAAGTTTGATTTCACACAAAGGTTTCTAATTTTACCAACGAATAAAATCTTATTTTCAGGTGAGTGAGCCATGTCATAAAGAAGATAGAAGGTCATACTGAGGGCTTTTGAAAACTGTGTTGTTCACCTGGGGATGCTATAAAGGAATAAGGACAGGGCGTAAGTGATGTTTTCCCCTATGGCAGGTTCTCAGCTGATGGAACAACTAGAGCGTAACTGAACAAAGGCATAAAAGCTGCTCTAGGACCACTGGATATTCTGCCTGTCAGTAATTTAGTGTGCTTAAAATGAAGGATCCTTTCTGCATTAAGAGAAAAGATTACCAGCTTGCCAAGCTAAAAAATTTGAGGCTTGACTGTACAGTGAACTCCGTTTGTGCTGGCCAAATGAGATCGTTCAGAGTGCCAGAGCCCCAGAGGTGCCCAGAGCCACAGAAACTGCAGCAGGGCCTGGCTACAGCCCCCTCCATTAGCAGCCTCAGGCATAAAGACTTGCCTTTGGCTAGCAAGAGCCTAAGCTGTTGGCTTGCATTTTGCAAGTGCTTCACTTTTGGACTGCTATTTGCACCATGTGAGTTTCTGTATCAAGACGCTGTTGCCGAAGCTGCAGGTACAGTGCTCAGAGCAGCCTTAGCAAGAGCCTTTCCCAGCCCACATGCCGCAATTCACGTTCCTCATCTCAGTTGTGCCATGATTCACTCCTGTCCTGTGCCCTCCCAAGAAGTTGTGTTAAGTCCTGTTGTGTATCTTGCTAAACTGTGGCATCCCAGGCAGGGCAAGCTTTTATTCTTGCACTTTGATAGCAACAATAGCAGTTTAGCAGGGATACACACTGTGCACAGCAAAAACAAAGACCCCAAAAGGTTCTCCTACATTTAATCATGGGAAACAAAACCCAGTCTTTCCTTGTAATTTTGCTATAACATTGTTATACTGAGTCACAGGTGTCAGTCTCCTCCTGGCATCCTCTCCTCCCACAGTTCACATGCAAAGAATTCACTGAGGTCTTAGGAAATCAGCAAAACACAAAACAGTATATATGAAATGTGATTTTTTTTCCCCCTAGGATTTACTCATTTCTACAATATTATCGGAGGAATATCTCACAATAGTCCCAGACCTGTTTTTCCTCACTAGCTCATTTAAATTGTCCCTGGGGTACCCTAACCTACTTTCTGAGACTATACAACTGCCTTTCCTTGTAGCACTCTTGCTTTGCAAGTTTTCTCTTTATAATAAGGTTGAGTATTTCACTCTCAACTACTTTGGCTTTTGCTATCTCCTTAAACAGTACTACAGTCATTGAAATACACAATCTGTATCCTGCCTTATGTCACAACCTAAATAAAAAAGCAGTAGGCTGATATAAAAACATAGGTGCATTACAGTGCAAAACTGACATTAGAGGGAGAGGAACTCAATTCTCCTGCAGTAACATGGCAATGTTTTCTAGTTCATAACCTTCCATAATGTTTCCATTGAAGGAAAAACAAAGCAGTACATTTTGACCTGACAGTATGAAAGAGGTTTACATTATTCTCACTTTGAAGATGGATGAAAGTGCCTAAATAGCTGTAATCCAGAAACAACCATCTTGTAGCAGTGTTTTACTGGGCTGATTGTCTTCCTCAGACTTTCATGACCTACTGCACAAGTATTTGTTCTGTCTACCCTCTAAGAATGCCTTTTCATTTCACTTCAGTTTATTACACTCTTGTCTTTCCCCTCAACTGTCTTTTGCCCAGATATTTTCATCCTGGGCAACTTCCTACTTTGTTTCCTCTGGAAAAACAAAATCAGCTGTTACATAGCTATTAACAAAGATCAGGTATAAAATTTTTTCCCTCCTGCAAGTCCCTAATCCCGTATGATCCAGATAATCAGCAAAGTTTTAATTCCGTTGCATATGAAGTAACTAGAAGAATCTTTAGTTGACGCTTAGTTGTTATTTGCTTTACTCAACCAAGTTACCCCTCTACAGGAATCAGTCTTTAGTGCTGAGCAGCCAATGTCAAGTAAAACAACACAGCCTTTTTAGCAACCATACTGTAGCAACTCGTGCATCAAGGATACAACTACCAGTAGAGTTTGGAGAGGTTTTCTCACTCTACACATGCTGCAAGCACTCCTTAACAATGAACAAACCAAGGCCAAGATTTGCCTTTTTCCAAATTAAACTACATAACTAAAACAAGGTTATTGACAGTTTAGGATCCACTCATTGTTAGAAAGGTTTGGCCAATATTGGGAAAGCAAACTGAGCATCTCAGTGAGATGGCAAAAATGTGAGGCCTAGTCGCCCCTGCAACTTAGTAAGAGATAAAAATAATATCTGGGGTGAGGACCAAGCAGAAAAGGGCAAGGAGGAGAGAGGGGACATCTCACCCAGGGCCTACTGAGAGGTGAGCAGCGTGATGGGCTGCGAGGCAATCACCATTCAGACAGTGGGAATGAGCCCTCTCCTGTCACAGGGGCATCAGTGTATTGGGATCCTCTGGGACAACAGAGATGTTAAGGACTTCCGGAACTGTGGGGTATCTGCTATTTTCCGAATGAAGCTAGTTGGTCATAATGGTATAGCACCTAGCTTTGTGGAGTCCTCTTCTGCAACCGGGGCTCACAGGCACTGGCATAAAATAAATACCACCGCTTTGGAGGTGTAATAATGCTCAATCATGAAGGATTTCCGGATTTACAAAGCAAAAATGTCAGTCAACTCAGTGGGAAAATTTTCTTGTCCAGAATTTAGTGAAAGTGAACCAGGGATCCCAGGATTTGGAACAACAGTTTTTAAGTAAACATGGGTGCAGACGGCCATGGAAATGTCTCCCTAGCCCTCAGTGTCACTGCAGAGAGGAGCTGAGAATAAGGCTACGGTGAGGAAAACTTGATTGTTAAACTGTACTAACTCTTTCAGACCTTGCACGAAGCCGTTCCCTGGCTCAAGGACCAGATATGGCTCTCAGCTGCCTGTTTCACAGTGAGGCTGTATATTTTGGCATAGATGTGCCATAGATATGGCACCTGCTGACAATTCCCTACTGCACTGTACCCCCACAGAGCTCTTCCAAGGTCATGTCTGAGGAGGCTTCAGTATCAGGACTGGTGTAATGTCCAACCTCTGTTTCTGTGGATGCATAATCCAAACCCCATAGGACCTACTCTGAGGAACTGGCAATTAACCTACCTCAGCTGGATGATGGGAATTAGACCTTCTGCAAGAAAGCACACCTCCCCCTCACTATTTTATCTCCAGGTAAATGACAATATGATTTCTTTGTTCAAGAACTGGACAGCTCATGCTTTTCAGCACCTGTGAGGAGCCCACTCTCTCTCTCTCTAGTCTCTCAAATCCCTTGAGATTTTATCTGACCTTTTCATTTAGCAGCTTCCTAAGCAACAGGCTTATTTTCACTTTACTGTCGTCTATAACGAGATCTGACTACAAATCTGCCAGCCAGGGGATCCAGGAAGCAGGACACAGAAACAAGCACCAAGGGAAGGGAAGCCAATGTCATCACTGAGAGCAGTTGAAAAAGATGGACAATTGTGTGTGCACTAAAGAAAGGCAACCCAAGGAGGAGGCATCATGATCCCAAAATCTCCAGAGACTGTCAAGAAAAGAGGGCTGTCTGGTCAGCAGGGCAATGCAATGGTTTGATAGGATATGTGGATACCCTGGTCCAGGGGCAGTGTCTACAAGTCTCTCTCAAACACCCTGAGAAGTCTGCTGAGCCACGGTTCATGCTCCAGACTCATGACACAGACAGCTGTGAGGACTGAGCTAACACGTGGATTCCATACAGCAGATGCCCCACCCCTGGCAGTGTTCAAGGCCAGGTTGGATGGGCATCTGAGCAGCCTGGTCTAGTGGAAAATGTCCCTGCCCATGGCAGGGGGGTTGGAACTGGGTGATATTTAAGGTCCCTCACAACCCAAACCATTCTATAGTTCTATGATATCATGCACCCACAAGGTTTGCAGCCCCAGTCTCTGGTTTGTCTCCATCTGTAACTTGTAGTGGTACATTGCTTTGGGCTTTTTTTGCAAACTGCCTCAGCCAGCAGGCAGAGCTTGATGGTCCTTCTCTCGTGGCAGAAAGGTCTCTCCTTGTTGGTGGCCAACTAAATTCTTTCCCTCCAACTTGGCGTAAAGTACCAGTTTAATCTCTAACACTGACAAAAACCCTACTTCGATACTTAAATTTAAAAATCACATCAAGCTCTTTGAAAAAAACCCCAGGCCTTCATTATCATGAAGTGGGGAGTTAATCAAAGGATGTTTTACATTTTCCAGGGAAGGAGCCTCTGAAGCATTTCCTCTTAACTTGCTGGAATTTAAGGAACAAGCTAATTAATTTGTGGCTTGTGGAAGAACTTGAGGGCTTACTGTAAATTCTTAAAGACCTTTTAAAATGATTTAAATGTTACAAAAAGTACTGAGACACCACCCTTGGAGACTGAAAATACTTTCTTTTCTGCAGAGGGGCTCGAGCTACCCTCTCAGCCTCAGTAAACCAGCATGACTTGGACCATCTAACCTGGGGAAGGAGGTTAGGTGTTCACCCTACACTGGTTCATGATTGAACAGACCCTTAAACAGACCCTTTCTCACACGCACATGTTTGTCCTGAAGCTTGTCAGACTTCATTGGAAGACAAACTTTGCACTAAACTGCTATGCTGAATTAGGTCCTTGTACGTGGCTTCTCTGTGGAGAAGAGTAAATGTCAGCAGTTACAGCTGTGATTCTCTGCCATGTAAATTGGAATAAGACCAGAATTAAGACAGAATGTCATCTGCAAGAGATGATAGAAAGGTAATAAAAGCTTTGGCCTTCATCTTCAGAGGAGATGTAACTACTAAATGTTTCGAGGAGCAGCTGAGGTCACTTGGTCTGCTCAGCCTGGAGAAGAGGAGACTGAGGGGAGGCCTCACTGCAGGTACAACTTCCTTGTGAGGAGAAGAGGAGGGGCAGACCCTGATCTCTCCTCTGTAGTGACCAGTGACAGGACCTGAGGGAACAGTCTGAAATTATGTCTGGGGAAGTTTAGGTTGGATATTAGAAAAAGGTTCTCCATCCAGAGGGTTGGGTACTGGAACAGGCTCGCCAGGGAAGTGGTTACAGCACCAAGCCTGAGAGAATTCAAGAAGCTCTTGTGCAATTCTCTCTGGCAGAGGGTGTGGTTTTTTGGGCTGTGGTTTTTTGGCAGGCCCAGAAGTTGAACTTGAGGATGCTTGTGAGAACCTTCCAACTCAGAATATTTTCAGAATATATTCAGAATATTTCAGAATATGTGACTCTGTGAACTACCATTGAGCAGTAGTTATGGCCACTGTGAAGGCTGTAAGTCTGAGAGCACGATTGCTTTACTTCCTTTGAGCACGTTACACCATATCTCATTCTCCTCTTCTTGTGAGTTGCTGTCTCCCTCCCCAGCCATTGAGCTCCAGATATTCTGGCCCATGATCTTGGAGGGATCCATCACAGGAGATGGATCTGAAAATGGCTGGCTCCTCTGATTGAGTCGAAGGATGTCTCTTCACTCTTTAGCAAGAGTAAGCAAAGGTAAGTGACTATAATACAGTAAAAACAGCACTTCCTACTGTGTCTGTGCCTTAACTTCGAAATCCTACTTCATCCCTCCCTGCAGAATTTCTAAACCAGTCTCCTTGGATTCCATATGGGAGAACCCTAGTCTTTTCCCTAGTACAAGCTCTGGTTAGGGACTGGTAAATGGTTCATTCCTTGCCAGCCGCCTGCGCACCATTCCCGACATTGTCTCCTCTGGACACCTGGCTATACTACAGGATAGCTATTTCCCTTCCTTGAATTTCCTTCAAACCTGGGCTCCAGGAAGGTGGTGTCCACTCACTGCAGGTGTCCCCATCTATAGTGAGAGCAGCAGAACTAATTTTTCCTGCTGCCAAAGGGGAGTCACAGCTCCCAAAAATTTGGAAAAGGAATGAAGGCAGCTTTAGGAAGAATGAGCATATATATCCCTTTGAGGGTCCTTCCCTCCCTCTGGAAAGGGCACATGGGAATTGATCACACAGTTCCCACAGAACTTCTCCAAGAGTCAAGAACCTAAATACTCCTAAAAGTGCTCAGTAAGCACTTCAGTGCACACAGTGCTCTACTTCCAGCCTTGCATGCAGTGTTTTCTTGCCAATCCATGCACATTATATGCAACACTGAATACAGGGAGGAAAAACCAGGTGATTTTATGAGAGGAAGGCTGGCAGCAGAACTTCTGACTGCTACTACACTTCAGAGCTCTGAGCTTACTCACTTGCATGAGCAAATCTGAACCACACTGAATAATTTACTTTTTCCTCTTTACTTCACTCCTGTATTGACTCAAAGGGACATCTCACATGCCACGAACTTGGTGTTATTACAACACAATCATGTGTGAAGGAGTCAGAAGAATATTATTTGTCCTCATAATATGGTTTCCATAAGAAAATTCCACTGGGGCATCAAAGGGAAAGGAATTGCTCTGAATAGCACTTCTTTAAAGCTGTGTATTTATTTGAGGAACAGTGTTAGAGTGGATAGATATTAAAACAGGCATTAGGTGGAGGTGAGGGCTAGAAATGTGAGAATCTATTTTAATAAAAAAGAAGTGAAAACTAGAAAATATTTAACACAAAAAGGAGGTATATTTTTGGTGAGGATTTTGTATAATGTAAACACATTTCCTCTGTTCACATTAACATGACATTCTATACCAGCACTTTTGTTCAAACCAGAACATCACTGCCAGACCAGTTTGCCAGACCAGCCAGTGGGCTGATATCCCAGCAGCTCTGCAAAATCAGAAAAGCCAGTGGCTAAACTCCACTGGCAGAAACATATTGCAGCCCTTCTTCTCCTGACTCACTAAAGCAGCTGACAAGCCAAGTCAGGGGAGCATTTAACATTTGTTTCCACTTATGAAGGACCCACTCAAGAATTTTAAAGAGCACAAAGTCCTCAGTATCAAAGAGGAACCGTAGTGCAAATGCACATCAGAGAGACAATGACAGTAAGAGGACACAGCTCCACCAGCTTGAATAAATGTCCTTTACAGAGCATCCATGCTTATGCCTCACCCTGTGCTTTATTACAGAGCTACCAAAAAGATAATTCAGACTCTTCCTGTCCTTGACTGTGCCTATGTTTTCGTCCTGCAATATGACTCACTAAGAAGCATCAGATGTCATGCACAGAGCACAAAAGGAGCATTAGGATCTGCCCTGCACAGCCAGGGTAGGGGGACCCACAGGCAGCACTGCTGAGACCTGCCAGCTGCTGCAGTCTCCATCACAGTCGTGCTACACCATCTGTACCAATAGGGAAAATGTGGATCCCTGGGCAGTTCTATCCCCTTTAGCCTGCTAATTGAAACAAGTGCCAGCACGTGCCAACAGTGTGCTTTCAAGTGTGGCACATGCAGCCTTGCACTGGAGAGCAAAGCATGACCTCACCCCAAAGGTGCCAGCTGCACTCTGCAGCTCAGCTCTGCCAGAAGGTGTATCCCAGAGATTCTGGGGTGCTGGAGCCACTAGCCCCAGTGGTCACATGCAGGGGTGACTGGGTATACTCCAGCTTAGCTACTCAAGGTATTTTTATCCAGCTATTCATCAAAATGTAGATTTTTGCATCAAAAATTGAAATTGTGGCAGATATGGGAGTGTTCCTTATTGTTTTATAGAAAGGGCCCTGTCTTGCAAAGGAGTCCAGCTGGGCAAGCCTCTCCAGCAGTGGGGACCTGCATGAATAGGGGCCAGGGCACAGGTGGGGAGAGCTACACCCCTGCTGCTGAGAGCTGAGAATGGACTCGGGCTTTGTAAGCCTCTCCAGCCCAAAATCTTACATGGATCATTAATCTGTACCATCTTTAAATCTCTAGGGTGGAAATGAGGAACACCTCTTAAAATTAGAGCTGAACCACTGCACTTAAGAGGGTGTGCATTTTTATAGCCGTGCATGCTTTTCTACCACCATAAAATATGCAGCTATATTAATATATGCAATTGTACAAAGCAACAATTTATTATTTAAAATATCATTTAGTATATATAATCAGTGTCTAAGCTCTTTAAAAAGATAATTCAAATTAATTTTATACCCTTCATTTGCAAAATCAATATTTTGCAGATTTATATAATCTGCCGAATTCTGTTAACACACAAGCAAAAAGTTCTCTCTATTGTCAAAATTCAAGCAGAAATGAGAGCAGCAACTTCCATTAGTTCTGAGAAGTGGAAACAGCCAGGAGCTGAAGATAAAAATACCAAATCACTTCTAACCCAAAGTTTAAAGATTTCTGAAACATATGAACACTGTTGAAAAGAAAATGTGAAGTCAGAATTGGAGAGCTGATATATGCCTCATTAAATGAATATTTTTCTAATATTTCTTTATTCAACTTAATTTTCATGTCAAATTTTAGCACATACATTCAGGTTTTTTTCTAAATTTAATACAATAACAAGAAAGTACTCAGGTTATTGTGAAAAAGATTACAGTACTCAGTAATAAAGTATCTGTCCATCATCCCTATTGTTTTGTATGTGCTTAGGAAAGGAAGAAAATCATTGAAGAACTTAATATTGTGGTGAGTAAGCTTCACCGAAAACCCTGTCTGATAACAGACATTTAAGAGCCTTTTAGCTGGACATGTCTCAACATTTCCACAAGTTCAAGTACTGACAAAATTAATTCCTTTCTGTAATTTTCAGGGGTTTGTCCTGCTAAGATGTTTGACTCAAGCTGTTGTGAATATAGGAAGATCAATTTTAAATTTACTGCCACGGTCAAGTGATACGCATATAAAAAAGCAGAAAAGTCTGACGCAGCCTTCCACTGTTTCTACAAGTCATCATTTTTTGTACATTCACATTGCTTAATGAAATTATTCAAGAGTTTATGTCTTCGATGATGATAGAATTATCATCCGTCCCTTTGTCATACTCTTACAATTGACAGTCCATAATGAGCAATTTTGTAGGTAAAATTTGCATAAATTATATTATTCCTGTTTTTACAGGTCTGTATGAGATTTCTGAACTCACAGAAAAGTGTAAATCTCTCCTTTCAGGGGGTGTATCTTCAGGTGCTGAGACAAATACCAGTGTCATGATCATCATTTAGGTGGAATTAGGTAATTTCAATGACTAGGAATATACAAATAACACTGCGATTCAAACCTAGATTGTGACTGTTCTTTCAGTTCAGCACTTTCAGTTCAGTTCATCATTCCAGGCCAGGAGATCCTGGAGACAGTCCCCTGTACAGCCAACATCCAGGATATGGTACAGGGGTATGAACCAATAACACCTTCAGCTATCAAATGGCCATGGTGTCATGGTCGTCCTTACAGGCAGATGACTCACCCTGTAAAAATATTTTAGGTGTATTTCTTTGCCTTTTGGTGGCTGCTAAAATATTTTCTGCATAAAGCTGATTTTAAATGTACTGCATAAATGCAAACTGTTGTTTAAGGAAACAAAGCAGCCATGTGCAACAATATTGTAGACTGAGTCATTCAGAAATTAGTATTTCCTCTCCCAGGGGTATATCAGTCATCTCAGACCTTTACCTCAGTCTGATCACATTCCTCATCCTTCTAACAGCAGCCTTGATGGACATTTACCAGAACCTCTTCCCTAATACGTCTTGGTTTTCCAGAGACTTTTACCTTCCTTTCTCCTCCAGCCCTCATCCCAGGTTTGTGGGGATCTCCGTCTCAAGGCTGTGCCAATCTCTTTGGCTGCGATGGAGGCACCTGCTCCAATCCTGCTCCAATCCCCTTGTCTGCGATGGAGGCACCAGTGGCTCAGCCATGTCCATGTCCATGGGCTGCCCAGCTGAGAGGAAAGTTTATTGCAGCTCCATTAGTACCCTCACCAGAAGGAGAGATTGCCTGCCATTACTCAAGGACCTGTCCAATATATAACCACTAAATCTTTGCAATGGAAACACAAGCATCTACTGATAGCAAGATTTTGCTGTTTGCACAGCCACGAATGGACCTCTTTAGTCGTGTCCTTCTTCTTGATGCAGGTAAACAAACCAAACACACACGTGCCAGAAAACATTTCCCCCCAGTCATATATCCCATCTGAAACCATACCCTGAATTTTTTGTGGATGTGCAGTGCAGGACAATCTGAGGTAAGTTCGAAACAAATTGTGGGGTTTTTTGTTTTTCAAGCTCTCCTGTCCTTTATTTACTCAGGATGACATTAGAGTGCAAATCAAATTGCATCAAGTTGCATAGCGTAGTCATACTTTGCAGAAGGTATTTTAATTGGTCCTGCACTCCTGAGAATGACTTAAAATACGGACCAGGTACCACCTTACTGGGAAATATTAGCAAGCAAGAATACCTTCCCAAAAAGAAACAATTATTTTGACAGGAAAAGTGAATTGTTACAACTGGAGACCTAGGTAATGCATTTGTGAAAGTAATGCTGAAATGCACCAATGGGCAAGCCTGGCAGAAACATTGCTTTACATCCTGGAATGTTCCATCTCCTTGAGTCTAAGCAATTGCTTCCTGGGTGCTGTA
The DNA here is from genome assembly GCA_013397815.1 of Aleadryas rufinucha. Taxonomy (NCBI): domain Eukaryota; kingdom Metazoa; phylum Chordata; class Aves; order Passeriformes; genus Aleadryas; species Aleadryas rufinucha. The sequence goes on along the minus strand of VZTH01012968.1, from coordinate 415,123 downwards.
GGTACCATGCAGCCGCTTGCTGGTGACACTGGGGTGACAGAGGTCTTGGTCCAGGCCAGGGGATCCATAGGGAAATGGGCTTTCCTGCCTGCTCAGAGCCTCAAAGGAACTTGTGGAGCCCAGCCAGATACATGGCAAGGACAATGTTCTGTTTCCTCACAGCAGAAGAGCTACTAATGGGAGCATGGAAAAACTGTTGTACAACATACTGGGCAGCACACACAGCTTGGGAGCTGCCACTGAGTCTGCCTGAGACTCCCCTTTAAACTTTCCAGTTACCTTAAACTCTCTGTTTGTGGAGTTAGACACCCCATCCCCAATAGCTCTAGTCTCTGCTATTTTCCATTAATATTTCCATAATTTATACATCATGATCACGACCTTTGTTTGGGTTCTCTTTCATCCATTCACCTTATTTATTCTGAAGATCTATCCTTCAGCTGTCTTCCATTCTCGTTTATTGGTGATGCCAAAACCCAGTTCATTAGCACACTGCACTTTGTGTGAAGACAATTATTGCTCTCATTGCAGGGAGTTTTCCCACAGGGACAGGCCCAGGGAAACTCCTCTAGCAAATTCCTGCTGCCAAAGCTTTCATCGTCACGGCATCTCCCTCCCTGTAAGCCAGCTCCTCGCTGACAGTGCCGTCACTGAAGCAGCAGCAGCTCTGCTTGTCTGTCATTCCTCCCTGCAATACCCCTCCATGCACACACAGTGCAGTGGCACTTTGCCTTGTTTACCAAGAATAGCTGGATTATTCTAGCATAATCCACCCCTTCTTCATACCTTATTCTATCCATTCTCCTTTTCTTCAAAAGTTGTATTCAAGCCTTTTACGCTATTTTAGTCAGACTAATGAAACCTATTCCACTTGCACTCACCAGCCTCAACAAATTATGTAATGAAAGCTTAGGAAGCCACCAGACATTTCCAGCAAGGATGAGGAATCTGTATTAACAGAAAATTAGGTTTAATCTCCAACTATATTCTTCATTCTGCACACAAGAGAGAGGGGCTAAAAGCAGGGTAGTTGTAAAGGGAGGTTGACTGGTATGAGCAGGAGATTATGACTTGTCACAGAGAGTGAAAAAGGATGGCTCATATTTCTCTCCCTGGGCTGAGAAGCAATATGATTGCACTTTCTAAATAAACACATCACAAGACAAGGCATAAACAGAAGGAAAGTATTTTATAGTCTAAGTGTGTGTGGCACAAAAGTAAATAATTACCAGTCCTGGAGACAGGGTAGCAGAGATAAGGAGTATCCATCTCCATTTAAAGCAATCAATGTATTTAATAATGAGGCACTACTGTTTGCTATAGGAGGAAACCAAACTCAGTGCTACTGAAGTTGGAAACTAGCTTTCAGAAAGTGTAATCCCAAACTTCGAAAATGGGAGCTTGCCCACCTCCCAAGGTGCATTCTGACTCCCTGCCTCCGAGCTCTCGAAGTCTCTCCATTGGAGCACAGGACCCTGGGGAGTCAGGAAAGAGCAGCTTTACATTCTGTGTCCAGTGCTGCCCACCCATGCCCAGCTCTGCTGTAAGCACCAGCAGCCCAGGTGTTTTCACTTACTCAGTAAAGCAAGTTCAGCCCCCCAGCACTGCAATGTGTACACACACAGGAATCATCCTATTCCTGGGCTGTCCAGCTCCCTCCATTCACTTCCCTTGGCTGTCCTTCCTAAAGAGTACGTCCTCTCTTCCTTTCCTCTGATAGCTCTGCCCCTTTCCCTCACGTTTCTTCTTTCCACAGCCCCTGCAGTCTACACCCTGTGATGTGCTGATATGGGGGACAGGGCACCCCCTCTTCCTTGCCCCATGCCAGGTTCATACTCCCTCACTACACTGTGTCTTCTTGCAGCTCCAGTCTACCAGCAAAAGCAGAGAAGTTCCCCTGCCAAGGAGTCTCTGCTGCAAATACATCCTCCCAGAGCAGAAAGCAAGGCTGCATCAGCTCACTGTTAAAGCCTGCACTGCAGTTATTTGTCTGGGAAAATCATTCGAACATCACAAACAACAAGGAGACTGCCTGGACATGGTGCCATTTTTGTAGTCACCTTTTGAGTCCAGCTGCACGCTGAGCCCATTATTCCTTGTTCTGTCCTCACTCATTAATGGTGATACTCCATCCCTGACCTCTTCACTGTTTCCTGTTGTGTACCTGTAGCCATCACATTTCCGCTCAGACAATCTTATTTAAGCTCAGGCTGTTGTGATCAATCCTGGATATCTTGGCTTTTCCACCTAGGCTTAATTTTCAGACAATTTTGTGGGCTTGCTGTGTGCTGAATTCCCTCCAAATTTGTCTACTGGAGACAACAGAATTGTTTATTGAGGTAGACAGGGGTACTGTGCTTTGATGCATGTTAAACCCCAACCCCCCCTTAAAACAAATAATTTGGCAGCATGAGTGGCATATGTTTGCTTTGGATCCATCTTTCATTCCCAGTCTCTTGATCTCTGATGCCTCTTTCCCCATCTCTGTCTTAATTTCTCCTAATTAGTAGTCCTTGTGCATAAGATTTTCTCAAAATAATTATTTGCACAAGTCATCTGATGATGTCATTTGAAGGCTTGTTTTGATGGCCTGTCAGATGTATCAAGATGACCTCAAATGAGGGCAGCATGTGTGAAAATGCAGAAATTACCGTTGCAATGGGGTGTGAGGATAAGTGCTCCTGCTACCTCAGCCAATAAATCCTAACAGTCAAGCCCCACCAGAGATGTGGATACCTCTCCTTGCACTGCACTCCAGGGAGGAAAACTTCCCCTGCTAAAGCAAATGCAACAGAGACTATTGATTAGCTTGGACAAAGAAAGATGAGTGCTAAAACTAAAGAAGGCAGAGCTTCCTAAACATTTCCAAACCACCCCCCGCATGACAGGGTCTGCTTTCCACACCCCTCTGACCCCCGTGTTGTACAAGCAGCATCTGGGCTGGGAACAGTCCAGGGAGGCTGCTGGACACAGCAGTGCCCCAGACCAGAGCAGCAGGCATGAACCCACCAAGGAGGCACCAGTAAGTGCTGTTTCTCTAGCTTTCAATTTTCTTTCAGACTCATTAAACTTTATTTTATCCCATCACCCATAAAACCACAATAAAACCTGTAGTAAAGGTATAGGAAGGAAACTTCAAAACAAAAAGTATCCACATACATACAGCAACCTACCTTCCCTAAAAGATAGAAACACTGCCAAAAGAGCACTTAAATGACCTCTTTCGTACTTTTTTTTTTTGCATTTGCATTTGCACTACACCTCAGCAGTTGGATCACAAAGAACATTCAGAGGAATATAATCCTGATGTAATAAATTAGATGTCTCTGTAAACCTAAAGGTATCAAGCTGTCACACAAGGGATGCCAATCCATAACTCTAATATAACCTCTGCAGTTTCTCTCAACAGCTTTAGTCTTCACAGATGAAGGGGTTGACCTGGTAATTCCCAACAGGAAGAGGCTTCCCTCTGTTTTCACCAATCACTGCAGGAGACGATAACTCACAATAAAGCTTTCAGCCCAGCAAGATTTCCCCCTTCCCTCCCTGCTTTTATATTTGTGCATTCAGACATGACCTCTACAAGTGTTCAGTCTCTATACTGTGTATTCCAAAGGAAATAGGTTTCCACACACATGTGAAAGGAGACTCATGGGCAGATTTCTCTTAAGGGGTGCTGAAATGCACCATCCCTTTCAATCTGTTGAGGCATCTGCAAGATACATGCAGCTCCTGGAGTCAGTGGGAAATTTCAGACTCACAAAATGGATGAGGCTGGAAGGGTCCTCAGCCCCTCGTATTTGGATTTCCTCTGGAGGACACCTTGTCCAACCTCACCTTTTCAGAGCATTTTGCTCAGGACTATATCCAGTTGGCTTTTGAGTATCTCCGCCGCTGGCAATTCCACAGCCTCTCTGGGCAACCTGTGCCAGATTTGACCACCCCCACAAGAGAAAAAAGTGTTTTCAGATGGAATTCCATGTGGTTTAACTTGTACCCAGTGCCTCTTGCACTGTCAGTGTCTGGCTTTCTCTTCTTTACTCCCCTCTTTCTTCCCAGCAGGTGTTTATATACGTGAAAGTCCAAAAGAACCACCAGCAATTTTACCCCCCAAATTCAGCATCAGACAACTGTTTTCTCCTCTGAGAGTGCTTTAGGGCATGAAAGGCTCACAGGGGATTTCACCATGAGTGACAATGTCATGAATCCTTTGGGCTGGAAGCCTGGAGAAGATTTTCTTCTGAGTTTTTGAAGGCATGTAACTTGGAAGAGTGGTGGTGCATAATATCCATTTCAAATATTTCTTTGGGAACACCTGAAAAGGACATATCTGAAAATGAATTTAACTCTGGCTTCTAACCTGTGCTTATTTTTAGCTAAGTGTAGGCGTGACAATAATAAAGATAGTGATGTCTTAAAAGAAATTATGAAGCATGACATTTATTTTCACCCTTCTTCAAAACCCTTTTTTATTGATCTGACTTGTACAATTTATAACTATGGCTGTATAAAGATAAGAAAAGGGACTGGGCATACCTAGAAGTGAACTGTGAAAATCCTTTAAATGCTGCAGAACCGAAAGGTAGCTTTAACCACTGAGGTGATCTAAGATGATGATATATTATCTGCTGAACAATTTCCAGCTAATCCCATACTAATAATATGTGTTGATCATCTGTGAGCCAGAGATAATGTTCAGGAAAGAAGTCTTCAAGAAAGAAAACAAGAAATTTCTATATGATGTTATTCAGTGCAGTAGCTTCACAGTAATGCAGACAAAATCAATATCATAAGATACAAGTGCTTTACTGAGATCAAATGTGGGATAAATAGTTTAAATATTTGACCAAAAGGAAAAACACTATCTCATTCGGACTGATGAGGGAGTAGGTTCTAAGAAATACAGATCATGTTTCCAGTTTGAAGTTTACCTTATTTTACATTTGTTTTGTGCTGTTGGAATTTGTGTCTGCATAGAAAGGAAGCACAAATTCTGCAGCTGGGAATCAACTCTAAATTTGCAATGTTCAACAAAGACTCAGTGGTAAGAAATGCCTTTACCTAGAACAGTTATAGTTCTAGCAGGGACCCATATTATGTCCATGCTTGTTGCCAAGCCAAGGGACTTGTTACCATCTACAGGACTTTCCTTCTCCATCCAAGAAAAATTCAGATTAGACTAGGCTTGTTCCAGTTATACTACTAATATCTTGCGATCTCTTTCCAGCACAGTGCTCCAGAATATTTTTGGTTGGTGCAAGGCAAGTTCTCCATAGACACCTTTCCTTGTGTATTTTCATGAAAATGTTGTCAATTTATTCATGACACTATCATCCCAGACATTCCATGGTGTAACAGTTTATACTGGTGTATGTAACAGCACAGGAAAGCTGCAAGATCATAAAGAGTTGAGACAACCCAAATAAAGAGGAATGCTTCGGAAGGATCACAACAAATCTCTTTCTGATGCTGCTCCATACCTCAGTAGACAAACTGGGTAGACTTATTCAGCTGGTTTACAGTAGTCAGGCTAAGGATGGCTTTCAACAATGTCTACAGCACAGTTCATTTCTGGTGTACTCACAACTAATACAGAATTTCATTCTGCAATATTCACTGGATGGAAAACAAAACAAATAAACAAACAAAACAAAACACGATAACTCCCCCCACACCAAACCCTAATCACTCATGCTGCAGGTACTTCATGGCATGTGAGCATCCTCCTGTAAGGCTCTGGGCTGCAGACCTCTATTCACCTTCTTCCTCCAACCCAGAGAGCTTCCAGCCAGGGCACGTTCACTGGTGACAGTCCCATCTGTTAAAGAAAGGGAAATTTCTGGGGCTAATTTAGGACGAAATGAAGCCTTTCTCAAACCACCAACTCCACAGCCTTCACTGCCTGTGAAAGGCTTCCCAACAGCCTCATGCTATGTATGCAACACATATATGCAAAACTCCTACTCCCTAAGTATCTTGCCTTAGAAAAGAACAGAAGAACCGCTGAAGTGTGATATGTATAAGTCACAGCACTGAACATAATCCCAAGTAGCACACGGTTATTATAAGAAGCTGCAGCATATGAAAGTGTCTAGAGCAGAATGAGAATGTGTGCTATGGCCAGTAATATATGCAGCATAAATGTTTTTAGAAAGAACCATCTGGGTGGTGTGTGTTACCACATTGGCACTACCACCACTCTTCCTTTTGAAAATCTGGGGGTCTTGATAGCGTTTGGGGGGGGAAAAAAAAAACAAACCAGAAGATTTTCTGTTTTTTCAGCACCCACCTGTTGTATAGGTCAGATCAACAGAATTTTCAGAAAACTCCATTGTAATTAAACCACTTTTCGTGCAATGTATTGCTACATTTCTCAGTGAGGTTCAGTAACTCTCACTATGACTGCTTTCAGTACAAAAAAGACAAACCAAATCAAAACAAAACCAGCTTGCTTCTCCCTACCTTTAGCCATTTACAGCCAAATTTTCACAAGCTTGGAAACCTCTGACCCCATGCTTACACCTTTTAAGACATTGCATTTTTCTGGTGTCTTCATCAAATCCATTTATTGTTTTCTTCCATTTCCCCCCTTCTCTCTCTATATTGATTAGGTCATGTTTAATTTAAAAAGCTATTTTTTCCTCTTTCCAATTTCCTGGAAAGAAGAAAAAGAAGATTTAACATTTCACAAGGAAGATTTTCGGAAAAAAAACTCTTGAGGGGGAACTTCTTAATTTCTGACATCACCTGGGCTACTCCACTTTCAGCTTTCCCTTCCTGTGCACCAGGATGCACTTTTCCAGAGTTCATGGTCCTTACCTATTGATTTTTCAGATTTCTGAGAACATAACAAGCAAATTTGCAGTTAATGGGGTCATGCTAACAATAGTGTCTTAAAACAAACAGCATGGTTGGTTGATGTTTGAACAGCAATCAAGTTTACTGAAGCAAAAATATTTCTTTACTTATGCTTTCCAACACTTGTTGCAACCTCTCAGGGTGAAATGCAAGAGGCACTGAGGAGCACAGCAGTCTATGGTACAGAGGGGGCAAAAAATTCTAGCCAAAATATGAAGCATAACTTAGCAGACAAGAATCTAGATGAAGTTTGGATAATACCTCTGGGGGAAAAAAAGAGGAAAACACCCACTGCATTTTAATCTAATTAATATGAAGAGAAATCAATAATCCTACATTTTAAATAAACTTCACCGAAAAAAAAAAGGGGCAGCAGGAGAGGTTTTAATTAGACATGTATCTTTTGTCTACTTAGGCACAAAGTTTTGTTTGGAGAGCTCTTCATCAAGTGCCAGGGCTCACACAAACAAGCAGTGCACCAAGGCTGCTGCTTTTTGAGTCATAGGTCAAAGAGCTAAAGGGAATGGTAGGGCAATTTTTCAACAAGAAGGAAATATTGCCCCAAAATTAAGTCACAATGAATTACAGCTGGTGGGAGGGATTTGGAGACATGCCAAATCGATTTTTGTTGCTCTTGGTTAATTTACTGTGAGCTTTAGTGCTTGGGAAACAAGAAGAATTGTGACAGAAATAAATGATGTGCAGCAGTGGCACCCACTCAGCCCCAGCGCTGCCCATGTTGTATTCACCCACCTGGGAGCCGGTGCAGGCACTCGCAGTGTAAGTCAGAGCAAATTTTATTGCTTAATACAGTTTGATCTCCCAGTGCAAGCTTCAATTTCACCTCTGTTTACTTGGAAGCTGCTAGAGAATTATCCCTCTCAATATCTGTCAGGCAAAGAGCATATCCCACCCCTGTACTGAGAGCATGAAACTCCCCTTTGATTGAAACATCTACACCCTGCATACTGCAGGTTTAGTTTCTTCTCTTGCCAATAGCAGTACTGTAGTTATTACTGCAGTGGCAACCAAATATTTCCCCTCCATTCCCTTATTTTTCAAGCCTCTCAGCTTTGGTGACATCACACAACTAATTTACACTAGTCACTCCTTCTGCCCCAGAGAAATCCAGTTTGAGGCTTTTTAGTTCTACATTAGTAAACCACATCCCTCATTTTTGATAACTCCCTGTGCGGCAGGCTAATCCATATTCACTGATCCCACGGCAGCAGAAATTCCTGCTCTGTTTTAATCACCTGGACTCAGCCAGCACATCATGAGGAGCTGAGTTTGTACATACTTTAGAGACATCAGGAGTAGCTGAAATTCCCAGCATGGGTGGAGGCTTGCTGGGACAACCAACAGGAGACAGCCATGACTGCCATCACAGCAGGCAGACACAGATTATTTCTATGAACCAGCAAAGTCAGGCCTTGCTCAACTGGTTCAGCTACAGCAATTCTGTAAGTTGTAATTTAGGAGATTGAAACCAGGTATCAGTTGCCAGTTCTCACCCATCTTCAGGAGCTCTGAATTCCCTCTTTTTCCAGTCTCATGTCACAGAACTATTTTGAAAAGCTCAGTATTTTCAGAAGTTGACTTCCAGCTCAACTTACAATTTCAGCTCTGAGGCCAACACATAGCCATATCCATGTCCACAGATATCAGTATTTAGTTGAATCACTTCACTGTCAACAGTTCTGATTCCTACTGGCTGGTAATTATAGCATCTGTGATATGAACCTGGATGTGTTTAGTGTGCTGATTAGCACTTGGACTTGCTTTAGGCTCATCCACACCAAGCTTGCCCCATTTACAGCGACTAACACTGAGACTACTCAGTAATTGCACTTGTGGGAACTGTAGCAACTCTGTTAGAGCTCAGTATGTTGTCTGCATCTCATGCAGTGTCAGCACTGACCACATTCAAAGTTAACTCAAGCAATCTCCAAGGAAATCTCCCAGTCAGATATCTGCTGTCAGAAAAACAGCTGTAAATTTGTCTTGAAAAAAAATGCACAGCCCCTTCTCTGTACATACACAACTCAGAAATGAATGTGGTTGAATGCAGCGCAAATTGCAACTTTGAGAAAATTCAGCTAAATAATGTGCATGCTAAAATGATGTGGAAGGAGGGACCCTCACAAAGAAGTTTGGTGCAGCACAAAACCTGAGACACATCGACAGAAGGGCTCGCTGCTCATACTCTCTAGAAAGGACAAAAATAAACACTAGAGGAACTATACTAGAGTATAATATTTCCATGGTACAGTCCAAAGGAAGGGATGAAGACAAGGATGTCTTACAGCTCGTGAAAACAAAAGCCAAATTAACTGCTTGTTCTCATGGTTTCTTACTTGAAAGGCACAATACAATAAGTTATCATGAAAAACTAAAGGGGTAACTTCAGTGGAGTCAGGCAAAGAACACTTTTTAATGGGAGGGTGGGGAGGGCAGGAGAAAGAGGGAACAAATTAAAACCATGGCTGTTTCCCTGGACTGTATATCATGTAACACCATCTGATAAATTGAGCTGGAATTAGTACGGCATCAACAAGGATCTGTGAGGATATTTTCAGAGGACGCTGGCCCACAAAATGAGTTTCTCGGAGTTCCAGAATAGCAGACTCCCACCAGCCTTCATGCTGGCACTTGCTGGATTTCATACTTTATTTCACACTTTATTTCACAATGACCTACAGATCTTCCTTTCCAAATGGCTTGTATATGCTGAGCACATCTGCCCAAATCCAGGACCCCAAGACTCCAACTCCATGGGGATAGTCTTAGCAGCGACTTGACTATCATGTGTCTTTACTGGAAGAAACAGGACTGAGGCCAGGTATGAGGAACTTGTCAATATGCTCCCATTCCTATCATAAACACGACTAATCTGAGTTTCCTGTCTTTTTGGTAAGTCACCCAACTAAAGCAGTTCTATTTACAAGTCTCACTGCCCCCCATATCAACTAATTCAGAAGATGTAGAGACAATATTTTACACTGAACTAGTAAAATTCAGTTGGCTAAACATAACCCTGCTTGCAGCCTGCTTTTTACTTCCTGGGAGATGTACTGCTTAATACACGGTAGGGTTGAACACACATTGAAGTGCATGCTCCTTATCTAGGAGAAGATCAGCAGCCTGCTGACAGGGGAGCAGCAGAGTTCCCCTGCCACAGACAGGGGATTTAACACACCACCACCAGACCAAACAAACATCTAGCTGGATTGCCATGACCACCAGCTCGTCACAGTTGAAAACCCTGGAACATGCCTCAGAGCAGATCTTCTACTGATATCAGGAGAGTTGCTCTATGCCTTCTGGATTGGCTTTTCTTCCTCTTATAGACTCCCTGCAGCTTTTCTAAAGCTAAACACCATAAATGAAAGGCCCTTGGCAAGATCAGACTAATTTAGTTATTAATTTGTGCTTCTATGCTTGTCTTGCTTATTTTTATGGGTGGTATTTAATTTTCATCTTTTCCATACCATCTTACCAAGAGTTACAAAATTTTGCCCATTCTCTTCATTTTCCAGAGGAAAGAGGGTACCATTTGCTTCCCTCTTCCCTGCCATTATTTCCTGTTTCTGCATGATCTGCAGATGCTTACAGTGTGTCTGGAGCAGATCCTTAAAGAGGTAATTTTGGGGAGCAGAAGTCCTATAGTTAGCAAAAGTGAGTAGACAAGGCTACTTTCCTTTCAAGAAATAGAAAAACTATAGTTTAGGTTTGATTGTTTCAGCTTATTGTCCACCAAACACTGTTACCTGATGAAAAAATAGCCTCTCTTCCCTCTGGCCAGCCTGACTTGTAGTGACGGAAGATGGGGAAGAACTCAATCCTTCCCTCAGAGTGATTGCCAATAAGTCCCAGCTGGCCCTTCTCCAACTAATTCAAGGGGTCTTAGGAAAAGCATCAACTAGGCAATGGCAACAGGAGCAGGATATTTCACATCAGTGTTTTTAAAAATCTGCAGCATTAACCTAGCACTCCTTCAAGGGGAAAGCAGCAGCAAGAGCAGGTTAGAGCCTGGGGAAGAGGGAGGCCTCTGAAAACCCAGGGAGCTGAGATAAACACAACCAACCACAAGCCACTGCTTTATATTAAAGTATTGATTTCTTGTGCTTATCTGCTCCCGTCTTCCTCTCAATCATTTTTATAGATGTACCTGAAAAAGGAGGCAAGTGGTTCAAGATGAAGTGGGATACGTGCCTGGCTTCCAAAGACTTGCTGATCCATGTTGCAATCTCTCCATTGCAGGACTTCTGGCAGAAGTGGATTTCTGCAGCAGGATTTCCATGCTTAGAGCCATTTGCATATGGTTATTGTGAAGGTTGAAGAAGGCAGGCAGTGAGAGTTGTCATCCTTATCTGCCTGACATCACTTGTTTGGTTTGTTTGTTGTTTTGTTTTTGGTTTTGTTTTTAACTGTGATGTAGGATGTATTCAGGAAGAAACTTTTATTTGAAAGTATAAATAAAATCAGCTTATCCAAACTCAGTTTTCTTGTCTTACTCATTCATTCTTCATTTGCATTTATTTTCTTCTTCATTTGCTCACCATGTCTACTCTACTCTATCCTGTACTCATGGCTTTACTCAGGGTTATTTATCAGCTCTTTCCTGTTTTTAAAAGGCAATCTCTCTCATTTTCTCATTCTAGTATTCACATCCACACTTTCACTTCCACCCCCTCTCACCCCATCTCTTCATTGTTTCCTTCTCTCTCTTCCTTTTCTCACTTGTATTGATTTCTATAACTCTACTGAAAAAATAAAGAAAAGAAGGGAAAACTGCTGCCCAGCCCAGCAGGGGAGGCAGAAGTGAGTGGGTAGGGAGATCTAGTGGCATGCTGAAAACCCAGGACGGGAGGATGGGCAGAAGTTATTTTTTCTGCTGTTAGCAACCGTGCTTTCCTTTTTCATTTGTGATCACTGTTGTTTTCTGCCTTTCAGTTTCTCCTAAGGGATGTGCTATGGAATTGGCACTGTAACAGAAATCTTCCATTCCTTGGAGGTGAAATGCTGTAACCAAAGACAGAATGGAAGTCAAGTCTAAATGCACCCAATGTAATGTTTAACTACCTAAACTAGGGTTGCAACTCTCATAGGCTCACAGCTGAGACAATGGAGATAAGAGCAATTTCAGAAGGAGTCAAGTGTTTTCTTATTCCACTGGTTATGCAGGAAGATTAGGAAATCTACTTCTTACTAGACAGCACCTATGGATAGGCAGAAAAATATCCAAACTCAAAGATACAGAAGTCAGACAAGATCCAATAGGAACCAAAGATCAAATGTCTCTTAAACTCACCTTTTTGCATTAGACTACACTGCCTCAGACATTCAGAGGCCACAGAGGGCTGGTTCTAACACATGTGTGTAGATCTCAGATGTCCCTGTTGGGGCTGAGCACGATGTTTTAACCTTAGACTACAACCCAGCTGAAAGCAGGCAAAGCCACTGAGATGGAGCTTGTGCTTATGATGACCAAAGANTGATTTCTATAACTCTACTGAAAAAATAAAGAAAAGAAGGGAAAACTGCTGCCCAGCCCAGCAGGGGAGGCAGAAGTGAGTGGGTAGGGAGATCTAGTGGCATGCTGAAAACCCAGGACGGGAGGATGGGCAGAAGTTATTTTTTCTGCTGTTAGCAACCGTGCTTTCCTTTTTCATTTGTGATCACTGTTGTTTTCTGCCTTTCAGTTTCTCCTAAGGGATGTGCTATGGAATTGGCACTGTAACAGAAATCTTCCATTCCTTGGAGGTGAAATGCTGTAACCAAAGACAGAATGGAAGTCAAGTCTAAATGCACCCAATGTAATGTTTAACTACCTAAACTAGGGTTGCAACTCTCATAGGCTCACAGCTGAGACAATGGAGATAAGAGCAATTTCAGAAGGAGTCAAGTGTTTTCTTATTCCACTGGTTATGCAGGAAGATTAGGAAATCTACTTCTTACTAGACAGCACTTATGGATAGGCAGAAAAATATCCAAAGATACAGAAGTCAGACAAGATCCAATAGGAACCAAAGATCAAATGTCTCTTAAACTCACCTTTTTGCATTAGACTACACTGCCTCAGACATTCAGAGGCCACAGAGGGCTGGTTCTAACACATGTGTGTAGATCTCAGATGTCCCTGTTGGGGCTGAGCACGATGTTTTAACCTTAGACTACAACCCAGCTGAAATCAGGCAAAGCCACTGAGATGGAGCTTGTGCTTATGATGACCAAAGAGATCTGCCACAGAGTGTTTCCTCAGCAAGACTCGGTAATAACCAGATAAATGCTGTAAAAAAAATTGCATCTGTGATGCACCTGAAATCCTCTTCATCAATATGCTGAATCTGCACAACAGATTCATCAGTGGATTATTTAATCTACATTTTTAAGAGACTACAATGCATCTGCAGCTGTAGCAGAGAAGGTGATTAGATACATGGTGATAAATGTACTTGGAAGGGATATTGTTACACATACTAATAGCACATACTTTGATATTGTGTTTTCCTCAACTTAGGAGTGCTCCTTTTCCCAATAAAGTGTTTCTTAAAAGAACAGGAAAGAGTTCCTTTTACAGTCCTGGAGTACTTGAAAAACAGAAGGTCAGAAGCAGAGAGGAATTGTTTGCCATACAGCCTGGGTGGAGATGTTATATGGTTTTAATAGGCATCAGGCTGTATTGAACCTGATCATTTTTAATGCCATCAAACACCTCCCTGGCTGAAGAGCTGCTTGTGTTATGTTTCTGTGAGCTTAAGGAATTAAAACCAACCCAGTGGCCCCACCAGAGGAAACTCTGAAGCTCCCTCCTCAGTGCAGTCTTTTGCCAGGCACTCAGTGAGTGCATGCTTCTTGCCCAAACCACACATGCAGCTCTGAAACAGCCAGTCTACATGCTGCCTCCATCCCCACCACAGCCAGGGTGGGCTCTGCCCCTGGCCTGGCCTGGGGCTTGGGCTGAGGAAGGGACAAATGCCATTGCAGAGAGAAATCAGTGTTTCTGTAGCAATAGTAGGAGGGACAGTTAGGATTTGGGAAGGGGAGGGGGCATTTTGTAAAGGGACAGACATATAGGCTTCAAATCTGTATGGATCTTAGCTTCATTAACTGCACAGTTCACAGAATGATGCATTTGTCTTTATTCTGGCAGCTCATGGGCCAGGGACGGTCTCCTATGAAGAGAACATAACAGAGTGAGGCTCTTAATGACTTTGGGAACCTGAAGGCATTATTACAACACAAATAACATTTGGGCTGTACGCTCAGGGATAGTTCAGGGTAGCAGTGATAATCACCTTTCAATCTAAGCAAAACTGCTCAGGCAGTTCTGCCCTACTCCCACAGCCCTCTGCACTGGGCCAGGACCAATACCAGGGCTGCAGCTGGAGACTGTCCTGACCAATCTGTCTCATGGGGCAAAGCCTTGCTGAGAGGCTTTCTACTTACAAAAATTATCCTGATGGCTCTGGTTGGGATTTTCCCATGCATCAGCCAGCACTGAGCTAATTCTGCATTCTCATCACTTGCATCCCAGGTGCTTTCAGGGAACCTGGGTGAGATCCTCAGTGGGTCCAAGAAAAGCTCCATCATAATGAACAGACCTGCTTTGGCTGATGGCAGCTGATCACCTGTTGCAAAAGTACTTTGTTCACTCACTACTGAAACTCAGCCAACTCAGGAGAGAGCTGCCAGAAGACAAAAGACTGTGTGGCAAATTTTGAGATGGGATGCATGAAAGCACAAAGGCAATTCTTTGGTTGTAATTTGACCAAGAAACCAGAAGGGGTACCAACCTGTTCATGAGGAAAGTGTCTGCTAAGGAAAGAGCAAAGGTAGCAGCCAGATTTACAGCAGTGTCTGGATAGGACAGCAACGCCCAGCGTGCAGGAGAGCCCAGGGGACAAGCTGAGCAGCGACATGCAGAGCCATCTATTCTGCTGCTTTGGCTGTTTGTGTGCCACACCACAAATCCCCACCCAGGCAGCAGCTGAAAGCCCCACCTGGTCTCCTGTTCAAACCTTCATCTGTCAGGTGTCAGGTGAGCCGAGGTCCCACACTAGGAAATGTGCACATGTAATCTGAGGAGAAATATCCCATTAAACAGGTCACTAACAGGTCACTACTGCACATTTGCAGCTAACCGATCTCCTTTCCAGTTGTTTGTTACAGACCATTCAAGTTATATTCACAGAAAAGTACTGGGAGACAAACCTTCCGCGAAAATTTTGGTTCAGCCCTCAGACTGTTTTGCATATGCCTGAGCAGATGGGGATGGGCTGTCCTTGTTGTCCAAGACGTTAATGGAGATCCTTCCTCCGGGGCTGTGGGACAGACCAGGAAGTCATGGATCTTGCTCTAGATCAGAAGGAAGGTGAGGAGCAGGAACAAAATCTCTAAGATGAATAGATCCCTTAAATCACAGAGAATGTTCACAAAATCATCTAACATCTCTTTCAGCCCACCACCCCCAAAATTGCGTCAATAGTCTTAATTTTTATTCTAGAGACTAAGTTAACTGCTACCACAAATTTCATTCTCACCACTCCATCCATCTCTGAATTCTGCTACCATGACTGAGGCAGCTTAAGCCTGCTCTGAGCAGCCTAAGGCCGCTTCCCCTCCCACCCCACCAGGAAACAGGAGAGTTATGATCCGTGCCCAGGCTCCATATGCACCAATGAACACTCCAGTAAAGTGAGGAGACACAAGACAAGATGCTCATCTTTTCCAAATTAAACAATCAGGAAAAAGGAGATAGTTTTGGACTGATATATGTGTCATTAACTCAGTATCCATTTCAGTATTTCTCAGCTACAAAACCCCACATGACATTTCAAAAAAACCCCACCACAATTATTTGCTCCAATTTTTGATGCTAGTATCCCTATGTAGAAAAAAAAATAGTCTACCACTCATGAAAAAAAAAAAATAGAAGGGAGTGGGGGAAGGACATTATTTAATTTATATGATAGACATGGTTAGAAACAGTTACAGGAAAATCTTTCCCCTTTCCTAAATGAAACCTCCCAAATTTTCTTACGGTGATTTAGTCATTATTTTCCAAAAAGTCCAAGATTTTCAGGAGGCTGTCATCTGGATATGACCAAATGTGGATCTCTACATCCCAGTTGTCTGTGGGGAGACTACAATCATCAATAGAAAACACATTTTGCATGACTTTTGTCAGAAGATAATACCTTCAAAAGAATGTCTGTAGTTACATAGAAGATAGTCAGAGGGAAGGCAGGTGGCCACCAATTATAACACAGCTTCCAAATGTCGGTTTCTGGAGTTTTGGGAGCTGGGGTGGGCTTGTTTTGGTCTGATTTGGTTTGGTTTGGTTTTTTGAGGGAAGGGTCTTCAGCATCAAGCTGATTTAGTGACACAGGTAAGAACAAATGGAGAATTCTCCCTGTCCTACCCAGTGAATTCAGACATCAGTTCCCTTCAGTGCTTTCCCCTGTTTAATTTTAATCTTCCCAGCCAAAGCACAATCAACACCATCAACTTGGAGAGGTTTCCAGTAAGGCAAATGACCACATGGGAAAGCTCTTAATATCAATGGAACTGGGGATTAATTTCTTCAGAGGAGATATTGCCCTCTCTTGACGTCTGGAATAATGATTTGAAGGCAGATTCTTAGCAGCAGTCTTTTGGACCGCTGATGTTTGGGAAGATGCTGTCTCACCATCAAGATGAAGCCTTTGGGAGTATACCCATTTCCTCCATCAAGTCTAGAATTTCCCCTAGGGTTTTCCCAGTACTTCTTACTGCCATTCTTCCATAAAAATGGGGGAACATAAGCCTTGTAAATATAGTCTCATTGATCAATAATGGTGTCATTTTTTGCTCTGCTTTGAACATTCAATTAATACATGGTAATATTCAAATAACTTACAAACCTTCAAAACTCAGAACTATCACTTTCCCCCACAGGTCCTTCCAGAGCTACCTCTCCTCTCCAGCAGCTCCAGGTGAATGCAGATCCAAACATGTTTGCTGTCCCACAAGGTTTATTTCTGAATACCTAACCTGAATGCCATTAATAAGCAAATGGTCTTGCAAGATAATGCCCTAAAAAATTCTACTGAGCTGATCTGATGCTATTGCTTATTATTCAAACAAACTTTTTCCTTGTGTTTGATGATAGAAAGTCTCCATTGCAATGCCAGGCATGGGATGAGGCCAAGTTACATTCAGGGACCCATGAAACCAGTAACATTAGCTGGTTTGCCATTAACCCAGCAACATACACGAATGCATTTGAATGTCTCGTAGAGCTAAGAAAATATCTCCACTACTTACTCTTTTTTGGAAAAAACCAGAGGTAAATGTATGACTCCATTTTCTCTGAATTATTTCTATCTCAATAGATAATGGACTTTTTCTCATACTGCATTTCCTTTAGAAGAATGTCTCCAGGAAATAAATAGATATCCTTTGTCCCACACTGCTCCATGCTGAAGCTCTCTGATGGCTCCACACTTCTCTCTTCTTCTTGCTTGTTAATGACATAATGCTGGCTGCTCTTTGTCACTTTCACTTGCAAAATGTCATTAAGAGGCAAGAAAAAATATGAATAGTTCTTGGTGCAGCCTTTCCACATCAGCAGTTGCAGTGATTGATCAGAAGAAAGTTACCTGTGTAAGAAGGTGGGGAGCAGATGGGCTGTGTGATGAGGTGATGGTAGCTACAGCCCCCTTAATGAGGACAATTTTGAGACCTGTGCTCTCAGAAAAGAGAGGTAGAAAAGTGTCGTGCAGCTCTGTCTAGGAACTGATCATTTGGTTACCTTGACCAGTGAAGATTCATAGAAGAAACATTATTCTCCAGAGGCCTAAAAAATCTCATTTAAGTAAATTACCAAAGCCAAGGCTGCATCAAACACATCAGAGAGCTATTTGCGCTGCAGGTTGGAACTGCCCATGGAGCAGGTCAGGAGAACAAATCAGCTTAAACACACAAGCCCTATGATACAATAGGGTTGTATGGTGCTTATAGGCACAGAATTCACAAACACAAAGTCATATTAAGAAAAAGGCTTTGAAATCTGTATTGTATCGCTCAATGTTTCCTGTGAACAATGTCAAGGATCATCTTGTCTTCACAAAACCTTTACGTCAATTCTCCTCACAGGGTGTCAAAAAAGCAACTGGAGCAAGCAGGAAGAAAGGCTAATGCTGCTTCTGGGTTGTCCCATCCCTGGAAGTGTTCAAGGCCAGGCAACCTGGTCTAGTGGTTTCCCAAGGTGCCCCTGCCCATGGCAGGGGATTGGAACTAGATGATCTTTAAGGTCCCTTCCAACCCAAACCATTCTATGATTCTGTGATTCTGTGATTATTTGTTCACTGTTGTGACCCACAAGGAAGCAAATATTGCAAGCCATTATTACATACAGCAGATAATGTCCTAATTAGTCACAGCAAGAGGACTCAATAGCAAACAGGAGAGAGATGGATGGCATCTGGAATCATTTGTAGTGAATCAAACCGCAGAAGTAGCTGAGTAGCTCAGGACAGAGAGCTCTGATGAAGGGATTTGTGAGAAGAAGGGATGGTGAAAAGCCTGTAGAGGCGTTGTGATAGAGCAAGCAGAATGCAGGGGCACCAGAAGTAGGAATTAGAATTGGGAAAAATATAAGTAAGGTTTAGAGCTCTTGAGGTGTCCCTACACTGTATTGACACCTTGCAGTGAGGATTTGGAGGCAGACAGAAAACTGATGGAAAATTGCAGTGTGAGTAACAGAGCAAATACTGTTCTCTCTTAATAAAATCCAAGTCAGATCTTATTTTTGTTGACAGGAGACAGTGATTTCAAGCAAGTTTTTTCCCATTTATCCTATTATCAATAAGATCAAAATCCAGACCCAGAAGAAGCCAGGATACATTATAATCAGCTCTTTGAAGTTCAGGGAACAAAACACAGGCTGATTGCAAACAAGGGAAGGAGCACTCTAATCAGTGTACCTTTTCAGATTAAGATGTATTTAAAGATTTCCAAATAAGTGGAGTCATCATGTGAGTAGAAAAGAATACATTCAGACCTGGTGAAAAATAATATCCTAGTTTTCCTAGTCTTTGGTTAGAAAAAGCTCTATTTATCTTAAGAAAGAAAGGTTGAGTGACATCAGATACATAGGTTAAGAAGGAATTATTTTTATTTTTTGAAGAACTTTATTTCTTTCAGAAAGGAACAGCAGGTTTTGAAAATTTCACTATGCATGTAAGGATATCAGTCCATCATAAAAGCATAAGTAGAACTGAAAACAGCTCAGAGAAAAGAATTTTCTGGAATCTACCTCCTAGTATAACACCCTTAAAAATTAGCAGTTAAGAGGGAAAGGGTTTGCAAAGAGCAATGATAATTTACTATGAAAAGCAAAGATTAATAGCCAGAACAATTTAAATAGGGAAGAAGTATCAATACTATCTTTAAATTAGTAAAACTGGAAATTACATTTTTTTAATTAATTCTCTACCAAACTATGGAAACAGTCAGAATAACAACAATCATGTAATTTTAGGTCAGATTCTAACCCAAACACGATCTTGCACAGTAAAAGAAGGGGTGATTGCCTAATGTCTTTCCAGCAAATAAACTTTTAAGTCCACTCCCGTGCCTGCTGTGGAAGCTCCCTGCAATAGTCCTTGGCTTGCATTTATGTGAATTGATTGAAAGTCCCCGAATGCTCCATTAGTCAGTCTCCACATTCTGCATAAAGATGAGCACTCAGACAGCAATTAATAATAACTCTTGGCATCAAGTAGAAGAGATAATATCTAAGGCTGACTCTGGTATGGAAATTAAATGTTATATTTGGGAAGAAGTTTCTAAACAGACCATAAAGGCTCGGGTGCTTTAATGCACATTTGTTTAAATGCCTGTTCCTTTTTCCCTCTCCGCTGTGTTGTAGTCCTTGTAGTCTGTAGTTTGGTTCATTCAGAATTTCATGGCATATGTTTTTTTCCCTGGAAACACACCTCTGGGTAGCTTCCATTGCACATCCTTTCTCCACCCATCCAGATGACAATGAGTTGCTATGGCTTTTTTCTTGGAAAGACACTTGGAAACCAGGGGAGGGAGGCAGTCATTTTTACTTAAGAAAGAGGGAAAAGGAGAAGACAACCATGGCAGTGTATCTCACTGGGGATCCTAAGAGATTAAGAAGCATGCAAGTAGTGCAAAATATTAATCATTTCATTAGCTTTTATGAAGATGGTACTAAAAAATCCATTGTCCAAATGCAGTTTGCTTTTAGAAACAAAACCTAAGGGAATCATCTCTCCTCCTTTTGATGGGCTCTTGCTGAGCACAAGAATATGGGGAAATTTAACTTTCCAAATAATCTGCTTTCTATTCTGCCAATTTGAATTTCTCTTAAACACTTATTTTATAACAAAAAATATAATTAAAAATTAAATCCCTGAGAACTTCTCTCTGGGATTTTGCTATTTTTATCCATTTACCTCTCAGAAATTTCACTCTCCTATCATTCACTCTCTGTTATATCCCTGGGCTTGTTTTCTTCTCAAGACAATCCTCAGTGAAATTCTGGGTCCACTCACTGGGATGTTTTACCATTATTTTCTCTCTCGATATTTCTGCTTGTATCAGTGCACTGAGCTCTAATGTTTTAGTTTGGATCATGAGTGCACTTTTGAAAGGAGTTGTCTTGCAGTTGTCTCCACTTACCATAATGCACAAGGCATTCAGTGCACAGGAGCAGGACAGAGGTGCCTCATAAGCGCTGAAATGCATTTAGTGAGGACCCAGGGTCATCACCATCACTTGCAGTATGAACCACTCCCATCAGCTCACATCACTTCTCAGGACAGATATGACCTGCACAAGGTCCGGGCACACCACGACTGAACAAGTCAGTGGGATCCTAATCTTCGTGCTGATTGGCAGTACAAAGTCCTGGGGTGTCAAAAATCAGTGAGTATCTGGGCTTGAATAGGAGGGCTGAAAGCCACTACGGCCTGCAGGGAGAGGGAACAGCAGTGATCAGCCTTGTCTTTCTTCCCAAGAGGTCCTACTGCATCCCTACCAGCCTGATTAGCCTTCAGCTTGGAACAGAAAACACTTTGTCACCTTTGGAGACCGCTCAGAGAACCATTAATGTATCAAGCTCAATGGAAGCATCATTGCAAAAATCAAACCCCTTTCTTCCTCCATTAATTGGATGCAAATTTTGTTTCTTGATTGAAATTTGGCATAGAAGATAGGAATATCAGAATAAGTCTACTAACTACAGCGTTTTGGGAAGTAATTTTCACTGGTGCAAAGCAGGAAAGGAAAAAACCTCCCATGTAGATCCAGCAGTATTTTGGATCTGTTTTCTCACAGGTTTAAAGGGTTAAATTGCAAAGCACAGGAGGAAGAATTCCTGTCTTTTCTTCCTTGATAAGGCACTTAGAACTATTTAAATTCATCTTTTCAAGAACCAAAACATGGGCTTATAGAAGATTTTAAAATGCTCATACAGGCTTGTCGCTCTAAAAATATTGAGAATTTTTTGTCTGTTTTCTTTATTAAGCAGGACTCTAATTATCAGTTTCATGCATAGCAGCTGTATTTTTACAAATCAACAGAACTTCTACCAAAGCTTCTTTGACTGAAGGCACCAGATTATCAAACTGGTTTCAGTCATGGTGGTGCCAGTGAAGCCTATGGAGGACTTCTGTCTGCAGCATCTGGGGACCATGACCCAAGTATTTTCATGCTCTACTCAATGCAGTGACACATCAATGAATTCTGAATGAAATCATGTCACAAATGTGTAACCTCCTTAATCCTATGCAAACTGAATAAATAAATAAACAAAATCCTAAAAACAAGAAAAAATATATCAACCTAATCAATAAATGTGTTGGTGGTAGTGCAAATAAAAAAATCTTTTTCTGCTTTCAAATTTTGTTACCAAACCCAAAAATGCTCTATTTCTTAGTAACGTGGTTTTAAAAATAATACTCTATTGCTAAATAAAGTGGTTGTTACATAATAAGAATATGCTTAAATAACCAAGATTGTCCCTTTTATTTTGTACCGTGAAGCAATTATTCAGACATGATGAATATTTTCCAAGAACGACTGTGATCCAAAATTATTCTNCCTCCATTAATTGGATGCAAATTTTGTTTCTTGATTGAAATTTGGCATAGAAGATAGGAATATCAGAATAAGTCTACTAACTACAGCGTTTTGGGAAGTAATTTTCACTGGTGCAAAGCAGGAAAGGAAAAAACCTCCCATGTAGATCCAGCAGTATTTTGGATCTGTTTTCTCACAGGTTTAAAGGGTTAAATTGCAAAGCACGGGAGGAAGAATTCCTGTCTTTTCTTCCTTGATAAGGCACTTAGAACTATTTAAATTCATCTTTTCAAGAACCAAAACATGGGCTTATAGAAGATTTTAAAATGCTCATACAGGCTTGTCGCTCTAAAAATATTGAGAATTTTTTGTCTGTTTTCTTTATTAAGCAGGACTCTAATTATCAGTTTCATGCATAGCAGCTGTATTTTTACAAATCAACAGAACTTCTACCAAAGCTTCTTTGACTGAAGGCACCAGATTATCAAACTGGTTTCAGTCATGGTGGTGCCAGTGAAGCCTATGGAGGACTTCTGTCTGCAGCATCTGGGGACCATGACCCAAGTATTTTCATGCTCTACTCAATGCAGTGACACATCAATGAATTCTGAATGAAATCATGTCACAAATGTGTAACCTCCTTAATCCTATGCAAACTGAATAAATAAATAAACAAAATCCTAAAAACAAGAAAAAATATATCAACCTAACCAATAAATGTGTTGGTGGTAGTGCAAATAAAAAAATCTTTTTCTGCTTTCAAATTTTGTTACCAAACCCAAAAATGCTCTATTTCTTAGTAACGTGGTTTTAAAAATAATACTCTATTGCTAAATAAAGTGGTTGTTACATAATAAGAATATGCTTAAATAACCAAGATTGTCCCTTTTATTTTGTACCGTGAAGCAATTATTCAGTCATGATGAATATTTTCCAAGAACGACTGTGATCCAAAATTATTCTTTCTGCATCATTGTTCTATTGATCAGTTCAGTGATTTTTAATAAAAGTAATGTGCTGTATTTTCAGAGCGATAGGCCACACAGAGCTTCACAGAACACCCAGGACAGTGTCTATCTGTCTTGTCCACAGTTCTGCTGGGAGACCATGGGCAATCCAATCCTTCCCTTACTACTTGGAGCAACCTTCATGTGAAGTAAAGTTACTACACTTCAAGAATATTTCTCACATAAATATAGTGAAGTTTAGTAACTCCTGTCTAGGATGAGCTGCAGGTTCAGGATAAAGTGTAAGGTGAAACAAACATTAATCGACTATCAATCATGCTCTCTGAACATAAGCAAGAGCTATCTTGTTTTTAAATAGAGCACACTTAGGTAGAAAAGAGTATAAAAGTTATTAAATGTTAGGTTGACAGCATTCAGAATAATCTGCCCTAGATTTTTATAATTAAAATATTTGAGAACTCTGGGTTTGATGAAGGAAAAAACCAATAATGTAACATTTATATAAGTATTACAATGTCTTAAAGTGGAGACAGGCAATTGAGCCAGCAATATCATGCTACTGGGGCAAACCAACAATCCCCACGGTAGAAACCAGTCAGGACAGAGTCAGTATAATTGCCCAGTAACAGGGTACAAGTATAGGGTAACATTTGCTCCCTGCAGCTGCAGCAATGAGCACTGCAGGTGTTGCAAGAGAGGGGCAGCCTCTTGGTTGTGCAGCAGGGTCCAGGGAGGCAAAGACCTCCTCCTCTTCACACCCTCAGCTCTTCATGGGGCTCCCAGTCCCCAGGAGCTGCTGAGACCCTTTTACATGGAGAATTTTATCTCAGTGGGTGTATTTTGTCTGAAGGGAACAGCTGCTCTAGCTCCTAAGCAGAGGTCAAATATGTTTTAAAAGAGGCTCCCGGCCCATGAACTCTGAAACACAAGGTCAGCCAGCGGTCCCTTTATTTCCAGAGTAAGATGAGCCATTGTAGGGGTGAACAAACCTGACTAGCTGATACGAAGCTCATTATGATGCCCATACCCATTTTTGTTCAGGAAAGTAAACCTGATCTCTTGGAAACAATATCTCAGGCTTTTATACAGTAATTATAGAGAACTAAGATCAGTATTTTTAAATGAAAGTGATGACAATGCTTTATGGAATGAGTAGCAACAGAGCTGATTTAGATCCTTTATACTGCTAATGAAATGTGGATAAGTAGGAGTCTCATTATCTGCACTTTAGCGTATGCCTTAGATTGTTCATTATTCTACCACTTAGTGAATTGGTATCTGTGCATATGAGTGATCCTAATGGTTTTTACACAAAAACTTCCCAGCTTTGTTTAGAAAGTGGTGTTTTAATGATTATATTTTGGTTATAAGCGTAATATCTGTATACCATCTGTATACAATGCCTAATGGTTTGCAGCTTCAGAGAAAAATTGTTTCAACAAAAACTAGATATTTTCTGAGAGAAAAAAAATCCTGTAATTTATACAAACCCTTTTTACTATGCAATTATTAGCATTTTCCAAGCATTCACTTGGAAAATGAGACTTTAAAACAATCTGAATTTCTTGCATTCATATTGCAGGGAAAGGAGAACAGAGACAGTAACCTCTTGACCACCTATGTTTGCAAAGAAAAGACCAGGCAAAAAAGAAAAAAATCATCAGAGGATGAAGTCTAAACCATGGGTTATTGCAGGAGGCATCCTCCTATTCTCTATGCCATAGTTCAGCATCTTGCTTTTCCTGCTTCCTGTACTCTTCACATTGGCTCCTCCTGAACTCCTATCAGCTGCCACTGATAGGACCTCCCATCCTGAGGAGGAGATGGCACAGATGAGTGTGTATTGGAGAGGCTAACCCACTTGTCAACACACCTAATAAAATAAATAATAGTAACATGCAATTTTTTCCCAAAGTTCCAAGCAGCCCAGACAGAACCTCTCCCAAGTGTGACAGGACTGGACTTAAGTACATTTCCTTCATAGCTAATGTGATGCCTCATGGTTTAATTAGATCTGCTGGATGTCTCTCTGCCATCTGCTCCCTTCCAAGAGCCAGCACCTGTCAGCATAAACTCCAACACTGACTCCAATGACTGGCAGAATATATTTCCTCCTGTCTAAGAGGACATATATTACTGTTTCCTAAGAAATCATTCCCTGGGGGTGCGTTCCACAGCAGAAAATAGAGTACCCTAACTTTGATATTTTAGTTGAATTCTTCTTGCTGTACAGTATCAGACAAGTGGGAAAAATGATAGGAGATAGTAAAGACAAATATTTTAAGGCTCAAGGAAAATGCTAAAAATTAAAAGAAAAAAATGTTCTTAGGAATAAAACACACCCCTGTTCGTATTTAATAGGGCTTTATATCTTCAAATGCTTTGCTCACAGCATAGGTACGCAGCTGGAAGAGTCAGCATGCACAGTATCACTTTATCTCCCAAGTGACTCCTCCACTTGGAGGGATTCTCCATGGCCACCTTTCTCTCATGGTTAGGATTTGGATAGCAGTGCTGCTGGGACAGGAATCTGGAGTCTGGCACTGTGAGTCCTTTCCACATCAGATCACATGACACAGGTCCCTGCTGAGGGCCTCTCTACCATGAATGTCTCCGAAGCCTGAGGGCATTTCTCCATTTCACATCTGCTGGCAAACAGACCTGTCCAGCTGGGCCTTCTCACACTAAAGTCCCCAGGCAAGCCAGGGCCACCTGTGTATTTCTATTAGACCTCATATGTGACAGCAGTAATTCACCTTCTGTTGAGCTAGTGATGCGATGCACTACCAAAATCACACATGGCACATTGGCTAAGTCAGCCAGCCACCAAACACACACATCTGCAAACAGGACACCTTTCCTTGCCTTGACTTTTTTTTGGCCATAGTTTCTATGTCTCACATATATATCCCGCTAAGCTTCCAGATGTCAGGAAAACTCATTGTTTGAAGGATTGCATGAAGGGAGGATGTTTTCCTAACACCAAAAACCAATTTGGAACTAGGAGGCAATAAGATTCATTTTAAGAGGACAGATGACTTCCAGTTTGCATTTGTTTGCTGGAAACAAGCCATTCATCTAAAATGCACTGGGGCCGGGTTTTCTCAGGTGCAATCCTGGCCCCATCAAAATCAGTGAGCATTTTGCCACTGCCTACGCATTCACCACAACATTTCTTGTGCAGAGGACCTGGAAACTACCAATGTTTTCACACACACAGCAAAGAAAAGCTTTAGAGCGAAGGAGAAAACTAATGCAAGTTCTACTATACCATGCTTTATCTACAGGTAACACTTAAGAAAGGCTCAGTCAGCATTGGGACATCATGGTGATAGCTGCTGTTCTAATTAAATATCACCTTGGAGATTATCCCTCACAGACAAAAAGAGCCAACAGATACCAATTTCTTAAACGTGGTACTTAGATGATGCTCTGAACAACATTTGAAGGTTAAATAACATAATCTAGGAGTTTGATCCATGATTGCTAATACCTCAAGAGAATTTGCTATTCCTTCTTCATATAGCGTGAAACCACTTCACTTTTCATGCCTTTGAAAAAAGAGTACTACTGTGCCTCCAGCTTTTTGTGTCAGTTGAGCTTTATGCTGCTTCTTCTTTCTCTTTAACATTTCACTGTTTCTACTAAACATTTGTTTAACCCACATTTTTAAACTTGTATAGCAAGAGCCATTTCATCTCTGTTCATCTGGTAGATCACTGCTATGTGAGGGGGCTGCAAGTTGAAAAGTTAAACTTTCTAGATTTTTTAAAAAGTGGAGAAATGAAACAAACAGGTGATCCCCCCCGTCAAATCTGCGCTTTCTTGGAAAAGTCGGTAAAACCACATAGCGCTGTCTTGGTGAATGTATTTGCATTCTCACGTAATAGAGCTGAATTCAGGTGTTGTTATATGTCAGTGTATTTTGGGCACTAATCCAAGTTTAGAGGAATATTGGAACCAAAGCAAAACTCTGATCTTTCCAGAATGCTTAAAGCAATGGACTAATTTTATGAAAGAGAATAGGAAATGTGCCTTCAGCTTCAGCAGTCACAGAGTTTTATCAACAGTTGTCATGAATGAATTTGAATATACACAGGTGTCCAAAGGTACCTAGCAGGTTTCAAAGGCTCTAGGAGTCTAAACACCTCTGAAGTAAATGTTAGAATGGGAACAGGACATTTCTTAAAAGACACAGCAGACACCTGAAAGCAGCTGGTTTTCCGAACGTTCAGATGGAAAATCAGAGTTTTGTTCTTGGAAACTCTTCTCCTTCAGGATTATGATCTCCAGTTGTTGCTGAAGTTCCTACAGAGAAGATCTTCAGGAGTCTTCCTCCATCATGTCACAACAAGAACCTTGCAGGCAAACCTTGCATTTTTGGAAGCCACCATCTTTTGAAAAATTAATGACATATCTTTTCAATCAATTCTCTGCACAGTATACATAATTTGCTGTTTTATTCTTTTCAAATACAATTTGAGCAAATGTCCAGACATATTTTTGCTCCATGTTCTGTAACAGCTTATCTTCTATTAGTCCATTAGTGTCCTATAGACAGCAGAACACTGGAAACAGAAAATATTAAATAGAGAGGAAATAATTACATCTAATTCTGTAAAACTTATACTTGCAGATCACCTGTGTAAGAACTAACTATACAGAGATATAGTAGCTCCCATTGCAGTGCTGTATATCACACTCTTAGGAATTTCACTCTCCTTACACCCAGGGAGAAGTTGGGGCCTGTACATTCCTTGAGTTACAGGAAGTTAGGCACAGCTTCCCTTGCAGTGACTGGCCTGCAAGATATTTATTTTCCTCCAGGGTTGGGATATACATTTTGACTTGTGACCATGGAATGTTCATTAGACACCTAAGGCTTATTCTTCTGCTATTAGCATTTTTTACCATTTGCACTAAGCTGATAGGAAAAGAGAAAAAAAAATCTGGTGGCAGCAGGCTGGTGGAAGGTGGGTATCCACCTCTACAAAAATATTAGTCCACAAACACAGATGATTTCTATAAGGGATCAAACTGCCAGCTCTCTCCAGCTGCTTCCTGGGAGTTAATGCCAGCATCCAGATACTGAAAGGAAATGCTGCTGCAATTAATTCAAAATTGAATTTTCTCCCTGGTCTCCATTTCTGAAAGCTTATTTTACATCACAAAGCCTCCCACCCCAGACCTGTGGAGTTGTAAAGACATACTTGGGATTACAGCTATGTTTTATTATTCACAGACGTGTTTTGACTCCATTTAAGCCCAGCTGCAGATGTAACAGGTTACACGGTACACTCCATTTGTGAGAAAGAACATATTTAAGCCCGTTTTACAATTTCTTCTACTTTAAGACTTCAGATATATATTATGTGATGCTTTCACCTATAGCAATTTTACCTGTATCATCTTGTTGCATCTTACTGGACAAAAATAAAAAGACAGATTCCATGGGGGCTGCTACTCACCAATGGAAATCATAGAATCATAGAAAGGCTTGGGTTGAAAGGGATCTTACAAATCAACTAGTTCCAACACCCCTGCCATGGTCACAGATGTCACTCACTAGATCAGGTTGCTCAAAGCCTCATCCATCCTGGCCTTGAACGTTTCCCAGGATGGGGTACCACAACTTCTCTGAAATGTCTCTACAGGCATTTGGTTTTCGTTCAATGAAAACTTCTGTGGCAAAAATAAACCTCAACACTTGTGTCTGAGTCATGAACCACCTTTCATTAACTGAGAGTTTCAATGTAAAATTTTCAGCCAGCCTTAATCATACCTATCAGCAGGTCTGTAAGGATCTCCTTGAGAGTTTGTGCCAGACTATCATTTTAATACCAGGAAACTGGCTGAAATTCTAACTAAAAATAGAACAATAAAAAGTTCAAGTACAAACTCCATAAGGACTAAGCAGAAAGGCTATTGCAAAGAAAATCAAGGCTTAGCAATCTATCTAAAATTCCATCAGCATATAAATAAAATCAGGGCTGAAACAGTATTAGGTGATGACATTTGATTGGAGGTCCAGAAACAATTCGAGAAAAACCTTCATTATTTTGCAATTAAAATAACAGCAATAGAAATTTAAATAGAATCATAGAATCATTAAGGCTGGAAAAGATCATCATTTCCAACCTCTGACTGAACACCATCATGCTAACTAAACCATAGCACTAAGTGCCATGTCCAGTTGTTTCTTGAACACTTCCAGGGATGGTGACTCCATCACCTCCCTGGACAACCTGTTACAATGTTTAACAAATGTGAAAAAATTCTTCCTGATTTCCAACCTGAACCTGCCCTGGTGCATCTTGAGTTCATTTCCCCTCGTCCTGTTCCTGGCTGCCCAGGAGAGAGGCCAACTCCCACCTGGTTACAACCTCCTTCTCACATAGTTGCAGGGAGTGATAAGGCCTCCCTCAGACTCTTTTTCTCCAGGATAAACACCCCCAGCTCCCTCAGCCACTCCTCATATGACTCACTCTCTACATCCTTCCCTAGCTCTGTTGCCCTCCTCTGCACACTCTCCAGCCCTTCAATGTCTTTCTTGCAGTGAGGGGCCCAGAACTGGACACAGGACTCGAGTTGCAGCCTCACCAGTGCTGAGTACAGGGGGTGATCACTGCCTTGGTCCTTCTGGCCAGGATGCCATTGGCCTTTTTGGCCACCTGGGCACACGCTGGCTCATGTTCAGCCGGCTGTTGACCAGCACCCCCAGGTCCTTTTTCACCAGGCAGCTTTCCAGCCACTCTTTCAATAGCCCATAGCAATGCATGAGGTTGTTGTGACCAAAGTGCAGCAATACAAGGAATAAGAGATTGAATACTCTTGTGCAACAGAAAAAAGACTTGTCAAAGATAGGCAAAAATGTATTGCAAGCAGTGATATGCTCCTGGCCAAATAAATGGTATCTGAGCAGTCCTTTTATGTCCTACAGATTTCAATATTTAGGTCAATATAAAGTTCTAGAGATACAGATGCAGATGTAGGGATACAAATGCAACCTGATGCTACTGCACCTTGCATCATTCCTCTCCTGGTCCCTTGGTAGCATTTTACTCGTACCACACACTGCAGGTGTTAAAAGAGAAAGGAAATGAAAGGCATGATCAAAAGCAGATTTATTCTTTAAGGAAAGGATTAAGACACAAAATGGAAAATTTACCTTCCTCTGAAACCTGGCACAGAAGGACTGTATATTAAAGATTAAGAGTTAGTGTTTCTTCAGCCGTGTTCCCACAGGATATGAGGCCCTGTAATGCCAAGGTTGCCATGGATATCACTATTGATTAGTAAATAGTGTTATTAAGTCCCATGTAAATAGTGAATAACTGACAGTTCTGAAAGAGATGTGGACATTTTAGGTAATAGGCTTTTATTTTCTTAATTAAATAGAGGCTAGTTTAACATTTGAACTTCAGCTTAAATTTTTCCCCTGGTTACTTCTTTGTGTTTTGTTAAGCAAGTATATCCCAATAGCTGGTGTACGCAAGAAAAGAGGAAACATCAAATAAAACATAAATTAAAACTGAGACTGGTCCAGAGTCCAAGCTCATCTGGTCAAAAGTCAAAGAAAGAAAGAAAGGGATAACTGCTGAACAGTAAGAGAAATACTGGATTATTTCAGGAAAGATAGCAGCTCCAAGTCTCTAGGAATAAAATTGTCTCACTGGAAAGAACAGATTTGTCTCACAACAGCAGCTACAAGTTTCCCTGCTCAACATCATCACATAAAAGCTCTGAAAATGTTCTTCAGACATGAATTGAGCAGCAAATTCCTGTGAAATGATGGAGAATTGGGCTTGTCATCTCATTGAGAGGAGCTGAACATAAAACTTGCCTGATGCCACAGCAACACTGTAGGAGAAGTAGGGCCAGAGCCAAGGCTCTTCCCCCTTTACAAAAAGTGTCCTTTGTAAGTTACAAGACGAAACCAGCAGCAGAGTCTGAGACCTTGAGGACATCAGGTGATTGGAGTGAGCTGGGTATGACCTGGCATGGTCCATGCTCTGGGGTGCTTCCCTAGTATCTACATGCAAACAAATGTGCTGGGGCTGTTGAATACAGTGACTGGATGAAAATGCAGGAATCCTGACTGATTTTTCTGCAATATTTATCTATTTTTTTCCATAAAGATTATTGCAATCTCTAGATGCAATAATGCATCATGAGATGGTGTTGGCATGAAAATTATCCAGTGGTTATCAACACGCAGACTCAAATATGCACACNAGACGTCCTTTTGGACATCTTTCCTTGAGATTGGCCCAAACCGGGACACTCATACATGCAAAAAACATGTATATACTATGACTTAAGCCAGAGGTGCCAGCCACAGACGTTCATTCAGGAGCAGAAACAAAGCTGTGTGATTTAGGTCACCATCCACAAGCACCATGAACAAATAAAGAACAGTCAAAGCTCAAAATCGTTAATACAAAGACTAGGTCCTAACCAGCTAATAGGTGCAAATTCCTGCTTTTGTGGATAGAAAACTTTCAAAGGTAATTTACATTCTGTCTCAGTGAAAGACAGAATGTCTAGTCTAGATGAGATAAATCTGTATGGCCACAGCAGCAGCTGTAGCAGCATAACAGCAACTCACATCAACTGAGAATAAGGTCTAAACCTGTAAAAAAGGAAGCTGAAAATAGAAAAAAAAAAAATTAAATAGATGAATTGCCTACTGCTAATTGTTTGCATATCTCTGTTTAGGAACAAAATGCTAATTAAAAAAAAACCCAAATTATCATCAGTCAGTTCTGGGTTGCCCAAGCTAATAAACATTCTGCTCATCTTGTTACTTAAGCATGTAAGGCAAAGTCAAACACAGACTGAATTAAGCCAAATGAAAAGATTTTAGAAATGCTACAAGAAGAGGCTGGTAATGAAAATTCTCAGATAAAGATGTGTTAGGTATCTTCAATATACTATCCTATCTCTACCTACAATCCTCACAGGAACAAGATCCTGTTGGTTTTATCTTACTATAGCTAGACAAGATAAGCCTTTGGCTGGTGATTTAAGACTGGCCTTCACTAATTGCTTGATGACAGCTGTCTCAGTACCTCATCTTTTCTCATTGTGGAAGAGACACGGCAGAAAACTGGGTTTGAGTGAAAGAGAATCAAGCTGCAAAGCAGATCCTTTTTGAGGACTCTGAGTGTACAGCACATATTGTAAAAGTTGCCAGCCCCTGCCAGGACTACTGGTGCTATGGTGACATAAATACAGAGAGCTGCCTTGAATTTTTTACATTATTGACATTTTAGACATACAATTATTTTGGTTATAAAAAGAAATCAACAAGATTTTGGTTTTCAAAAGCTGCAAACAGAAACATTCTTCACTGCACAGGAAAAAAATTAAGGTCTTTGGACTGAAAAAAAGCCACAAACATTTTCAAGAGGCATTTGTAAATTTGCCATTAAAATGTTTCTTCAAATTGAATTGCCTTTGAAAAAAAGTCAAGGGAATACTTTTTACTCTACCCTGTATGCAGAAGAATCATATACTAAAGAACTGACTCTTTGAATAGGGCCTGAGCATGATCCTATCAGACAGGATTTTTTTCATATAGCTTTGGAAGAATTCTTCAAGTGAGAAAACCCTGAAAAATGTGGATACAGTTCTAAAAGATGGTTCTTACTAACCGTGTGGCTCACTGATACCACTCAGCTTCTGCAGACTGGTCACAGCAGTGTGAAAGCCCAGCAAATGTAGCAGTGTAAATGCAAACTGGGCTTTTGGCCAGGGCCAGCTCAGACCTCCTCACAAAAGCAGGAAAAACTGAGCTCTGCTGCCCTAGACAAGAGATGGTAAGCAGGAGAATGCACTTTTCCCTCTGTGGGAAGAGGAACAGAGAGGGGATAGCAAAGGTAGATGTGGAATAGAAGTGTCCTGGAGACTTAGGATCTGGCTTGTGCTGCAGACAGGAATGGTACAGCTGGGGATCAATCACAGGGACGGCAACTTTGGCCCATATCTACCTGCTGCCCTATGCCCAATCTTCTGCCTTCTTCAACAGCGCTCCACTATAGCAGGTGGAAAGTCCATGGATTTTGGTGCCTCCCTGTCCTGTACCAACAGCTGCCAATACCTCTGGGATTTAGAAATATTTGGGAAAAGTATGGCAAAATATATTAATCTTTCCCTCGCTGCCATCTGCAGTAGCATGAAGTATTGCTACTTGACAAAACTACTTGACAAAAAATGTCACACAGCTATCTTTACTGTCCAGTTAGATTATCTTAAAGAAGCATGAAGGGCTAGAACAATTTTAGGATGAATCAAATAACTTTATCCACAAAAGCTCAATAAACACAACACCACAAGCTTCCCACTTGATTTATTTGCTAGAGAATGCCATCATGGTGCATTTGCTGTGGTTGGACTCCACCACGCTGGGCATTTCAGCTTTACCTTGCAGGAGAACAAATTTAAACAGGAGATTGTGATGAAATAACAAGTTTAAGACTTGAAAATTAATTTAATCCAAGTCTCCAGCCTTGTTAATTCATTTGTGCTGTCATGATGTCCAGCAGCCATGCCACAATGCTCAGAGCCACCATGGCCAATTGAAAGGGTTCAGCTCACTAAGAATTCTCATTTCTCATCTGAGCTCCTTCAAGAGAGTGTCATTTCCCTTTAATGAATTCATTGCAAATGGTATGGTGGTTTTATGAATATGGATTTACCTTCTAATTAATATACCAGTTAGAGAAAAGGAGACAGGAAAGGCAGAGACTTTTAAGGGTGCTATCATGCAGTTCTACACGTTCTGCAAAGGCAAGTTCTTGCTTTTGTCTCAGATATTTTACAGTGGTTTGTTTACTCACAGCTGATGCTCTTTTCAGTGCAAGCACTCCCCGGCTCAAATAGTTTTCAAGAGACAGTTTATTGATGTTCACATTATGAAGGAGATATAAGGACAACAGAAGTCATTGACTTCTACCTGAGACACTAAAAGAAAGATGGAAAGAAGGTGGGAGTAAATGCTTAATATGGGACATATTCAGGACTTCAGCTATGGGTGTCTAGTGTAAGCACCATGTTATCTTCTCTTCATTGATTAGGTAATGGTCTGGTAGTTCTGCAACTAAAATTATCCGAATAGCTTATTGAACTCAAAACTTCACTGCCCTACCAGCTGTGGTGGCTCAGCCAGGCTCTCAGAGGACTTGAATGTGGCTCTTGATTTTTCTGAGTAGCAGAGGGAATAATACAGAAGTACATTTGGTGCTGGCACTCGGAGACAGGAAGGATAACCTCTGCTTTTGTATTTAGACACAAATGATATTAGGAAGCTCTCAGTGTGGCCAGAAGGTTTGAAGTCCCTGTGGGCTCTCAAGGAAGAGCTGGCCACCTGCTACTTCCCACTGTTCTATGTGCAAGTAAGGAAAAGGCAGAACAGCTTAGCTTCTTAACAAATAAACAAGCAACCAACTGAAGCTTGGGCTATTAAATAAATTGATAACATTACACTAAACCATAAGGCTCCTTTTTCTCAGAGCACCAGCATTACAGAGCCTCCTTATATTTGCACTAGACAAATACTTAAAATATCTCAGCAATTATTCCATGTTGGCACAATAATAGCTTAACTAGAATGGATCTTCTTATACATGAGAATACAGTGAATGATTGTCTTACTAAGAAAAGCCTAACCCTTAAGAGGGTTCGTGTTCTTCTTCTAATGACTCACTTTAGGAGAGGTAGATAGGCAGGAAGGATGATTCATCGCGGGACACCTACTGTACACTATTCTGGAATACATTTTTCTTCATCTCTCTCCCACTCTACCTATCAGAAAGGAATAAACAAAACCATAAGGGCTTGGGGATTGAAAGAGAAGGGGAAACTGGCTAAAAGTCATGCTGGCAATGGGATGTCTTTACAAATGAGTAAAAGTGTGGTGACGGCAGCACAGTAATGTACTGGCCTCACAGGTCAGATTGACCTTAGCAGATATAACCAATAAATCTGTAAGCCTCAAGATGCAATACTGAGTCAAAAGTTCAGCTACTTTCTCAGGCTTTGCCTCCAAGCTTTTGCAAACTGCAACTTCTATTCCAAGCCCTGTTTCCTCTAAGAACCCAGGAGTGACATTTCAGGGAAACGAGAACAACAGATAGCAATTCAGTCACAGGCTTGATGTAGAAAAAGGAAAATTACACTGTTACAGTGTCATGATTTTCTGAAACTCACCTTCGAAAAGAGGTCAAGCGAACCCACTCAATAATATACTTTGGTGTCACAGAAAATTTGCTAGAAGTTCAGCCATGCATTAAGTGCCATTCAGCCACTAGCGAGCCTGGTACAGTCCACTGGCTATTATCCACTCCTGATCATAGAAAAACCAGTTTGTTCCAACACCTCAGGCAAGGGAAGGGATGCCATTTACTAGATCAGGTTACTCAGGGCCTCATTCAACCTCGCCTTGAACAATTACAGATATTTCTTCTGGGAACCAGTGATACAGCCAGAAGGAATCCAAGGAGTATCACAAAGGGTTACAGCGTGGTGCAGTTGGCACACTGGAGAGACGAGATGACATCCAGAGGGACCTGGACAGGCTAAAGAAGTGGGCCCATGAAAACTTCATTAAATTCAACAGAGAAAAATGCAGAGTCCTGCACTTTGGTGAGGGCAATCTCAAGCACAAACACAGGCTCAGTGGAGAATGGATTGAGAACAAACCTCAGGAGAAGGTCTTTGGAAATGTTGGTTGACGAGAAGCTCAACATGACCCAGTCATGTGCCCTTGCAGCCCAGAAGGCCAAACATGTTCTGGGCTGCATCCTGAGCAGCGTGGGCAGCAGGTGAGGGAGGGGATTCTGCCCCTCTGCTCTGCTCTGGTGAGACCCCACCTGCAGTGCTGCATCCAGCTCTGGGGTCCCAGCACAGGAAGGACACTGTTGGAACAAGTCCAGAGGAGGCCACAAAGATGCTCAGAGGGGTGGAACACCTCTGCTATGAGGACAGGTTGACAGAGATGGAGCTGTTTAGCCTGGAGACGTGAAGGCTCCCAGGAGACCTTAGAGCACCTTCCAGTGCCGAAAGGTGACTACAAGAGAGGTAGAGAGGGACTTTTTACAAGGGCATGCAGTGATAGGACAAGAGGGAATGGGTTTAAACTGCAAGAAACTAGGTTTAGGTTGGATATTGGGAAGAAATTCTTGAGTGTGAGGGTGGTGAGGTACTGGAACAGGTTGCTCAGAGAACCTCTGGACACCCCATCCCTGGAATTGTTTGAGATCAGGCTGGAAGGCTCTTTGACCAATCTAGTCTTGCAGAAGGAGTTCCTGCCCACAGCACAGCGATTTGGAACTACGGATCATTAAGGTCCCTTCCAACATGAACTGTCCTATGATTCATTCAAGCAAGTTGTGTTCCAGTCCGAACAGTGACACAGGAAAATGAATTTTAAGGTGGTGTTCACCTGCCCAGGCCGCAGATGTTCAAATCATTTTTAACAATGGCTAGAAAAGGAAAAAATCATCTTGTAGAAGCCAAGGGCATTAGGAAAGATGATTGCTGAAGCCTGTTGCAGTTGGAGCTTGGCTTAAACATGCACTAAGAAACACTAAGTGGTGATTTAACAGGACTAATAACCCTGATAACCCTACATAGCAAGTGACTGAATACATCTGCAATTGCAAGTGCTGAAAACGTCAGGATAGGATTCATGGGCTGGAACTTGAGCAGAAAGCTGCATTAACAGAGGGAGGACATTTGTAAAAATGCCATGGGATCATTTATGACCACATGTAGTGACAATTTAGTTCTCTAGCTCATCAGAAATGCACAAGCTGCAGCAAAACATTCCACCCTATTAAAGCAGAATGTCCATGCTGAAAGATTTGCCTGTTGAAAAAACACTGCTACATCCTATGACACTCCAGATTCACTTCTGTCCTCTGAACTCAGGCCCAACACAGAAATGTATCCTATGGCAACTAAACTTCAGTGACAGAGAGAAATTAAAGTAATGGGAAGTCAAGGGAGAAAATTATATGTAAAATATAAACATTGCTGTCTGCTGGAAGTTTGTATGCCCTCAGTTAGGTCTAGCAGTTTCACTCAGCCAGTCTGGATCAGTGACTACTGCAGGTGACTTTAAATCAGCAGAAGTTTGTAGGAACAAATTTTCTTAAAAACATGACTGCTATTCCATTGCTTCCCTTGGAGGCCTTGCTATCCAGGGATGTAATAATAATGATGATAACAATTTAATAGCCTCATGTCATTTGAGTAAAAGAGACCATGTGGAATTTAAATCCTCTTTAGATGGGTAACTAATCAGTTTGGGCTTCTTATAGAACCAAGTCTTTGAAGAGTATAGCTGGCTTACAAATACAAATATAGCTGAAATTTTTCCACAGAAACAAATTAACTATTACTGGACAACTTCAGAAATCCAGATTCTGCAGTTTGCTTTACTGAGTATGTTCTTCCTGCTCTGGTGGTGCCACTGAGG
The DNA here is from genome assembly GCA_013397815.1 of Aleadryas rufinucha. Classification (NCBI taxonomy): domain Eukaryota; kingdom Metazoa; phylum Chordata; class Aves; order Passeriformes; genus Aleadryas; species Aleadryas rufinucha. The sequence goes on along the minus strand of VZTH01012968.1, from coordinate 377,716 downwards.
GAACGGACTAAATCCCCATCCTCAACACAGACTATTCCTGAATTAAGGATAATAAGATAGAGCACATTTTCATGATTATGTATCTACAATACTCTGGGGTAGTTTTTCAAAGGAACATTTGCTTGGTGAACACAGAAACTCTGTTCATTAGTGACAGTGATGAAGACATAAATATCTGCAAGAATATCTGTAGCTTCTAAAAGACAACAGATTTACCAGGTAACTCCAGCTGCTCATCCTAGGACTTTTCACAGACAGGCACATGCCTGGCAGGAGAAAGATGGATTTCCCTTTTGTTACTCATCCATGAGAGCTGTCTACACAACCGCTGTCCAAGCACCAATTTCTGAGTTCAGTACTTATGACCAGAATACTCATAAAAGGCAATGCTTTAAGAAAGGCTGCCATGATTCAGGTTTTTAATCTGGATTCAGGATCGAAGTTCATACAGACAGCTTCTATATCAAGAAATGAAGCAACAGAGGCAGACACTGGAAGTCAATGATCTGTACTCTCAAACTGCTAGAAGAGCCCTGGCAGCCTGTGCAAATGCTACAGCACCCACAAAAACCCTTCCCAAGCACAGTGAAAGTGCTAGCACAGATCAGATTTTTCCCCCAGTAGGCACTCTGGATGTGCCTATTTTGAAGGCTGAATTTTGACAGTGTACATATGCCAGTTGACCTCAATGCCCAAACACAGTTTAATATGTGTTTAATTTCTTAGTGGAAATCCATAAGAGATTCTGAAAATTTCATCCTGCATCTAACTCAAGAGTGGAGTCCAGAGCAACACGGTGAGATTTAGTGCTTGTGAGAGACCATAGGAACACAGTGAGCTCTAATTTGGCTGGTGGGGATCCTGAAGGATATTGTTTAGCACAACTCTATCGGGTGAGCTAGGGATTTCTAACCTCAGTATTACCAAGAGTCTGAGGTTGACAAAGGCTCACAGCCTTGGACTGGTGCTCCTACTGATGTCCCAGTCTCAGCAACTGTTTTCACCCATCTCTGAATATCCAAGCATGGGAGGTTACTCCTTTTTCCTCGTCACTCCATGCAAGAGCCAGGCTTCTGCCAGTCTGGCAGCACACCTGAGAGCTGAGGCAGGCGATGATGATAGCACTGAGCACGCACCTGCCTGTCACCGGCCAAGGAAACCCAAATACATCAACCCCAGTGACAGCTCTGGCTCTCTGCAGCACAGAAATGAGACTCACTGCTGACTGATAACCCCCTTGGCAGACTGAGGCCGGATAAACAAACCAAGGCGGGCTTTCCAACAACCTTCGCCAAGCCACAGGGCACCTTGCCAGGAAAGATATGGCAGAGCATAAAGCATGACTATGTTGAAAGGTGCCCTGGACTCTCATTCAGGTTCTCTGCTCTGGGGACTGGCTTGGCTTAGCAGGATGATTGAGAAGGTTAAAAAATCCTGTCCTGTCCTGGACCAGATGTTTGTGTCCTCCTTGCCTGCTGTGAGACTTGTCCTGTGCCATTGAAGAGCTGCTGTGTTTCATCTCCCTCTGTCCAGAGGCAGGCTTCCCACTGCCAGGAAATGATGCCATCAGGAAGCATTCACTATCTGCACTGCCCGTGGGTGGATTTGATGGATCTGGGCCAGAGACACACATGGTTTTTGGGCTCCATACCCACAGAAGACTGCAAATAAAAAGAATGAAGCTGTCATGAATGGAGAAGGTTGTAAAAATGGTTGCATCATCCTGCTCTTCCCTGAAAGGTGGAAGTGAGATGCTGGCAATTTGTGATCACTTGTGGGAGTAGGTCTGATCACAAAACTTTGTATTTGTGACACTTCTGTAAATGTCATTCTACTAAGGTATATACTCTGTACTTGAGTTAGGCTCTTTCCTTCTGATATCTGAAGTGTTAATTATTAATCATTGAAACACAATTACTGGAACTCTGCTCCCAGAGGAGATAGAGGTTTGGCTTACAGCTCCAATAACATAAATCCTTACACCAATTCTTTTCTTTACCAATCACATTTTACCAAAGACACAAGCATGGCTGCACATGTGACTACATGTGCTTGTAATTTGTGAGATTTGATTAACTCTGGGTCCACAGTCTATGTATAAACTTCTCACAGTATCAGAATAAACAGTCCTTTTCATGGCTGGCTCCACACTATCTTTGTTTGTTCTCTATCTGCCATAGGATAACAGGCTCTTAACACTGATCAGAGCTATTAGTCTCCCATGTAAAAAATAACTTGTGAACTGCAAGGTATTGTTGTGGATTCCCAACCCAGCTTCCTTGTGCTCTGTCTACAGTCTCCTGTTAATAGTAGGTCCCCTTTTTTAAAGGAAGAGCCCCCTAATTCTGTTTCACAAAAGCAAATTGTCTTCAGAATTATTTTGTTCTCGCTTAACACTGGCTCTCTTGCTAAAGACTGTATTCACCCCTAACCAAAAGAAGCTTGCAGTGACACCAGGCAGACTTCTGAAACAAGGCAGCTTTCAAGTAGAATATGGTATTTTGGGGTTCTGGTGTTGGAATAACAAAGCAAAACATGCACAAAAGCTCATGCCTATAATGTCCCTCACCTCTCAGGTCTCCAGGAGGTTTACAGTCATCTCAGCAGCATGTACCTGAGTTCCTATCAGTCTGTCTGCCTTGGCTGCCCATCACTAGAAGCTCTTATCTGACCACAGGTCTTCCACCATTTCAACGAGATAACTGTATTCAGCTGTTGACAGCTCTTGATATTTCTTCCATGCCCACTGGGAATAACATCTAGCTTTTATTTCCCAGTCCCAGAAATGAGATTAATCTTCTTGCCCTAAAAGATCACAGCACTGAAATCAGTCAGGAAATGTTCATGCTTTTCATAAAAATAAATTTCCCATACCTCCCACAATCATATTTTAAGTTTGGGCTGATCCTGTCTTCTTGGAAGTCCCCTCCTCAGGACGGCAGTGAAGCCTGTTTCAGGCTGCCAGCTCAGATGTATCACAGTGATGAAGGTGATATCCTCAGGCGAGCTGACAGCCCCACACAAGGCAGTATTTTCATGTACTGCCTGTTCTTTGACGAATCTCAAACTGCTTCACAGAAAGAAATAACAGAATGGGATTATGACTCTCTTTGGAGAGGAAAGCAGAGCAACATACAGAATGTGCCTGGCCAAGATCAAAGGAATTTGACCACGTGTTGACCTACAGGTGGCTGCAGATTAAACAGGGAAGGCAGGAGCATTTTCTTTCACCACTCCCTTCCTGAGTACTCCAGCAGGGTCAACACAGCACACAAAAATAAACTGAGGTGGGTGTGGGGTTAGTTCAACTTCCCATTAGTTGCAGTCATTTGTGAGCTGCTGAACAACCCATCCAGGTGTCCTTGTCACGACTTCCAGGGCACAAGCAGACAAGCACACACTCACTCCTGTTGTTCCAGTTTAATCTGCTGCCACATGCATGCCAACACTGTCATTTAGTGTGCTGGGCCTGTTGCAAGAGCTTGGACATAAAAGACACAACACTAATTGCAAACAGTGATCCTACACAGAGAGACAGACACACACCACTACCTGTTGTGAGCCCCTATCAGCACAAGATGTTGGAAAGTGGCAGAGGTGGGGCTACCTGTTACAGAAAGTAATAGTGAAGGGTGATGGTGACAAGAGTTCCTGGACATACGAAGATCTGAAATCTTAGTGAGTTCCTGTGAAAAAAACCCAAACAAAACAAAACAAACAAAAAACCCCACCCGCAAACAGTTTTGTTTGCAAATGGAAAACTATCATCCAAACTTAAAAAAATCTCACTGGGATTAACCTTGTGATTGAATTCCTGGTTTTACTGAAGCTCAATAACCAGATGAAACAGTAGCTGTTAGTCATCTTAACCCTTTCTGTGGAGAGTCAGGATATTCTTAGCAAGTATTTTAAGCAAACCCTTGATCTATTGGTATCCCCAAGCTACTCACATGTTTTGATCTACAGCCTTGATCTGCAAAGACAGCTGGGACTTACCCTGCTCAATAAAGAAAAACCCAACCAGTTTAGCTATTCCCTGCCCACCTAGCCTTGCAAATGCTTATCCTTCAGTGCAGGATCTGGGAGGGTTTATTTGTAACATTGCTCCAAGCTTTGTCATGGGTCTCCCTCTCCACCTATTCTCATTTTCAGAAGCGATTTACACTCTTAGGAGTTGACAGCCCTCAGAGTCTTCACAACAGGCCACACAGGCAGTCTGAAAACTGCAGTGCTGTGCAGAGGTATCAGCAAGCTCTGAACAAATCTGCTGTGGTACTGAAGACTGCCCGGACACAGCCATGGGGAGCTGATGTGGAATGCTCTGTCCTGCTCCTTCACAACACACGGTGGTGCGTCCTCCAGGCCAGGTCTGATACCACTGGCAGTACTTTGCTGACCCTTGCAGATGTGCTGCCCTTCACTCACCACAGGCTGTCCCTGCAAGCCACCTTGCCCTTCTCTTGTGTCTGTATTTAACCACTTTTTGTCAATCCACCCCTAGCTCCTCCGGCTCAGAAATGTGCTGCCACTCCACTGAAGAGATGACACAGGATGTCCCCCACCAAGAGCCAGTGATGCAAACCTCAGCCAGCACTGAGCTGGTCCCTGGGCATTGCCATGATCTGAACAAATAGTTCGGGTAGCCCTTGGAGAGATGGGGGCCACATCCTGTTTGGCACTATCCAAAGCTCAGAGCCCACCCAAAGCTGAGAGACTTGATTAGGGTCCAGCATGGTGCCTGATAAAATTGGTGCTGGATGTAACAGCAGAGAAAGAGCGAGAACAGACATGAGGAGAAAGTGAGAGAACACGCATTTCCATAGGTCAGCTCTCCTCAGAGACATCAGGGGTTCATTGCAAGAGATATAAAAATAAATGTCAGATGGCCCTTTCTTGGTTAATCAAGCTTGGCTTTGCTGTAGTGACATCTCCTTCAAATAGCACTTTTTCCATTCTAAAGTCAAGGAAGAAGCCAGAGAGCATCTGACTCCTGAACAAGCAATACTGAAAGCAATTCAGGCTTATTTCTGTGGACGTGCTTCCCCTATTATTTTAGCACAGCTGTGTAATCCCTGAGTAATTAAAACGTCTCCTCAAAGCTGCCACTCTCTCATGCCTTCTGATCCGTGTCAGTGCTGATCTGTTCAGCTGCGTAGGAATATTAAGAGCGCCTGATATAGCTAAGTCTCTTCAGCTTTTATCCAAATGGTCTCTTCAACATCAACATCCGCTGAAGAGAATCAAAAATTCTTCTTTTAATGTAATTTCAGATTAACTGTTGTTTGGAATGCAGTTTTAGTCTATATATACCAGTCTGATAGGTATCAGCATTAAACAGCAGCAATGCATTTCAAGAGGACATGAAGAAGTTTTTAAATATATCAAGGGAGCAGAGGTAGCAGATTAAGGAAACCATTAATAATTTGATTGAATATGGAATTGTCAGTCACTCAAAGCAGCTGAGACCTCTGGAACTTAAAAGAAAAACACAATTTAACAAGAAAAAACTGAGTAAAGAAGTGCAGTAAGTGAGAAAATTAAGAACCCTGTGTAAAAGCCACAGAAGGTCATCAAAGGTCAACCAAGATGGTTTTGGACTATTTGCATTTTGTGGGGCATTCACTGCTCTGCAGACACACAGGCTGCTCTGGCTGTCTGCTAGTGACAATACTGGGGCCAAGGGAGACCTGGAATGGGCAGCTTTGGAGAGACATGGGTTAGCACCATGTGAAAGAGAGAAAACTAAGCACAAATACAGAATTTTGGTGAGAAGAATCATCCAAAAAGCATCAGGGCAGAAAAGAAGGACAAACAGAAGTGATGAGATTGGATGAGCAATGTGATAGAGCTTTGTGGAGGCAGTTGGCAGCAATAAGAGCTCCCTCTGCAGCTCCCCTGTGCTCGGGCTAAGCTCTCAGGAGATACCAGCGCCACACTCTCCCTATACAGCCATCGTTAGAGACCCCTCTATACACAACAGCATGGCTGGTCCCGGGTACAGGAGAGAAACCAGAGAAAAGTATCAGCAATGGACTGAGGAACTCTTGCAGAGCAGTGCACACAAAAGTGAGATACTGTCTGACAAGTCATGGTGGGAAAATGCCAAACTGCAGGTATACGTAGGATATATACATGCAGGACAGAAAGAGAATTATTAGAGTAATGTTGGGGTAACAACATGATCTTATTTTCTTGTTAAAAAAACCCAAGGCACTCATCACTTCACACACATGTTTGGGTTTACAGGTGACACTGGGGCACTCTAAAACAAGTCTACACAAGTAGTAGAGCTAGGCATGAGGACTTTCCTATCTCTTTCCTACCAGCATGCTCCACGATTTGTCACACTGTGGGATGTGGAGACAGGTCTTGCTGAGCCCTCTGTGGCTGTCCTGAGGTGAAAAGGCAGAACGGTGGTGTTCACACACAGACTTGCAGCAGCGATGCCTCATGACTAGACTCCGTTCTCAAAGCCACGAACTTGTCTTGGTAGGTTTCTTTCAGATGTCTCAGATCCATCTCTCTCTTGCATTATTAATTGCAGCATCCACAACCACATTAAGTCTCCATTTCCAGTTCCTTTCAGTAGCTTATTCTCAATGCCTGTCCCCTGGAAATGAGTCCCTGGCCTCTTAACCCTCTCATTGCTTCTGAAATACAGCAGGTACCCTACAGGCTGTGGAACTTCCTTTAGGTACATGTCATTTCCCACCGTGGAAAATGGTGGGATGTGCACATGTAAGTCCTTGATATCCAGGAGATGATAGACCAAAGAGTGAGCGAGCAGTGACCACTCCTCTGAGACACCAAGGTCTGAGCTTTTCTGCTGGATTTCCTCCTGTAGGTCCATCACTGTGCTTTGTGGCCACCCAACAGACTGCCTGAGGGGTGCAGGATCACACCACTGCTTGCTCAGGAGAGCTCTTTTGCACAGCACTGACACTGAGAGCAGAGACACTCATGCCACTCATGCTCTAAATAAGAGGCTTGGTGTCAGTCCTGGATACTCCTGTATCACTCCCAGGTGCCCTCACTAGCGCTGGTCCTGGGCTGATCTTGTTCTTCAGTACCCTCGGGATCCACCATCCTTCACTTTTACAGCAGAGAGGTTTAGACATGACAAAGATCATATATATGAAAATATACCTCCCTTAGAAGAAAAAAAACCCCATACAAATATTTATATAAAATTTATATAGACAAAATGATCAAGACTTTTTCTCATCACACACGACACTGCTCTCCACACCATGGACGGGCTGCCCTGTTCTCAGGATACACAGGGGAGCAGCCAGGAGAAAACAGAGCAGGTGTCTCTTCTGCAGGGGGAAGTGGGAGAGCACCAAGGGATTCTGTGAGGCCGAGGAATGCCTGCTTGTGCCCAGGGATCCTGTAGGGAGCAACATGGCTACAAACTGCTGCAGCAGCAGCCCTTGACACTCTCAATCACAGTACCAGCTGCAGTGTGTCCTTGGGTTCACACTGGCTCTGGGAAGAAGGACATGCACTGAGCACCACTGAACCAGTGCTTTGTTTGGGCTGTGTGCCTGTCTAGGGGGAGTGAGAGTGAGACAGAAAAACTCAATTAGCACAAGCTCCAAGCAAGGATGCTTTCAGCTCCAGTGGCTCCTGATTCAATTGGTGGCATCTACCCAGGCAGTGGCTGTCACCTACCTTTCCCTCCAGTGAGTTAGGAAAGGTTTGTATGAGAAATCAGGAGCAGCAATTTTCCCTGACTGAAAAGGTCTAGAAAATAAAGCACTTTGTGTCTGGTGGGGATGGGTGCTCTGTTCCAGGTCTTGCTTTCTAGAGCACACATCTGCATTCAGTTTGCTGTCCACACCTCAGCCAGTTGTACCCGTTTTCCAAGCCCTTAGCATCCTCCTTACACCCTTCTTTTTTCCTACCCTTGATTTTCCAGGAAAGGCCACGGAAGCTGCACACATACTCTCTGCTCCCTCAAGCTAAATGTTTAATAGCTTTCCTATCAAGGAAAACACTTTTCTCTGTCTTGCCTCCTCCTCTATTTTTCCAGCATTTGCATTATCCCTTCTAAATATATTATGACTCACTGTTAACTTGGGACCACTGGCTGCCTCTCCCTCCCCCTTGCCCAGGAACTCATTACATAAATCATGGGGATTGCTGAACAAAAAACTCAAAACCAAACAAAAAATTAACATGTGCAGATTTATTGCTGCTTTTGTTTCCTCAATGCACAGACAAATTAATATTATGGAGATTAGGTCCCTTTGCTCAGCTCTCTTGAGCTCAGTGCAATATGACAAGAAAATCCCTGGTCTGTGCAGAAAAAAAAATACTGGATAAACTCCGCTATTGTACAATCACAAGATCTTGAAGAAAGAGGATTATTAAAGTAGAACACAATGTGAAATATAATCAATACAAAGACAGACTAAGATGATACTGAATTGCAGAGGGATAAAATCTCTTTTTGTATGTGATGTGTGGTAGGTAAGCCAGAGAAGGGCTGCTGCAATCCTCATGAGTTTAGAAAAATCATGTGTGTTTTCCTGGACTCTGAGCTATTCACAATGTCCATTTCACAAGGAGGGAGAGAGAAAGTTGAATAAGTCTGTAAGGGTCATCCTCTTTTCAAATCAACTCAAAGCAGAGTCTCTGTTAAGCTGACAGGATCTTATTGCTAGGTGGAATCACTTAGAGGTACAAAAAACATTTGTAACCAGAATCTTCCATAAAAAACACACTCATAAAGAGCATCTGAACTACTCCACAGACAGTAGGGATTCCAAAATACTTTGCTGTTTCTCTGACTTGTGTACAAGAGAGGAAATTTAAAAACTGTTTTTCATTAATCTAAAAAAGTTACAAAGTGAGGGGTCTGTCTGGATAGGTGCACACCTTCCACCTCCTCCATGCAACACTTTCTGGGTAACATAAGGACCTTTGGTAAGTTTTTCGGATTAGGAAGTCTGTGAGAATTGTGGACAAATAACACCTTCAATCCAAAACTTTTTTCCTTCCAACTTTTATTTGCTTTTGTGAATAAATGCTACAGACACTTTTACAAATGGAAAGTCAAGTTACATTACAAAAGTCCTGCACAAGCTTATAGAAGGCCTTTAAACGAAGTTCAGTCTTCTGTGCTCTACTGAACCCAAGACTGACAAAGCGTTTAAAGTAAATTAAAGGGAAAGATTAATCAGTGGGACACTAATGTTCATTAAGGTAGTCTAAGAGTACTGGAAAAGTTCTTAAGTTTGATTAGGACTTTATCTACCTCTTATACCTCTGAACAGATAGATTCAGAGCCAGGCATTTCAGACAATTTAACTTCTTTGGCCTGAAATTATCATCTAGGTGCTTTCTGCAACAGTGGAGAGAAAATCAGAAAATATGAACATCTGCCAGAGACATTTCTGTCAGTATAGGGTGAATTACTCTCATAGGTTGCTCCTATTTCTTTCAACACACGTTGAATTTTCAAGGGAGCCATGACACAGTGACGAAGGCTGGGACAGACTGCTTGACCCCTGCAGAGCTGAGGGAACCAGGGCTGTGTGCTAAATAACAGGACAGGCACTCAGGCAATGCAGACCAGCCCAGAGCTCAGTGCAGAGGAAAGCAGTGGCACCAGGCTGCCCATGAGGAGCTCCAAAAATGTCTCTCCTGGCCCTTGAACTGTAGGCACCACAGGAGAGATCTCAGTTCAACCTCTCTTCTTCCTTCAGAGCACAGAGGTTCATATCCAAGGTGCACTGCAGCCATCAGCCCCTACCATGTACTTTGGGCTCAGCTGTTCAGGGCCTGGTTTTCAGGCTGTGACACCTACAACTGTGGTTGCTCCCAGCTCTGAAAGTCTAAATGCACATCCATTGCCTGACAGACAGGAGTCAAAGGAGTGGTCTCCTCCTGGGTTGTACTGTCACGTGAGAATGAGCTTCATCACCAACCCATGCAATCATCCCTTTTGAGGCAAGGCCACACCTCGGTTTTCACTCAAGTTGCCATGGAGGAGCAGGGAGGCTTCACCTAAGAGTGCTTCCCAAGAGCTGTATTCATTTTGGATTTCCAGGCTTCTGACTTGTCACTTTGTTTTGCTTCTCAGAGCATGACAGTATCTTCCCAAGTCATTCATCCACTTGATCCTCAAAGATTTTATCAGAGAATTAGCCCAGAATGGTGATTTCCACCTTGAAAATCCTTTAATGCTTTAATCCTTTGACCACCCTCAAAGCCATTTAATTGCAATGATTCTGGGAGACAGATGAGTAGAAATCCTAATTTATATGCAAAGAAACTGAGCCCAAGAAGTTCAAACTCAGGTGCTGTCCCCAACCTGGACACTCCAATATCCCATATATCAGCCTCCCTGCAGACCTGGAGACCCAGCCCATGCACATGGCCATCTGAGCAGGTTCATCCTTGTGTTTGGGGACCCAGACAGGAATTGCCTCCCTTGCTTACCTTAAATACCACTGATGTGGACATAAGACACAATCTCTGAAGCTTTTCCCCTCATTCTGCTAGTATAAACCCTGCTCCCATTAGGTATTATCACCAGGACCAGCTAACTGGTGAGACACCACCCCGGAACTGAGGGAACCAAGCTCAACCCTGTTGCACTTACCTAAATGGCAGGTCCACCCACACACACCAAAGTGGGATTTTGCTGAAGGTAAAATTCAAGCTGTGCTTCCCTCCTCCACACCCCCACCCTCACCCCCCCATCTCATGCACTTTAATACGACAGTTCAGCTTATGGAAGTTATTATGGGATGCCTGTGCATCATGGTTGCTGGTCTGGACCACCGCTATTCTTCTCCTACACATACACAACACACCCATGCACACACAGAAAAGCTGCCGAGTGCTTATATAATCTGATGTGTCAACAAAGTCCCTGCCAAGTCTCCCACGTCTAGGGACTTTAAGTGGTTTCAACTTGTCCCAGACAGAGCATTTCAAACATGTGAAAAGTTCTCTTTCAAGTCTACCCAAACCCAGCCAATCCAAACCCATACTGATTCTCACTGTGTCAGTGAGAAAACAAGTTCAGTTGTTGCTAAACAAGTACTTGAGAAAGTGCAGGCTGGCAGCTTTCCCCTGCTAGACCCCCACCCTCCCATCGATGTGCAGCACAGCCAGGAGCTGTGTCTGTGTCTAAGTAGTCACATGGCATCCGTCTGACGGGTGGGTGTCTGAGCACTTCTTTTGAGAGACTGAGGGTTACGAGAGCCGGCTAGAGCAGAGGGGGTACCACTGCTGCATCTCTGAGTGACAGCCCTTTGGTACAACAGTCCCATGAAAGTCAAGGGCAGGGGGTATCTATAAATTTTTATGCAAAAAGTTGTGATCAGATGATGGCAAAAGTTTATAAATCTGTATGTAATTTAGTTTTGGTTTTGTCTTCCCAGTTCTGTGAGGGGTGGGGTCCCTTGTGACTCCTGATGTCTTTTGTCAGGCATGTCCTCAACTTCAAGGCATCACTCATGTCCTCATATCTGATGCTGGTGGGGGCCGTATGCCAGCACTGCCTATGCAGCTCTCAGCCTGGCTACTGGGCTGTGGAGCAGCCAAATGGATTTGCCTTTAGATCCTGCCAAAGCAGGAGGATGTGAGTATGTAGGAGACCCCCTTCTTAGGAGACAAGTGTCTTTGTATGTTTGGTGGTGGAATATCCTGACTTTTTTTTAGTGATGCAAAATTACCCTTGGATTAAAGCTATTTTAAAAATTGTTTTAAATGCACCACAGCCAAATGTATTTTAGCCCACAGAACTAGCAAAGATTAACTTCATTGGTATTGTTTGCGTAATTGCTTTGCTGAACTGTAACTTAATGAAATTCCAGACTGAAGAGCTTGAAGCCTGTAGGCATCCAGAAAATGAAGTTCCAGTTTCAAAAGAAAGTGACCAGCATGCACATCTCTTCCACACTGGGACAAGTTCAAGGCTTTTTGCCTTTCTTCAGTTAATTACACTACAGCAAGGCACAGAGAAGGACAGACAACCTCTGACCCCTTGATAGCCAAACCATTCAGGTGCTCAGCCTAAAACATGGAAGACCTAGATTCAAATCACCAAGGTTAAAGAAAGTAAAGAAACTTGGGACCATGGAGACCTCTAAACACTGGCCTGCATCAGGCCAGTGTTTAGAGGTCTTAAACAACCACCTTAAACAAAAATCATGTTCTAGACTCTATAAATTTACATCAAGCTTTGCACAGTTCTTTAAAATGGCTGTACTTTGATCAGATGGAAAAATCTCCATTGAACACTTAAGAGTCTTTCAAAAAGAAAAGAAATCTGTTTTGAGCAAAGAGCCTCAGCCATAATGCTCCTCCACGTGCTAGTTTTAGTGCTTGGAAAGGTGCAGGCTCCTATGGTAATGTTAAAGCCCTCTCCACCTGCAGTGCACCTGCAGGGGGATCTCCTTACAGGGTGGCCTCCGTGCCCTCCAGCTGTGCAAAAGAAGCTCTGGCAGGTCTGCAATTAACCTCTTCCTACCTGAGGAGGCTCCCTGACCCCTTCTGTCCTGGGCCTGTGCCATCTTAGGAGTCTGAGGTAGGTGAATGTCTCAAGTCAAGCAGAGACATCAGACAGTTTGACAGAAAAACTATGACTCCTGACTTCAACACTGAAAAAGGTCCATGAGCTAGCAAGATAATGAAGTTATTAATGAAGTGAAACACCATGCTGAGGCAGAAACCCTTATGTGGATATGATTCATACATTTGAAAGGTCTAGAGAGTAGAATTTCAGTAGGATAAGCACAGCTTCCACACCCAGACTAAAGTGACTGGCATGGCTGCCAAAAACATAAGAAAAAAGTTCATGTTTTTGTTGAGTCATTTTTCAGCCCACTAAACACATGCTCCAGAGCTTCTGCACAGAAGCAAAAATACACCCTGTGTACACGCTGTCTTTATGACCCCTCTCCTGCCTCCCTCCACATCCTGCACCTCAGAGTTTGCTACAGAGGTAATGGTTTCAAAATCATTCCATAGAGATAAACCTCAGTGTGTGCAGTCTTACACTGGCTTGTGCACCCAATTAGCTCTCAAGAATGTGCTAAATTATTTCATGGAAAGAATGAATGCTCCTCTTTCCTGTTTACTTTTCAGTATGTGAATATTTATTTTCTCGTGTCAATAATTACTCTGATGTTTCAGAACACTCCATTTAAAACTGGCTTTCATTCATAGAGAGAGTCATTCACAGAGAGAGCCATTTTTGAATGATAATGAGGCAATCAATGTTTTTAAAGGATCTTATTTTTCAAGTGAAAATAAGCACAATTTCACAATTTCTTCTCAAAATACAGGCTAATTTTTCAAGAAGCTTAAAGGAAATACCAATTCCTCTGCAAGCACATAATGTAATTTTCTAAGCTTTTATTTTCAACACTAATTAATGATCTGGATATCTCAAAATACTTAATTTGAATCTAACAAGAAGGAAATTTAAATTCAGGCTGTTTCCAGTGTTTTTACCAATGCAGCATCTTTAAGATTCTCCTTACACTTTATCTAAGCTGCGCTGGCATTGCAAGACCTAGAAGGGGGGTTAAAACTCTTCACATTTTATGCTCAAAATCTTCAGAAACAACTTTGCCAACTGAAGAAAAGTAAGATTTATTTTTGTTAGAAATATTCTGTAGCATGCAGTGGCTAAACTTCACAACCCAAATCTCTTTAAATCTGGAGTCACATGCAGATGGAGTCAGGCAGCTGCTTACAGATTAAATGGATAGATTTGTCCCTCTGTACGACTTGTTGACTGATGGGAACGTTCAGAAACTATTGAGATGATGGGCAATGGTCCTGGACTATTAAGAGCAGTGACTTCCCCTACATAACCCTTGGGGAAGCATCAGTATGAACACAGGTGGCCAGAGCATGTCCACGTGGGGTTTCTAGCTTAATGTGCCCCAGGACAGCCTGCAACACACTGCACCCACTCACCCCCACCTGGAGTCATTGCTCCTAATGATAGAAGGGAAGCTCTCCATGAGTCAAATGGCAATAAGAAATCATAATGTGGCTTGTGACAACATATCCTGGAAGGACTGTGACCTCAATCACACACACACACATGCTCATTCACAGGACTGGGTATTGCAGTGCCACAGCAGCCATGAGAAGCAAACATGGAAAAGGCAGAACATAAGGGTAAAGGTCTAAACAATACCTTCAGGAATAGTGCTGTCTGCTTTGTTGGCTTCGTTTGAAACTCAGTCAAGAGAGTAGAGCAAGAGAATAATGTGATGCTCCACTTCAGGGTTTTCTCCTTGGAGGGAGGGCAAGCAGCAGATGACCAGTAGGAATCCTCGAGAATAGTTCACGTCATAGGTGTTGAGAATGGTGGTTGTAGTTCATACCCAGACAGGAACCTGGTCCTATGCCAAAAGCCCCACAGAAGACGTTTGAGATGCGTTTAATGAAAATACAAAATGAGCTCCATCATTAGCGTGGAGTTTTGGCTTAACCACTTCTCACTGGATGATCCCAAGTGTGTTAATGTGCTATGGTACTTGGACTTGAGCTCTGAGCTGACTAAATATTTTGTGCTTTCTTGTCAGCTTATTATAAAGTTTGCAACTAAGGAGGACATATTGATTAGTAGTTCTAATCAATATGTTTGTACTTACTTCTCACCTATTTGTCAAAATTTAGAGGAAGGCTCCCCTCAGTTGTAAATGTGCAGTGGAATGCATTACTCATCACGTGTAAAAGGCAGGTTGTAGTGCAAGAGTATTGCAGAGACACTGCTGGAAATACTGGAGTCCCTGCAACAAAGAACATCCCTACAATGCACACCTCTGCACTTGTCAGGCTTCTGTAAACTAGATTACCTTTGAATGGCAGCAAAAATTAAAGCACAAATAAATGTGTACCACATCTATGTTCTTCTCTGTCAGAGAGCTGGCACATTAATTCAGGGATAATGCAACTATTTGTGCACTGGAATTGATTGCAATAACACCTCTGTGCACTGACAGGTGATCTACCAAAGGGCTGGTAGGATGATAATATCTTCATTTAAAATTCTTACATAAATTCAATAGGACAATTACTTGAGGACAATTAGTTGAGAACCTACCAAGGGGACTAAGCCAGCAACTGGTCTTAATGGCAGGAAAACAGAAGAAAAGAAGAGAGACACTGGGAAAAAGGAGAAAGAGGAAGAGAAGCCACCAGCAGTGTCCTGCTCGTGCCAGCTGTTGCCATGGTGCCTTGATCCTTGGACACCATTCTGGACAGTGCTGGTCCACCCCTGGTAATCCCAATGCAATCCTGGTCAGAAGTGGATCTCCATCAAAGGCAACCATTATCATAAAGAGATGGAGTTTGCACTCACATCATGCTTGTACTCTGACTTCATTCTAGCAGCAGAAGGGCAGAGGACACCCATGCAGCACACGTTCTCCTTGTGAAAACTGGTGTCTGTCAGCGTTTCTTAAACAACTTTGAGCCAGCACAGCATGTTTGCACTGGATCAGCACTTTGCATCACAGGGAGCAGCGTTTTCAAAGCTCTGTGAAGAGTCTTTTAGACACTTACTTATCATGGCTTCTCTCCCAGCAATGCTATTAGTACTGCTGCATGGACAGGCTTAAATCACAGCAAAATTGCAGGTGTGGACACAAATTACAGCAGTTACTGATGGACAAATAAAGAACATAATCTCATGATCTGAAAGTCCACTCAGCAGAGGCACAGTCAGTATTAAATACTCTTTGCTCAAGAAGCTCCCATTTGTATTAGATGATTTGGATGAAATTCAGTTTTCCTGAAGTCAGCAGGAACCTTGCCAAGGTTGTCAGTGAGGCCTTAATTTTGCAGTCTGGCTTTGAAAATCTTGTTCCCTTTGTTAATGCTGGCATTTTGGCTGCTGAAAAGAGACACTTTGGCTCTAGGCAGCCAATTTCTTTTCCTTGTGGCTGCTGCTTAGCAAATGCACACCAGCCACTTTCCTGACCATGACATCCCATTACAAATGGAGAAAAAAAATGATGAGCAGTACAAGTAAAGCTGCTTCTCCCCAAAAGATTTAGCTCCAACCCAATGACAGCTAATTCTTCTCCCCCCAACCCATCCCAGCTCATGAGCCTTGTGTTAGGGACACTGTATCCCCCACATCCACCAAACATGGAGCAGCTCTTCTTCTGTAATTCAGTTTCTTTATTCACCATTCATTCAACATGCTTCAACAATTAGACAAGGTAAGGAGGTGGGTGAAATATTACATTTTTCTTTCTTTGAGGGTCTATCATGTAATGCATATGCACCTAACTTATTATCTAGGTACAACATGCTAAAATACTCAAAATAGTGGAGTTTGGTTTGGTTTGGTTTCTTTTGACCAAATATTCACCAAATATGTCAGAAATATGGCTAAACCCCAGACTTCTTGAGTTCAGCTCCAGGCTACCAAAACCAAATCAACAAATCAGCTTTCTGCATCCTATTAACTCACCAGACCCCTAGTTTCTCTGTTGATTAAACAACATTTACCCAGGAAACACACTCTAATTTCATTTGTGTACTTTGTGGTTTAGGCTCTGTTCAAGCAATTGAACTAGATCAGCTGGTTCTTCATAGCTGCTAAGCGTGAAACCCACGCTCTGGCAGGAAAGGCACTGACACACTCTGAGTGGAGACTTGCCTGCTGGTGATCCCTCAGTGAGATCAAAGTCACAGGACAAAGTGTGCTTCCAACAACCAGACATTAGCTGAGGAGAAACAGTTGTATTTCATGGTGATCTCATTATGTCTGACTTGCCTTTCATGCTCAAAGCCTGAGCTTGTACTTACAGAGCTGATGTTAAGGGACACTGAGGCAGCCTCCCTTAGCAAACAGTGCAAACACAGGAGAAGCAGATTCACGTTCAGGGTGTTTTTTCCAGACCAGCTTTATTCTGGTCCTGAGGACACGACACCCACCAGAAACAGGAACACACTCTCCTTGTTCGGCCAGTGTGAAAGGAGTGTGGCCTGTGCAATCCAACATGATTCCTTGGTGGCAACCACGTCCCTGGAGGTGGGGACAGGCAGGAGTTTCACTCAGACGTGTAATTCTGAGTGGACTACAGTGCTGATGTAGATGCAGTCCAGGATTTACATCTGCTCCGTGACCTTCATTAAACCACGGAATCTTTTAGCCTCTGTTCTCCATCTGCAACAGATTATTATAGTGCTTCTTTGAGGATATGTTCACTATTGCTTCCAAAAGACACTTGAAAATTGTGATGATGAACACTCAGAAGTAGAAGACATTTCAGCCTCACATTTCTGCAGAGGTTAACACACAAATTTACTCTGCTATCTAGTCCTTTAGCCCAGCCAGTCCATGATGAATAACATTAAAGAGGGTAGGTAATCTTCTGTATTTTTCCAATATTCATGATAATTTCTGAATCCCCTGAAACATACCGTGCTGGTTGAAGCTGCTAGTGTTCTGAAGCACTTCTGAAGAGCTCAAAAGCATTTTGAAGAGCACAGCGCAGCTACTGAGTTTCAGTCCTTGCATCAGGACCTCTGATGTTCTCCCATCCTACGTACCACTTGTGATCACTGTTACTGGCTGAGTGGTGGAGGTTTTGTACCCACAGCTACTTCTCCAGCTTTGTCCGAGACAGATAATTGGAGTATGTACTTAAGTACTACTGACAGCGGCTTTGGAATTGAAAGTATTTTGGGTCAATGTCGCTGTTTCGGCGAACACGACACATACACACTCTGCTCCAGGCAAAGCAAAGACGCCACTTTATTCAAACAAACTACTTTTATACACTTCTGTTAGTTTAACATTCATGTTACTTGTCCATTGGTTGCTTAACTACCACAATAGATTAATTGGCTATTATTTAGCTACAACATACTATTCTTGGTTATCTATGGCTAAGAATTCTAAGCATTTGGAAAAATCACAGCTGCAGCACTGTTGCTGTATTCTCTCTCTGCTGTTCTGGTTTCTTGCTTCTGTTAACACTAAGTTTCTCACAGTCCAATGTTGCGGTGCGTGAAACTGCAACATTTGGTCAAGGGGCCGCTGGGCCCAGGGTTAGTGGGCAGGCTCGGAGAGTCTCTCCCCAGGCTAGGGCGAGTTCCCACCAGGCCCTGCATTCACATGTAGATTCCCTACATGTATTCGGTTGGCCCATTGGCTCTCCACCCCGTTTTATGTATGTCTCTTTCAATATGTATGTCTTTCTCTTAATATGTATAAGTTCTAGAACCTTCCATGCCACTTGACACCTCATTGGTCTCCTGTTCCCTTGTCCCTCCCCATACCTTCCCCATTAGCCTGTACCCTGTCATTCAGTTCCTCTCTACCCCTTAGCCCTCACCCTACTGGTTTCAGTTGTTTTCCTCCGCCCCTTGTACCTCCCCCTATATAATCCCTGGACCCTCCATTGTTCCCTGCTCTTTGTCCCTGGATCCTGTAGATGAATAAACCTTCTGGAACCCACACAAAAAGCCCCTCTTGCTTCTTCATCTCTGCGGATGCGAGCCTACATCTACAGGTTGGGGATTGCTCCCTCAGCTTAGGAGCCTGTCACACGTAACTGCAGCAGCCACTGACGCCTGCAGGAAGGACGCTGTGCGTCCTTGGGCAACCCAGCCAGCGTCAGTCCTTCTCCAGCCGAAGTAACAGGCCTAAGCCATGATTTTACAAAGGCAACAAGGCCTTCATTTTATAAGGTTTTTACGTAAATGCCACAGGTCAACATCTATCAATTCCAGCAGAACAAGACCATGAGGATCCACACATAAGCTGCAAATGACCTAAGGATTTTGAGAAGCTTTTTAATAATAACATTTTCCAGACTTGCTCTCCATTTCTACCCTTCCTGCTTGTACACTCACTGCCAGAAAACCAGATAGCTGCTCTCAAAGGGAATGGGAATAGTCCAAAACTCACAAAAAAGGCAACAGAGAAAATCCACACTGACTTCCCAACAGACCACACAGTATCTCAGGTGTGGCAGGACAGGGACTAAAGTTGTTTCTTGCCTCAGTTCACTCTCCCAGCTACACCAGTTTGTTTGAGACAAGAAAGCAGACACCCACACACTTGTTCATACTGAGTTTGCTGCAAGCTGGACACAGAGCTCTCAGTCCTCCACCTCTGGAGACATACAGGAAGAAAGTCTGCTCACAACATCCAAGCAGTGAGTCTGCCTTCTGTCCACACCATCTCATGTGCCACTGCCACGCGGGGGATGAGGCCAGGCAGTCGAGCGTTTTGCTTTCTCAGGATGCAGGTTTGGAAGGTGTCCTCTATTCCCAATCAGAAAGGAGGGAAAACTGATTGCCAGAGCAACTGGAGCTGTTTAAGACATAAAGAAGGCCAAGTGCATTTCATGATGCCTGGGGACAGAGATCTTGCCTGCAGTGTCTCTCAAGGCTACTGTCACACACCACACTGCACACAGCGGTCAGGATCCAGTCTTCTCCATGCAAGGAAACAGGCTGCAGGACACAGCTCCCACACAGGTGGGAAAGGGGAGTAACAAATTACATGTATGCATCCCAGACATGAGATTTATGGAGATCAAGGTCCTACAGACACACTAGGTATTTAAGGTCTCAACACAGCCTGCAGAGAGCCAGCCCAAGAGGCCAATATATCCTAAAATAGACCCTCTACAGCTGCTCAGCCAGATCACTCCCCAGGCTGCACTGTGAATATCAGCTGGACTCACACTGACCCAACAGGACTTAAATGGCCCTGCACATGTAGGCTCCTACTCTACAGTCAGTTCTAGACTGAAACTCTGCCCAGGTGTCAGGGTGCCTGTACTCAGCCTGCAAATTACTTTCCTGGGCTGGTCTCACCCTCTCATGTATCTGCTGCTGTTGATGGATGAGACTGGCAAAGTCTTCAGGCTCAGGTTCCCTAGGTAATGCTTCATCCTTCAATAAAATGACTATGAGGACAAAAACTTAGCACAGACAACCAAAGGGTAATATTCTTTTACGTGAATCTGATTTCTGGACTAAAAGCAGCTTTTAGCCTTCTGCATTTTATGGTAGCAATTTATTTTTCTCTGTAACTCACACAAGTGGTAGGCTCTTCAAAACTATTATCAGTAAAGTGCCTTTCTCTTAACACATTAAAATCCTTCCATTTCTAATACTTGCCTCTTTTATAATTTAGTGGTGCCCAAATCAGTGCTTGCAAACAGAAGCAGTCACCACAAACTGACAGTCACCACAGAGACGCATTTAACTAATGTCTCACCTTAAAAAACATGACAGGAGAAATCACCACCATGATCTAGGTAAAGCCCAAAGCAGAACAGTCACACAAAAGCAACCATTAATTTGGAGTCCAGCTTCTGACATCTGCACTTCTGGACCGAGTGCCTCGGACCAGCCATTTCCACACGTTGCCAGGGAATGGAGTTGCTCACACACACAAACAGTAGTCATAGCAAAAGGAGAGTAAAGCTCCTTAAATCACAGCTGGCTGATACGGGTTTACCGCAGAAATGGTGTTATCTAATGGACTTGGTGACGTCAAACAGGAGCAGCAATATGTACTTACAAGCCTATGTCGCCCTCCTGGAGGCAAGCCCTTGGCGTCAGTGCTGGAGCACGGCTGTATGGCCAGAGACTGCTCTGGAGGAGTTCCAGGAATGAGGATATGGCCAGTACAGGCTACAGAGCTCACTGCAACTTTTCATCCCACAATGGGTGAATTTATCTTGAGTTTTGGGTTTCTTGTGAAAAAAATCATGCATTTGTGACAATTGCCCTGGCAGCCACCTTCAGCCCTAAAGCCTAACAGCACCAACCATCTTTATTTCTCTTTTCCTCTGCCTTCTGGCTCTTCACCTCTCCTGAGAGTGCTGATCATGAAGGGGAAACCATGACGAGTGAGGCCAAATTCCTGAGAGACTGCTCAGCTTGTGGTGGGACATGAGCTTTTCAGACCAGAAAGCTGCCACCTGAGCAACTTGAGTGCAAACAGGCTGCTACTGCAAGCCGGGCCACAGAATGTTTTCCAGGATCTGAGGATCATCCTGTTTGGAAGCCCCTCCAAATACTCTTTGTGCTTGAGAAGCTTTCAATATCCATGTGGCACAACCAGTAGTCACCTAGAAAAATCTTCCAGTTCTCTACAGCAACTATTTGGTAGGTTCCACGAGGGCGAACTTCAGCATCTCATCACAACTGCTGAAGTTTAAAAAACCTGCTGGGCTGCTTTATCCTTGAACAAATCCAGGAAAAATTATAATACCCATTGATTATAATTCTTATGTGAGGGTCAATGCACCCATGGCATTGTAATCTCATTTACTGATTCAGTGCATGAATAATTCAACTTTTTCGTGCAAAATGTGTAAGTTTCAATCCTTCTTGAGCTTCCTAGATACAGTAAACTTGCTGCGGCTTTAACTCATCTGCATTTTTTATTTATCACATTCCCTGTTAAACTAGGATTATCTTCAAGCATTTGAACTGCCTTGCAAAGTTATCACAGCTGGGAATCTCAAAATAAATCTTTAGAACAATAAGAGATGTTGCTACCATTGGTTCCTGAGTATCTGTCCTAGAGGAATTGTTTTTTCAAGTGTAGTATAGCCGACATGGGGTTTTTTGCAAGAGTAGAATAGTCCAGAGTCTTTAAAAAATATTTAAAAATTGGATTTTTCAAATATTCTCATAGTTGAAAGCTGGCAAGTAAAGCTAAACACAACTGTCTCTCTCACTGGAGAACTAAATAGCAAAATACCAGCAGCAAGTTCTTCTCCCATTCAAACCAAAGAGCCCATTGCCTTGAGTGAGGGTAAGATTTCACCCCCTATTTTTGAAACAGCTTTTAAACTGTCAAATCCTCTCTCTCACAGAGCTAGTCTCTCTCTCTCTCTCTGTCTGAATCTACACATGCACAAATAAACACATTTGCTTATGCTCTCCCAACGCACCCTTTTAACTTCTGTTTTCAGTGTAAGAGAACAGACTCTTAGCAAATGTCATTATTTCTCTGAAGTACTTCCTATCAAAAGATCCATCTTGGGCAACTAAATATTCTACTCTATTTTATTCTATTCTATTCAAGGAGATGCTTTGTGTTGCCAAGAGTTTAAAAATATACTTGTTAATCTAAATGGTCATTTTGTAGGTACCAGGTTTATCATTTCCCCTGCCTCTCACTTTGCATCTATATTTCTTTCACATATAAGTTGAAAAAAACCCCAGGAATTGCAAGAGGAGTTTTAAACACCTCTTTTCCCCAGCAGCCATCTTTACTCTAAATGTCATCTGCAACAAATGCTTACAACCTAACAGCATCGCTGTTCCCAGTGGAAAACTCCAGATGTTGAAGTCCTTTCAGGTTTCACAGCAGACGTGCCACTGCCCTCTCTGATCTGTTCCTTAGCTGATAGTGGAAAGAAGGGGAAGGAGCAGGCACTGCCATCAGTTTTCCCACAAGATGCAGATTCTGGGTTCTCCAGAGCATGCAGGATCCAATCAGTGTATTATACCATTACTACATAAATGTTAGGAGTGGTCTCACACTGCTGAGCTCCCTTAGACTTTACACCTCCTATGGTGTGGTATAAAGCACACGAAACAGAGGGACACCAGGAGTCTGCTTAGTCCTTTCAGCTGTTCAAAGGAGACAGAGCTAATCTATAACAAAAATCAGCCTTATTGACAAAATTCACATTTAGGTTTGGACAAAGGCTGCCTCAGGATCAGGAAGGTGGTTCTTCAGGCTTTGTGTTCCGGTGTGCTTGCTCACAGACCAGAAACCAAATCTTATGGCTTGAAGAAAACTGCAGGCAGGATTCAGTAAAGCACTGTTGTTCTGTCAATCAGACACACACTGTAGTGCCAGGTGCTATAGAGATGGATCAATGATAAGCATTACTGGCACTGAGAGAAAAAGGCAAAATTACTATTGGTGCACCTACTTGTTCTTTGTATTCCTTTTCAGAAGAGGCTTTCCTGAAATTGTTTGTTACATGCCACAGGGCCATCACTTCCAGCCACTTTCTAAAGAGACTCTGACACTGTATTTCAACAAAAAACTGCAGTCAACATCTTAGCCAGCTCTGTTTGCAGGTTCAGCACAGTTATCTGCTTAATTTTGACTGAAGGAGCTGAGTGCTTGGCAACACTGGTAGTGGCAATGTACGACCTGAACGGGCTGGAAAATAATCTCTCTGTTTCTTAAAAAACATACTTTGATGTTAGTGTGGTTTCCTTCAGGATCATAATAACAGGCTGGAAACAAAAAAGACTTTAGGGAAATTTCTGTTCAGTGGGTGAGCAATCCCAGAATTGTCAACAAGAAGAGCTTCTGGTCCAATTCCCCTTGTCCTCCTCTTACATATTACTGTATCTAGGCTCATAATCTGATTTTATACATATAATCCTGTCCACCCCTCTGACAGGAAATGCAGACAGACAGCCTTTAAATCATACTTGCATTAAAGTGCCCGTGAGACCAGGCAAAGTGGGATCAGCCCCAGGTCTTTCATTTGCAGTGCTGCTCCAGCTGAGCCTTCACTGGGGTGGAGCAGGGATAGGGTTGGTGGCAGAGAGCCTTCTTTCACCCCACGTGAAAGCAATGTGTGGCTTGGTGTCACATAGAAATGCACTGGTAAGGTTTGACCACCACTTGCCCTTTGCACTTTCCAACTTTTTTTTTCCACTGAGATGCCAAAGTGATATTACTGAATACTTGGTACTTAAACATAGACTGTATAAATTGCCTCCTTTAAGTCTTCCACTGGCAATTAAAGTCTCTAAGAAGGAAACATGAGGAAAAAATAAAAGAGAGAAAATATGTAGGTTAAAATATAATTCGTAGTTATATTTATCACTGAGCTAATTCTGAGTAGAAGCAAACAAGGTGCCAGACTGCAGGCAGACATGGCCACTTTCTGGGAGGCCCACAGCAGGTCCCAATCTGCTGCTCCAGACTGTTTTGCCACTAAGCACTACACTGAGATGCAAAAAGAGTAAACCAATTGGTATCTGAAAAATTTGTTAAAAGGGTACACAAATTCTTGACACACAATTACTCCTGAAAAAAAAAATCAATAGGATTTTTTACTCCCACTCCTTTGATCTGCAGAAAAACTCAGCCTACATATGTTAAAATGAAAAAAAAAAAAAAAAA
>VZTH01012968.1:248411-347615 GCA_013397815.1 Aleadryas rufinucha | reverse complement strand
CGAGTTGCTGCCTTAAGCTAGAAGCTGTTCACCCTTAAAAAAGGACTACCCCATGTTATTGGCCCATGTGATCCCATATCCATGGGAGAGGTGTTTTCCCGGTAGCAGCTTTATTTCCCGGGCGGGGGCTGTTGTACTGGGGCTGATACGGTTTTGGAAAACCACGGATTGTAAAGGAAACCATCTTTTCTCCTTAACTAGTGGATAGATTCTTAAAATTGTGAATACTGACTTGAGAATTATGTGATATCCTTTGTGCTGATTTAGGGAAGATGAAAGGAGGAGGGGGGTGTGAGTGGAAAGAGGGATTTTGCTTTGATTTTCTTATTATTTTCTTTTCTCTTTTAATTCTGTTAATAAACTTTTCATTTTCTTGATAAGTTTTGAGCCTGTTTTGCATTCCTCCAAATCTCCTGTCTCACAAAAGATACAGAGGTGAACTAAAACCACTACAATCAGCCAGACAGGAGTCAGACTGCAGTGATCACAACCAGCACTTCAAACGCATACAACTACTCACGGGCATATCAGAGAGAATTATAGTAGCACCTTGTGCAAGACTTCAAACATGTTGAGCTCTGCCTTGGACAAACAGTGGGTCAAACACAGCAAGTGTCAAGAAATGTCACTTTTTATGATTATTTACAACTGTGTTTGTCTTACTTGACAGACCCCAGCCTGAGAGGGTTCTAGTTGTTTCATTTATATCTGGCTTTAATCTCTATATTTCTTAAAATCTTACATAGGTTTATATTTAAATTTATATTTATCCAAATGAGGAGCAACCATTTTCTGATCTGAGGAAGCCATCTCCCTAGACACCAGAGCCAGGAATGTGGAGTATTTAAAGCAGCTGTGTGGGAAAAAAAGAGCCAAGAGGGACAAGAGCTACGGATGTAAAGAGGAGACAGCCGTGGTGTTGTGCCCATATAGCACAGCTGTAATTTCAGTCCCAGCATGACCCACAGCCCATCCTGCCCTAACAGAAATAAGCTGGATACTTGCTAACGCTGCAGCTGTGACAGAGCAAAACAGAGACAACAAAGCCTGGTGGTAAATACCCCGAGCAAGGTGTCACAGCAGGTCAGATCAGCTGGCAAGCCAAATGGTTTAAAAGTCTAGTTTTGAGCCAGTTCACCAGCCTGTCCTGCGCAGGAGGTGCACAGACCGTCCTGACACCAGTGGCCAAGAGAGGGGACAGGCTCAAGCCTTCAAGCAGTGGCACCAAGCTGGTTTGCCTTGAGCCCGCTATGAAGCTCTTGTGGCCAGTGTGGCTAGTACAGAACACCTTGCATGGGTTTCATGAGAGTGGTTACCAATTACCTGATAAAAACAAACATGGG
The DNA here is from genome assembly GCA_013397815.1 of Aleadryas rufinucha. NCBI lineage: Eukaryota > Metazoa > Chordata > Aves > Passeriformes > Aleadryas > Aleadryas rufinucha. The sequence goes on along the minus strand of VZTH01012968.1, from coordinate 346,272 downwards.
CAGATTTATGCAGGTGCTGGGAATCTTAGGACAGCACAGCCTTATGCCAGTGACCCTGGTGCCATGAAAAGCTCATCCATGCAGCCACTGTTGGAAGATGCCTTGGGTACCAAAGAAGTAGTAGTGGGAAAGAGCAACTGTAGTATTTAGGGGGAATGTAAAAGGGCTCACTTCCACCCAGGCAGTTTTGTCTCAATATAATTTTTTGCCAACTGATAGCAGTTCATAACCACGCAACTGGGGGAATCCCTGTGCCATCTGGAGCACTTCTGAATAGGAGTTTCATAAACCATTACGCAACACTTCTACCTTCGTGTGCATATTCCCAGGAGGGGATTGCAGTGGCCTAGGCAATGAATGTTTGAAATCCTCACGAAACTTCATCAGCTCCACACTGCATTTCACCACCTTCTGTCAGATGGCTCCACTTGGCAGATCTTGACATCCCACTCTGAGCAATATTTCAAAGTGTAGTTGAGGAAGGAACCTCTTCTACACAAGGAGGTAACATGGATTTCTGTTACCCTGAATGGGTTAGCCACACTGTGAGTCATAACCAGAGCACACAGCAGCACTACCAGACTCTTCACCCTTCAGAGACGGGGAAAGAGGGGGCTGGCACTAGATACCACAGTTCTGTCCCACCAAGGTGGCATCCACCTGGTGCTGTTCAGTCATCCTGGAGATGTCCAAAACCCAACCCGCAAGGAGAACCAGGATTCCCTTTCCCTGCAGGCATTGCCAGGAAAAAAGGCAGGTTTCAAAGCTGTCGCTGCCACACCACCAAGGTCAGCACAAATACTGTCTTCAGCCCAGACTGGTAATTCATCTAGCTGGAATTGGGTCTGCCTGTCACATGTGTAAACCATCCTGTCCCCATCCCATTGCTTCTGGACATTTTTGGCCACCTGAGGAAAGCAAAGAAGGGCTGCTCACCCCTCTCCTGTAAAGCCCTTTATGATAGTGCTGAAGGAAAAACAGTAGGTTGGCAATTAACAGAGCACAGATTAGTTTGTGGCCTCCAAGAAAAACATAGCCTGGCACTCTGTCTGTGAATAGCTCCAGCAAATACAGAACTTTCTTGTTATTATATATATAAATCTGTTTTATTTTTCCAATGGACTATTTTCAAGTGTTTTGTGAGTAAAATTCATCCATCTCTTCACTGAGTTTCCACAGAGAAGTGCTCTGCTTCCCAAAGGTCTCCAGCCAGTGCGACACCACCACAACTCTAGCAGCATCCTTTTATCCTGCCACACTCCTGCTTACCAGCAGAAGAAAGGACAGCAGGTGCTGAGCTGATTCCAAATTACAAATATACTTGACCTCTCACTGCAACCTCTCAGTGTGCAGGGACATTAATTGGTGTCTCTCCTCTTTCCAGAGAGTGGATAGAGGTCAAATGTCATGATATAAATATGAATAAATCATCTTTGAGATCTCTCCATCAGAACTGAAATTACTTGATATTTGCTGGGCAGTAGAGACTGACAAATGGAAAGATGGATGGATGGATGGATGGATGGATGGATGGATGGATGGATGGATGGATGAAAGAAAAGACCAATGGACACTGGAATTGTGTGGTCTCATTGCCTTTGAAGACCACACTGATGTGAGATAGCACACATGACCATCACAAAACATCTGGTGGCTGAAGTGGTCAGACTGCTATTCTATCATCAGAAAGGTCAGAAGTTGGTCCCTTTTCTTAGAGAGGTTGTCTCATAAACTAAAAAAATAGGAAAAGCATCTTCGTCTGTGGCCTGTAACAGTCTTTTTGTGAGCTCTTACAGACTTGGTACAGGAGAAGATGTCAACCTGGCAAATAATGGCAAATCAACTCTCAGCATCTCAGTCAGCCCTGCTGCTTCATTCTGGTAGGATTATATTCATCCTGAAGTTCTCTGCAGCTGTTTGTCCAAGGTGGACGTCCTCCTGGGACACCCTGCAGGCCATCTTCTGGGCCCAGAGGCACCCTGGAGGCACTCCATCACTGCTGAAGCAGTTTTTTTTTTTAACCTCCCCATGGATTTATAACTGCTCTAGCCAATAATGATCCTGTTAGCTGCATGCTCTTGCTTTCACTAACAACACTTCTTTTCATCCTCACTGCCTGTGAGACCTTCTTGTATCTGTATGTCTGCCTCAAAGCAGGTATATAATCTGCCTCAAAGCAGGTTTATAATCTGCAGAGCAGGAATTGTTTAACTCTATTTTTTTTTACCACAGTATGTGGTAAACCACAGCACATGGCAAACCATCCTGACTGGATTGCATGGGACATAAAGGAATGTCTGACAAAGCCCACTGCACCACAGCACGGTGAAGGCTGAGTGGGGCAGGAAGCTCAGGCTCGTGGAGGTTAGTTGGGGGAAAAGGACCATTTCAGGGCAGGGACCTCTGCAAGGCTTGGTGGTGGCTCAGCAAATCTTTCTTGCTCTCCTTTTAAAAGTACATTTCTAAATGTGCTGCCTTGAGGCCAAAGAAATTCCCAGAACAAGCATGAATTTTTCAGGAGGATGGAATGTGTCTACTGCTGTTCTCTAAGACACAAAGGAGACAAAAAGGGGTTATTTTCTGATTTCAAAGAAGATATTCTTAGTATAAACTTCCAGCAACACATCCAGACAAAAACACACAAAAATATTACCTATATTAACATATATATGTGATTTCCACCACTGCAGTTTTGACAGAAACCCATCCTGGTAAACCATCTTCATGTTCCTCTGCTATAAATGATTAATTTTAACCACTTGATCTGGAAGTAAAGCACTTTCTCTCCCAAGAACATCCTAACTGACAAAGGGGAGAGAAAAAAGCCAAACAAAATTTGCTTTGCTTGTTTGTGAAAACCCCAGTAATGCACTGTCTTGCTCCCTTTTCATGCTCAGTATCTGGAATGGCTGCAGAGTTGTTATTAGGCTGTTGGGCAGGGTTGGGGAGTGCAAATTTACGTATAGCACCCTTAGGGCTAATTGCATGTGCCACCATTCAGGTGAATAGAAAACTCATACACTTGGCCTGCACCCAAAGTGACAGCCTTATCCCCCGTGTCACATAAACATGATTAAGAAAACAATTTTTTTTCCTCAGCTACTGAGCATTAAATCTTAACTAACATGCTGCTGAAGTGAGAAATGCTCTTTGTTTCCAGCAGTGGATCTGTTCCCCACTGATGATGCAGGCTCCTGATTTTGTGTCCTTCAAACCACCTTCCCTCTCCGCACAGGATGCCCAGCCAGTGCAGCATCAGTGCCCATATTAGCAGCCAGGATGGTGCAGAAAATTCAGCCCCCATGGTTTGTGGGAGGCACAGGAGTGAGGTTAGGATGGGACAGAGTGTTCTGAAACAGCTGCAGACCAACACAGTCATTCTCTCTCTATACTTGTCTATACGCCCATGTATATATACACAGAATATTTCCACTCTGATATGAAAGCCTGGTGAACGGAATCTATGCATTTCATCAGCTGTTCCTAAAGGCTGAAGCCTTAGCAGGCTGTGCACTTCTAATGGAGGTCAAGACATTAGAGATTTTTTGTGATAATATGGAAAAAATACGTAATCCTCTGTTACATGGCTTTCTGGCACAGTCTGATCTCTGCTTCTTTTAGATACTTCCATTTTGTAACGCTGCACAAGAGGGGATCCAGCCATTTGGAAGTGGATATACCCAAATAAAATAACTGACACTCTAATCTTATTATTGATATACATTGCCAACATTTCTCTTCCACCAGCAGTTCACACATATCCAGGGAATGATGCAGTCTTTTAGATTATTTCCCACTAACCAATTAAAATACCAAACCCAGAAGAATCAAATTCCCTCACATTCTCACATCTGAACAGAAAGCATTCGAGTAGTCAAACTTGTACTTAGCTTTTCAGAAAATCATTTTGGAAAGGAATTCAGGGAACCCTCCAGTCCATCCCAATGCCCTAAGCTATACCACTGGCTGAGGTTAGAAAAAATTCTGCATCTGGGGTCCAACCAGACTTCATGCATCAAGAAAATGGTCCAAACAACTGTGACTGACCAACATTTTATCTTGCAATGTCTTTTTTTTTTTCTGATTGGAAGTTTTCAGCTGCCAGCATAAGTGCAAATTCTCCTCACTTCAGGCAGGTAAATATTTCCTTGCAACAGTACCATGAAAAACAGGCCCACTGTGAGTCATTTTATCTCAGGCAATTTTTCATAATTGGACTGCATGGAACAGACTCTTCTTGTTATTGGTGTGATATCAGATAATAAAATAAATAATTTGCCACTTTTGTAAGCAGAAGGGAAACAAAACAGATTTATAGCATTGGGATTTGGAAATGCTTGTTACTTGCTTGTTTCCCAATTTGTGTCTTCTCAAGAGGTTAAATAAAAACATCAGTGTCTGTCTGCAAAGAGTTACAGGGGAAACAACAGTGTGTATTAAATTGAGACTTCAGAAGGGAATTTCAGTCAGTCTATTATCAGGATGTTCTGACAAAGTTTTAAATCTCTAGAGATAAAAACAGTTACTACAACTCATACAGCTGTTTGATGCTGATCTGTGATTGCTCTTACAAGCAAAAAGCAAAAAACAGGAAAAAATGATTGAAAATTTTAGCAGAAATTAATGAACATGAAAGAGAGGAAGGAAAGAACAGGAAGGTGCATCAAGCAGAGAATAACATAATAAGCATCAGTGATGCAAAGCTAAAAGAAAATGCCATAAAGTAAGAAAGAAGGCACATATATTTCATACTGAGTGATGAAACCTGAGAATGTGTTACTGTAAATTCTCCATTTTGTGATATCCTCTCTAAAACCATGTGTCTTAGTCAAACAGCATTCAGAATGGGAGTAATGGATTCAACTTGAGTGTGTGCTCTGAAAGGATAAAATAGAAATAAAAGTAAGTAAGGATAAGCTCAAGCATACAGAGTCACCTTCATCTGCAGAGCCTCAGCAAGTCAGAGTCCCTCAAGGAAAAGGATGAAGTGCCAAGGGAAAGAAAAGCAGAGGTGGCTGTAGGGTAGATACAGGGTCAGGTAAGGCACTGCCAGATACCCATGAAGGGACTGCCCCACCAATACCAAATCAGGCTGATCCCAAACTCGGGCCTGGGGAGATCCATCTCCTCCTGGCTTTGAGGCTACTGGGAACACCCTGAGCAGTGCAAGGCACACAGCAGCATTCAGGAAAGGCTCTCTGAAGAAAATAGTGATGATCATGAAGAGCCTGAAAGCTAGAAGGCTGTCCAAGCTATGGCATTAGCAAGGGAAGGAGCCCACAGGGCTGCTCAAGCCCTGCCCTGGAGGTCTGGGGCCTCCCATACTTCCACCTGTTCTCCAGGGTCACAGGCACCCCCATCTAAGCCCAGACCAATCCTGGGTGCTACAGGGAGCTCCTGTCCCCTGCAAGCTCTGCTCTCTCCCTCCTCTCCTCTGGCCCTTTCTGTGCTAAAAGAGCACATGTCTGGGTAGAATCTCAGCCCCTATTTTTTGTCACCTCCTGGAGGATGTTATTTCTTTCCATGTGCTGTATAGGATGCACAGGCAGAATCACATGCCTTGCCTGGGCATCAGTAGTTGGGTGTTCTGGGTAAATGGTGAGATACCCCTCAGACTGCGACTTGCCAGCTCTGCTTCTCCCAAAAGGCCACTCAAGATGTATCAAAGTCACCAAGTCAGTGCATTTGCTTTGCACAAATTCAATTTCAGAGTTTCTCATTAGTTCAGAGACAAGAAATGATAGACTGAAGGTTTCAAAACTGCTCAGTGTAACAGATACTCTGCTTATGCCTCACTCTCACTTCAGTTCATCTTCCGTGCTACCTGACACTTATTTTTGAGTAGCATATACTGGTATGGAATTAAATGCTAAAATCTTATGAAAAAGGAAAATTCTTCTTTAAATTCCTTGATCACCATGTAAACCATGGAAAGAATAACAATACTGTATTGAATAGCCCCCAAATTTAACACACTGAAGAGAGAAAAAAAGGAACAGCTCACACAGGAAAAGCAATTTGGGTTTTAGAAAGCCTCCTAAAATGCAAAAATATTGCATTTTAATACAAGGAAGGATTGTTACCAAAGAAATCATTACTCTGCCATATCTGAAGTGTTACAAACTACAGGAGGAAATCAGAAAAGAAGAAAAATCAGGAAAAAGACAATCAGCAACTGAAGTTGAATTCTAAAACCACATGACAGCTTTGTCCTTTTCAGTGAGTCTACTACACACAAAACAGAAATATGTTTGAAAAAATTTGGCATTAAGAGGCATTAAAATTATTCAGCTACTGCCATCCCTGAGAAACATGACGTTCCATCACATGAGTCATCTCTGCAAGGAAGTGGGCACAAAATGTACTGTGAAGCACACTGAGAAGTCACAAGTACAGGACCCAAAGAGAGAGGGAGTTTCTGATGTGTAACAAGAGCATGACTTTTGCTGATACCAACTGTGATCGTGCCTTTAGCTTGGTACATGGGAGGAGGTGGAACTGCTGCTGGCACCTCCCTGCAGGAGACCCATTCCAGGTGGGAAGGAGACATGGGAACATTTTCCTAGCTGCTCTGTGTCTATTTTTTAGCACGTCTTGGATAAATGCACCCAATAAACCCAATTGCTGCAGCAACTGGACTCTCACCATATAGTGCAGCAATAAAACAAGCCTGCAATAAAACAAGGGAATTTTCCAGGGCTTCTCTGGTCTTTCTGGTGCCCACTAAGCCATGACAGAGAAGGGGACTCATGTATCTCATTTAAGTACATTTTAGCTCCCCCCAAAGACATAACTGTCTGATGAGGATGTTTGGAGAGGGCATACCAAGCCCTCAGCATCAAAGCAGAGGCAGGTTGTACCCTCTGGAAACTGCTCAACAGCTGCTGAGCACGTTGGCACCTGGAAGCCAGGCAAGGCAGCTCACATCACTGCCATGGTTTCTTCAGGGACATGTCCCCCAGTGTGACTGTCCAGGTGGGCATAAATTCTCCTTCTGCTCAGGTGGGTCTAAATCTGTGCTATATTTTCCACGCTGTCTTGAGTCCCCAAAACCTCCGGGCATGCCCTCCACTGCACATGAGGACCCTCTAGCCTTGCTCATTGCCACGATGGGAATGTGAAACTTCTCCATCTGAAGCTCTTGATTCTGGACCTCCCCAGAAGCAGCACACCCAACATTTCCCCAAAAAGCAGCTGATGCTCCTTCACAGTGGCCCCTTTTTCCTTGTATGTCCCAGCTAATGCCCTTGACCCCTTGTACCTCCAAGCTATGTACCCCAAATGCAGAGCTCATCTTGGAGAGCAAGAGGCCAAAGACTTCCCACAGCATCAGGTACACAGAGTTTATCCCACAGTCTTCCCTCACTGCTATAGCTGCTCTGCAGTGTAGTTATGTGGCACAGTTCAATGCAGTTCATGACCAGTTCCTGTCACCATGCATCGTATGCCCTTTGTTGCAGACAGCTGTTATTTATTCTAAGACTGTCTCAAAGTCTTCCTCCAAAAAATCCTCCACAATTTCAAAAGACGTGATTTTCTTTATATCCTTTTTGTTTCACAATCATACTGTGAAATTGCTGAGGATTTTTTTCCCCCTTCACTTTTAGAAGTCAGGATTGCATTTCACTTGCAAACAAAGCAACTGAATAATCTTACAGTCAGCCTCTTCCCTTAATGGGACATTTTTAACTTTTTCACTTTAAGGACTTTGCAATTAAAGTCCTTGATTAGCTAAAAACATGTACTAATTAGTATTTTATTATGAATTTCCAATGCATGTTTTTTCAATGGAAGTATTAAAAAACTTAGTCTGCATCTTACCGTCTTTGTGGTCATTTGAAAAAATTGTCCTGCCTCGTGATGACGTACGGAATCTTATCCAGAGACAACCCAGACTGTGTGAAAGTAGTATCTGTACAAAAAGCATTCAGACAAAACCAGCATGGTATCTTCACTTGAAACAGGTCCTGAACAAACAATTTGTACAGGAGTCCAGAAAATAGTAGAATTGAAGGAAAGGAGCAAGTTCCAAATGAGTGGCTCATTACAGTGGAAAACAGTCAATCACATCTGGTTCTGCAGGTGGAAGTTTGCCTCCATCACTCCCCAGCAAAACTCCCAAAGAGTAGAAGTGACATACTAACTGTGTTCATGGTCGCTTTTGATTCCCCAGCATGAAAGGACCATATAAATTTATCAAAGAAAGTCAAGGAGTAGTCAGTAATGTGATTTGTCTCAAATTTACCTATAGGGGTGTTCAAAAGCCCAAACACAAGAGAAAAGAGGCCACTTGACCTCTCAGTGGTGGGGCACAGCCATCCTGGCCACAGAAACTGCTGAAGAAGGACCAGTAGATCGTATCTGGCTCCCTTGTGTCCTTGGCAGGCTCCCTCGAAAGCCAGACATGGCTCAGCAGGGGGGTGCACTTACATCCTCCGTCTTCTGATCTCCCAACAGCTGAGCATGGGGGAAAGCTATGGATTTCCTAACCACAAAAGGACACGTGTCTGGAATCAGATTCCTTGTGGGTGCCAACAGTAAGATTGAGAGCTAAGCTCTTTTTTGAGTCATTCATCAGCTCAGATGTGAGTTGTCAGCCATTTGAACGTTTTCCACAAAAGCTGCCACACAGTCTGTGCTCTTTATCCATTCTCCAAGTATAGCAGTAGAGATGTGTCAGACCCACTATTTTCATTTATTAAAACTTTCTGCCTAGTTTGACAAACTGGAGGAAAGTTCTAGATAGAGCTGAGCATTAATTAACCTTCTTGCATTCTCCTAAATCTCCAGTTCAAAGCAGTACACATTGTAAAACATAAGAGGAATGACTCTCTCTCATTTAAGATATGCACTGAGACCCTTTGCCTGACTTTCCCTGCACTCTAACCCAGGCCACTTCCCTAGTGCTTCAGAGACCTCCAGAGCTTCTGTCCAGACCATCAGTTATACATCCTCCAATTTTAAAAGCAAAAGAGTTAGCTGGAGCATAATCAGAGAATGAAGAAGGCTTTTAGGATAGGTCCAGTTCCTCATAATTTTTAGGTACCCAACTTGGCATAGTGGCACACGGTTTTACAACTTTTTGGAGGGGAATGGTTGGAGCATTGAAATCCAGGAAGTCCTGTGTGTCATGAGGAGAAGGGTAGCAGCAAGTTGCCATTGCTGGGGTGAAGCCCCGGGAACATGTGTCTGTTCCCCATGGAAGCCAGTGATCCTGCCTGAGGCTGTCCCCAGGAGACATCAGGCCCACTCAGATCTACTGGCTGAGCTGCTCTTAGGAGGGATCCCTGTTCCATTTTGGTCAAAATGCCCTGGGTGAGTCCAAACAGTTTAATAGTGAGACCTGAGATTCACCAGCCCAAGCTCCTTACAAAGTCAACAGAGAGGAAAACATTTCTGTAGGGCAGCTCAGGCTCCAAGGTCCAAGTCTGGGCATACCTGCTCTCCCTTTGTCCCAGAGAATCTGAGGCAACTGAACTCCTGAGATGGGTGGTTCAGGGGGAGGTCCACACGCTGAAGGTGGACATGAGGTTTAGACTGGCACTCACAGCTGAGCGCAGTTTGGAGGGACTGGAGACACTGGACAGGGAAGTGGCTGGAAGCAGCTGCTCATGGTGACTACTGCAGCTGGGGCAGCCTCTGGGAAAGGGGATGGGTGCCTTCCCAAAGGGGACAGTGTGTTCTTGCCATCAAAATGGGACAATTAGCTGAAACCAGTGGGGATTGTACTCAAGTGGGGATTGTACTCAAGTGGGGATTGTACTCAAGTACCATAGTGCAGGGATAAAAAATTATAAGCACCATAGAAATCTGTAATGTATTTACTTTGAGGAAGCTGAAAGCACAACTCTAATCCCACTCAGCATTCCTTTGGTAAAAGTACATCAGTATTTGCTTTTCACAAACCTGTTATGCAAAGAGTACTAGAGAGATCTTTGAGTCATGTGAGGAGAGTCCAGCTCCTTTAGGACCTGCGGCAACAGAGATACTTTGCATAATTTATAATGTAAAGCGTAACTAGAGGGAAAGGAATCCCAGGAGTTAATGGGTTTGACTCCACTTATTTCAATAAATTATAGCACTGACTCCAGGCCTCAGTTCAACAATATTTATAGTGAACTAGATGCAGAAAATAAACAAGCTTTTTCTGTAGTTTTTAGGAAGACAAAGCGTACAGGTTCTGACTTTTCAAAGCTACTCCCAGGAAAAAGGCAGGGAGTAAAAATGAGACACTTCAGTCTAAGAAAACAGCAGCAAACTGAAAAGCTCAGAAAGGAAATAACCTTCTTTGTCCAGTAACTCGTGATTTAGGTATAATATTCTGGCCCTGAAACTAAAGCTGTAGGAGGTTGTATTACAAATGCAGCTGCATTTTTAATTAGACAGTGAAAAGTAGTAGGAAAAAATAGCATAGGAACAATTTTGTATGGGGACTGTGTGACCTAATAGCTGTTTTTCAACTCTAATATCAATGATTTTGTGCTCTAGTTTCCTTCATCAACTGACTGGGGACTGTTTTTCAAGTCATTAGGAAGCTAGGAACATATCAATTTTATTTTAGAAACGCAGAGAAATGGCACCTATAAAAAAAAGGTGGAGGTTTTATTCTTACCTAAACTGATTGTGCATTGTTTAAACCGGGCTGATACAGTGGCCATGCCTTTTTTGCTACTGACAGACAGAAGAGAGGAATCAGACCCCATGTGATATTTCCAGACAGCAAGTTACAGACCGAACTTGTAGAAGTGGCAGTTCTTTGTGTTTCCATAGCAACCCAAGCTGCAGTTGTCGGTAATTAAAATTAACTCTATAGTTTTATTGGAATGCCAGGAGCTGCCTTCTCAGATGATGGAGACAAAACAGAAGCAACAGTATCTGCCAAAATAACAGTTTTCTATATACAGCTCTGTCATTTCACCAGCAGCATTCAGCCACATTGCATCCATCCTATCCTTGCCTCTCGCAGTGCTGTTCCAGCATCTGTTTGACCAGCAGTGGAAAATGGTATCTAGAAGATTTTAAGCCAACTCCCACTGCAAGCCCAGAGCTTTGCAGATGCATCCTGCTGCTGACACATGGTTCTCCTGCCTGGGCAGTCCTAGGTATGCCCTCCTCTCTCCCCAGCCTGTAGATAAGAAAGGTGAGAACAGCCTTTCTCCAGATCAGGCTCACCTAGAGCCCACTGAGGCTGGGGCTGGTGAGAAGGTGAATCTTGTGACTCCTAAAAGCTGGACAGAAAAACACATTGAGATAGTCTTGGCAGGCTCTGACATGGCTTTAGGGTGGCTCCTTTCATTCCTGTTGAGCTGCCATCCCCGAAGCAATCGTCTCTGCCACAGATCACATAGCACGAGCAGGGCTGAAGACTGCAGCAAGCAGTGGTGGTGGTGGTGGTGGTGGTGGTGGTGGTGATGGGGAGGAGAAAATTGCAGCCCTCCAGCCCTCCCCACCCTTCACTCCTACTAAAAGCTCCCTAGAAAAAGTGCTTTTCAAATAGAATATATCTACATCCCAAGTGAGGGAGATGGGGAAAAGCACAGCACCAAGCCCCTGATCATCAAGCACTGCTTCAGTCAGGTAATTTCTTGGCTTTGTCCTGAACCTTCCTCACCAGCTGTCTGCAAAGCAGGGTTTGGACACACATGCTGAGATGGTTCATTGCAGGACTTCTCCCCAGTGTGACTATTAGACTGATTTGAGAAGACAGCATCTTGTTTGGCTCCCTCTGCACCACCAGTTCTCCAGCACTATCCCGGATGGCTTTGCAACCTCACATGTCCTTGTGCTAAATAGCAGCAAAACACATCAGGATCATGCAAAAAACCCACTGCTGTGGTGGGCTGCAACACTTCACTCGTTTTCCTTTAGACAAGTGGAACTGGAAAAACACAGTAAAAATAATAATCACAGTTTTATGTGGGGCCCAGGGGAGAGGCAGGGCCAAGTGCTGTTAAGTGTAGATGCAGCCAGTCTGCTCTGGAGGGAGCAGAATGGACATGAACCTGTTCGTTCTCCTTGGCCTCCCAGACAAAGATCAGTCCTTGGCTCTCTTTTATTTACTAGTAGGGATGTATACATAGAGTACTGAAAACCAGTCCTGTGTCCAAAACCTCCTAACTTAATAGAAAAGTAAATTATTTTTCTTCTCAGAGAAAGATTATATTTTCCACCTGGCTAAGCATAAATTGAAATTCGTCTCTTAGGGCCATAGCTTACCAGCAGCTAGTGTCTCTAGCAAAACAGATTGCCATTAGTTGCTCTTAGTTGCTAGGTAAGCCAAAATAAAGTGCTATATTAATAAAAAATATTTTCCTAATGTCTACCCTAAAAAGATAGCAGTTAACAGCAAAAAAAGTACCTGCATTTCATGGTAATAATTCAAACAAGGCAGGAAATTTTAACACCAATGATTTATATCTTTAGGATGAATGGGAATACAAAATACATACATCATGAGCTCAGTAATAGCACCAAAACTATATGCAGAGAGGTATATGTTCTAAAGGTAATATCCATGACTAGCATGATGTCTCCTACCAAAAATATCATTGGCAAAACTATACCTTCTGCAATGAAGTCTTAAGGGGCTTCTATGGAAACTGACTTGAATAAAGAAGGCTGGAACTGGAACTCTCTGAATTTAAAATCTTTTTTTAAACACAGTTTGAAGCAAAATTTTGTTGGGGTTTTTTTTCAAGTTTGGAAATCAGCTTTCATTTTCTGTTTACTCATTTCCTTTTATTTAGACAATAAATACCTGGAAAATTTTGCTCTTCCTAATTTTTACCCCAGAAAACTTCGAACAACCAGTTCGAGAATCTCTCACAGAGCAGACCAGAAGTGCCCCAGAGCTATGATTCAATAATCCATCCTGCAGATGGAACAATCCAGTCACATTATGATTACTGTTCACCATTTCCAGCTCTGGTTTTGTGCTGAAACAAAACTCTAGTAAAGGCACAAACCACAGTTTCCAGGAATGTCTGTACAAGCAGCACAATGCAGTGATGAGCATTCAGGGCTTGTGAACAAGAAGGGTCCCTTTGGAAGCAAAGTCATGTTGAGAAGTCCATGATTGTTTCTTGCAGTTCCTTATACAGTGTTATCAATAGTCAAAATCCTGCCAGGAGTCACAATATTTTTCAAAATGAGCTTGTGTTGCTCCAGGGTTGTATTGGTTGTATTGCTGTGCTGCTGTGTTTGACTGCTTCCTTTCCCTCCCACTTGAAACTCGATAAGATCATGGTGGGAAATGGAGCGTAAGATGGACAAACAATGCTGCTACTCGGCGAGAAATGCACTCAGGAATAGAGGAAATCCTACATTTCCTTATGAAGATAACTTTTCAAATAAGACTTTAAGCAAATATGTAGGTCCTAGTCACAAGGGGAGCCAGACATGTGCCAGGCACAAGCTCCAAAGTTTGTGTGTTATAAAGGGACACTTAAGCCTCTATATAAAAGGTTTCTAACCAGTGCCAAGGCAGAAATCCTCGTCCAGACCTCGGGTGCAAAGGACTTAATGCCAATGAGCATTAAACTGAGATGTGTTCATGCAGGTTGCCCAGGAACCTCTCCAGCTGCTCCACTGCAGCATCCTGCCTCTGGTGAGGGGCACGTGCTTGGGAAGTCCCCCCTAGATTGCTAAATGTGTCCCACATGTGCAGGAGGGATCCCTGCAGCCACCAAAACAGAGTGACACTGCTGCCTGTGCCCCTCAAGCAATGCAACAAACCCTGTGCACCATGCCACAGGGTTTGTTGCAAGGATGGGGTGGGTTGCAGAGCCAGAAATCTGTGCAAATGTGACATCGCCCCAAGACCCCCCCCCAGGAAAAATTTCCACATGGGGAAAGAGGGTACCTGCAGGAAAGAAGAACATGTCAGCAAACCCACCCCAGCCCATATGGCCAAGGTGTCTTCAGGACAGTCCGTGGTTTTAAAATGAAGTACATGCTCAAGAGTTCTGTTAGAAACCTTATGCTGCTTGCCATGTGAGCAGCAGCACAGCTTTCCCAAAGCAAGCTGTCTGGGAAGCTGACTGGCTGTCCCTCTGCTTAGGATACAAATTGTTTTTGAGGTACATACACCAGGGATTTTTCACATCTATCACATATCTGCACAGATGTTTGGTGCAGTGGGACACAACAATCTGTGAATTGAGCACCTCAGGCTAGGAAAGACCAAGCTCATCTCATGCAGCCTTGGGTTTAATACCAGATTTCAACAAAACAGAAGAGGAATTCAAACACCCTCATGCAGGTACTCACATGCCCAACACACTTTTCTTTCACCTCAGGGAGAGTTACAAGTTTCAGAGCCAGGTATTACCATGCCAATTTTTTCTGACCAGACAAAATTCAGGTCAGCAAAAGCCTGCCCAGAAATTGGAAAGTCGACCTTTCTGCATAGCATGACAGAGGTAGGAAGGAGGGGGGAACCTCAACTCTCAACACAGCCGCTTGGAGAGCCCAGAGCTGCAAATACCTTTTCCACTCATCCTGCATAGCAGGATATCCTCAGCAGCAGCAGCATGAGCAGTGCTGGCAGAGGCAGCCAAATGCAGCCAAACCTGCCAACATGACTGTGCTGCCTGGTAAAAGTGGGCAGAGAGATAACAGCAAGAAAAATTTAAATTAAATCAAGATACAGCTTCAAAACCTCAGCATCTGCTCTGATGGGGTTAAACCTGTTCTCTGTGTCTCTCTGACCTGTCAATAGTGATAAAATTACCTCCTTTCCTCCTGCTTTTTTATAAACTGCTACACAGTGGGATTCCAACATGCAGGCATGGCTTCTCTAGAGCTTTATTCATTTTGTCATGGTTGGCTGCATTTTTCAGAACTCTTTTTTTTGCCTTCATTACACTTGAATAAAAAGGGGTCTATTAAAAAATGCAAAGGACTCATTTTTCAAAATCAACCCTGGCCTTCAATTTTTCAAGGTTAGAGCACTGTTTCTTCCATTTGGTTTAATCCCACCTGCCAAAGAAAGGAAGCAACCCATTTGGAGGGTAACCAAGAACATAAGTGCCTCAGGACCAAGCAGGACAATCCAACACTGCCTGATCCATTCACCAAGCTGGGCTCTCCCTGGTAATGGTGGGAGGAAGACATCTTCCCAACAGAGCCATCCAGAGGATGGCTGAGCACAGAAACAGTCTCCCCAGAGAAGTGGTCTTAGTGGCACTAAGCCTGCCAGACTTCAAGAAGCATTTGGACAATGCTGTCATGCACATGGTGTGACTCTGGGGCTGTCCTTTGCACGGCCAGGAGTTGGACTTTGATTATCCTTGTGAGGCTCTTTCAGCTCTGGATATTCTTTGATTCTATGATTCAGAACAAGAGGCAAACCGTGGAGCTCCAACAGATCTTCTGTAGAGCCCTGTCTTTCCCTGGCAGGCATTAGGTGCCTGTGTTTAAATCCTTCAATCAGTTGTACAAATATTCACTGATGTGCACTGAACTTTTTCACAGCTGTGACCAACTCTTAAAAGAGCACTTGGCCATATCTTCAGGAACTGGGTCAGAGCATTCTGATATCTTCCAACCAGACAAGACAGAAATTTTGGGTCAGGTTTGGATTCACAACTAAGCACCCATTTTCAAGGTGACCTTGTCTCTCAGGCTTCTAAGTCAAGCTATTTTAAAAGGTTAGCAAACAATAAAAGGTCCATATTTTAAAGAGCTTAGTGCACTGGGTTAGGCACGAACAGTTGCAAATTGTTAGTGCTCTT
The DNA here is from genome assembly GCA_013397815.1 of Aleadryas rufinucha. Taxonomy (NCBI): domain Eukaryota; kingdom Metazoa; phylum Chordata; class Aves; order Passeriformes; genus Aleadryas; species Aleadryas rufinucha. Next base: position 330,538 of record VZTH01012968.1, on the reverse strand, counting down.
CTCACATCAACAGGACAGGCAATGACATTTGGCTTGGGCAGCAGCCAAGAGATGCACAAAAGCTCAGGTTTTTTGAAGCTTCGAGATACATGTATAGGTGTCTAAAATGACAGCTTGGGTTTCTGGGGGAAGTGTCCAAGGAGCATAGACAGACAGCTCAGTGGACCCTGCCAGGGAACTACATCTCTAAAGTTGAAAAGGCCACTGTCAATAAGCCTGGTGGATGCATTTGAACCCACTGCCTTAAAGAGTAACTTTCCACCAGGATCTGTGGCTGCAAACAAAAATATGATGAGAACGTGACTCTAAGATGTCAAATTAGTCAATGCAATTTTTTAAACTCACAATAATGACCACCAGAACAGCTGCTTTGTCTAATATTTTCCTTCAAGCAGAGAAAAACATAGCAACATTCCTGTCGTGGCATAACGTGACAGCAAAAGTCTTCAAGTTTTTAAGCATTTTTTTGCTGTGAAACATTCAAAGCAAAGGGATCAAAGATCAGGAAATATGTGACACCTCCTATCTGATGGAATCTGGGGGTTGGTTTCTGTTGTCATTGGCTTCTGGTTGTTGTCTGCTACAGCCCAGAAAAACAATTTTTTTATGACTACTTAGGAGGAATCAGTTCAGATGCTTCAGACCTAAAATCAGATCTGCAGCTGATCTTCCCCAGATTAAAGTCAATATCTCTCATTACTGGAAACATCATCCAATGCTCTAAAAACCATCTGTCATTTAAACCATGTTGTCTTTGTTCAAGCATTTTGAATCTACATTAATTTTCACATCAGAAATGTACAGCCAATATCTTTATTTAAGCTGACTTTTTAAGTCAGGCTAATGGAGGCAGGAAGGCAAAACATCTTCCTCCAAGCCCACAGAGATAGCTGGGCACAGACTTATGCCACCTGCATCAGTGGGTAACAAGTGTAGGGAAACCAAGAACTCCACAGCACAATACAGCTCTCCCAAGACACAGACCATCTTAGAAAGTGACCATCTCTTTCCATTGCCATACAGATAGCCAGAACTGAGAGATGTGCTTAACCAAGGGCCACTGTTCAGTGCTTAAAACTGGGATCACTGGAGAACGGTGGCAGGTCTGAACACAGCCTGAAGTGGCTTTTAAAATGCCACATTATTTAGCTGGACTGTTCACTTTGCTTTCTGTGACCATTAAATTGGAAGACAGTTCTAAAATACTCTATTCCAAATGCCAGGGGTTTGTTATTCATTCATCTCACAGAAACTTTAACTATCCTGCAGACCTTGATGAGCTCAAGTGGGTACACTTGCTGCAGATCATGCCTCATGGTCCCCTCACCAGCCTATTCTTTGTGCAGAAAAAATTGCCCTTGCTAGTAAAAATGAGCACCAAAGCTTCTCCTTGAAGCATCTGGGAATACTTCCCTTCAGCTGCCTTGTGAAAGCTGTATTACGTTGGAGCAATATTTGTAAAGTATTTTGTTGGACTCTGTCTAATGAAAAACCATCAAACAATCTTTTTAAATCAAAAAGACCAATGACAGACTTGACCTGAGCAGCAAACTCACCATGGTATGTGATGGACTCCCTTTGTGGGTTGTACACTGGATATATATGTCCAAAACTAGAGGGGTAAAAGGAAAAAGAAAAGAGGTTTCCTTATACATGAGCAATGGATGTTATAAAATTTCTCCCTGTTTGAAGGAAAATTAGAGCTTAGACCTTCCAGCTGCCACTAATTCACTTGTAACAAAGCATGATCAATTATTGCTATAAACAAAGCACATTCCAAAACAATTGAGGCTGAGGCAATAAAACCACCCATTAGAACAGGCACGTTGGACAGGCTCCAGTCAGTCTCATTTAGGTAATTTAGGCAAAGCTCCACTGCAATTTTAAGCACCTGGCCTGGGAGAGGAGGGGGAAGAAGACAGTTCAGGCAGTCTGATACACCTCTCTGGAGTTTTCTTCTGGAATCAGTGGAGAAGAGTGAGGGCTGCTAAAGATGTGGGGTGAATACAGGCAGGGCTGCACTGGACAGGAGGACACCATCCTGCCACATCACAGCCCTGCAGGTTGAGAGACCACTCAGGAGGTGCCACAGCCAGGAGGGTGGACAGCACACAGCCTCAGCAGGACTCAGCTCCGTGGTACCTCCTCTGGGCTAGAGGAGGGCAGCTGGGGCCATCTCCCTTCACACAGGGGAGTCTGTAAGGGCATCTGAGCAACACCACACACTGCACATGGCCTGAGTGTGTCTCACCATCAAATTCCCACTGTGGTTCCCCTGGCACAGCCTTAGGGGCTCAGAACTTTCTGAGACAGCACCCAGGCATGGCCTGGGGATGGCATGGGCCAGATCAGGGTGCAGCCCTCAGTTTGGAGAGTAAGGCAGTATAACTTTATGAATGCAAGTTTTGCTATGCCAGTTGTCTTCAACACAAAAGAACAGTCTTTAGCCCATCGATTTATTTGTTCAGATGTAGCCACAACCAAAGCAGGGTCTAACAGTCAAGCTCCCTTCCTCCTCGAAGGGTGCCTAACAGCAAGGCTCAAGTAATGTGTTTTCTAGGCTGCCCCTCACCTGAACCCAGTACACCTGTCTCCATGTCTACAAAGGGGACCAATTTTGTCAGGAACAGTGTCAGGTGTAGATACTCATGATGCTCTGTGGCAGATGGACTCTATCACACTCCCACACACCCACCAAGGCAAGCACTGTGTGCTTTCAATGGTGGAAGCAACCACTGGATAACTGGAACCTATCCCATGCCCCATGCCACCATCTGGAACACTGTCCTGGGCATTGGAAACCAAGTCTTATGGCAGCATGGCACCCCAGAAAGAATTGAGCCAGACAAGGGGACTCATTTCCAAAACAACCTCATAGACTCCTGGGTTGAAGAGCAGGGCATTGAGTGGGTTTGTCACATCCTGATCTGTGAAAATCAAAAATACACTAGACTGCTAAAGCCAACACTGAGAGCATTGGGTGGTGGGACTTTAAAACAATGGGATACACATTTAGCAAAGGCCACCTGGGCAGTCAGCACTAGAGGATCTGCCAGCAGGGCCAGCTGTGCCCAATCAAAACTTTTACATAGTGTAGAAGGGGATAAAGTCTCTGTAGTGCACATAAAAAGATTCTGGGGAAAACAAGCTGGGTTATTCCTGTGTCAGGCAATGACAAACCCATCCATGGGATTGCTTTAGCTCAAGGACCTGGGTGCACTTGGTGGGTAATGTGGAAGGACATGTGTCTTGTTTTGAGACACATTTGGAGGAAAACGACTGAAATGAACATCCCTCGGTTAGAAGGCAGCTTTCAGCAGCCCCTCCCCCACCAGGTTCGGAAAGAAATTCCTTGGAGGAAAGTGAAAAAAACCTACTTATTTAACAAGCAAAGTGCACACAGGCACGGAAGAAGAATGAATAATGTTAAATAATAAAACCTCTCACTGTGGAGAAGAAACCTGGGTAGATTTCGAGTCCTTTCTGTGGGCGTGGCTCTGCCCTCTCCAGAGCTGGGGTTCGGAGTGGGCCCNTCCTGGGCATTGGAAACCAAGTCTTATGGCAGCATGGCACCCCAGAAAGAATTGAGCCAGACAAGGGGACTCATTTCCAAAACAACCTCATAGACTCCTGGGTTGAAGAGCAGGGCATTGAGTGGGTTTGTCACATCCTGATCTGTGAAAATCAAAAATACACTAGACTGCTAAAGCCAACACTGAGAGCATTGGGTGGTGGGACTTTAAAACAATGGGATACACATTTAGCAAAGGCCACCTGGGCAGTCAGCACTAGAGGATCTGCCAGCAGGGCCAGCTGTGCCCAATCAAAACTTTTACATAGTGTAGAAGGGGATAAAGTCTCTGTAGTGCACATAAAAAGATTCTGGGGAAAACAAGCTGGGTTATTCCTGTGTCAGGCAATGACAAACCCATCCATGGGATTGCTTTAGCTCAAGGACCTGGGTGCACTTGGTGGGTAATGTGGAAGGACATGTGTCTTGTTTTGAGACACATTTGGAGGAAAACGACTGAAATGAACATCCCTCGGTTAGAAGGCAGCTTTCAGCAGCCCCTCCCCCACCAGGTTCGGAAAGAAATTCCTTGGAGGAAAGTGAAAAAAACCTACTTATTTAACAAGCAAAGTGCACACAGGCACGGAAGAAGAATGAATAATGTTAAATAATAAAACCTCTCACTGTGGAGAAGAAACCTGGGTAGATTTCGAGTCCTTTCTGTGGGCGTGGCTCTGCCCTCTCCAGAGCTGGGGTTCGGAGTGGGCCCCTCCAGGCCATGGTGTGGGGCCTCCCGGTGATGTTGTTCCGGACCGGAGCAGAACAGTCCCAAGAAAAGTCCTTGCCTCAGCTAGCAAGCTGTCTAAAACGCAAAGAGTTTTAACTCTTCATCTCTCTCCTGAGAAAAGGAGCCGAGAGCTGGAAAAAGCAGGAAGGTGCTTTCCTCAGCTCTGTAGCAGTAGGAATGCAGGGGAATGTGTGTCCTTGAGCACAACCTGCTCTGAAAAATTTGCCTGGCTTGTCTCCCCCCTCTCCTGAGAAACAGCTTAGAGACCCAGGAAGGCACAGGATTCATGTCTGGCGTAGGGTAGACATGACAATAGGAATACAGTATCATACAGTCACCCCAGGACAATATGGAAGCCCAAAGTTTGCTTCAAAGGGATGTGGTTTTGTGTGAGAATAGCCAGTGATGTGGATTATATGATGTTAGTTGCCATATAACGCTCATGTCACCACTGCTGAGCTGTCTACATGCAACATCAAGGGTATCACAGTAGGAATCACCCAGATTAATGAAGAATGAACTTTGATGAAAGGGGGCAAAGTGCCCAGATAGAACAGGACAAGCACAGCAGTGATGGAATGACTTCAGCAGGCAACACTCCAACACCACACACCACCTCTCCTGCCCCTGATGCCATCACCCTGATGGACTACAATGACAGATGGAACCCAAAGTCATGGACTAAATGAAGTCAATGGACTNTCTGTGGGCGTGGCTCTGCCCTCTCCAGAGCTGGGGTTCGGAGTGGGCCCCTCCAGGCCATGGTGTGGGGCCTCCCGGTGATGTTGTTCCGGACCGGAGCAGAACAGTCCCAAGAAAAGTCCTTGCCTCAGCTAGCAAGCTGTCTAAAACGCAAAGAGTTTTAACTCTTCATCTCTCTCCTGAGAAAAGGAGCCGAGAGCTGGAAAAAGCAGGAAGGTGCTTTCCTCAGCTCTGTAGCAGTAGGAATGCAGGGGAATGTGTGTCCTTGAGCACAACCTGCTCTGAAAAATTTGCCTGGCTTGTCTCCCCCCTCTCCTGAGAAACAGCTTAGAGACCCAGGAAGGCACAGGATTCATGTCTGGCGTAGGGTAGACATGACAATAGGAATACAGTATCATACAGTCACCCCAGGACAATATGGAAGCCCAAAGTTTGCTTCAAAGGGATGTGGTTCTGTGTGAGAATAGCCAGTGATGTGGATTGTATGACGTTAGTTGCCATATAACACTCATGTCACCACTGCTGAGCTGTCTACATGCAACATCAAGGGTATCACAGTAGGAATCACCCAGATTAATGAAGAATGAACTTTGATGAAAGGGGGCAAAGTGCCCAGATAGAACAGGACAAGCACAGCAGTGATGGAATGACTTCAGCAGGCAACACTCCAACACCACACACCACCTCTCCTGCCCCTGATGCCATCACCCTGATGGACTACAATGACAGATGGAACCCAAAGTCATGGACTAAATGAAGTCAATGGACTTGCTAGGGGGATGGCACATAGACTAAGGGAATGATATCTGTGTTTATATATCAAAAGACAGGAAAACTGATGGTGGTTACTTGGGATCTATTGAAAAGCATGGGACCTGGGCATGGCATAAATGGTATAGAACAAGGGGTGAATATTGTTCTGATTTCAGCTAGGAAAGATTTAATATTATTCCTAGTAGCAGTTATAGTGCTGTGTTTTGGATTTAGGATGAGAATAATGTTGATTATTATCAGCACACTTGTGTTTTAGTTGTTGCTAAGCACTGTTTACACTAAGTCTAGGACCTTTCAGGTTCTGACCCCACCCCAACAGCGAGTAGGATGGGGTGCACAGGAAGCTGAGAGGGGATGCTGCTGGGACATCTGACCCAAACTGGCCAAAAGGATATTGCATACCATATGGCTTCATGCTCAGCATGTAAACTAGGGGGAAACCTAGCCAGGGGCCACTGCTGGGCATCAATTGGTGGGTGGTAAGCAATGCATTGTGCATCACTTGTTTTGTATACTCTAATTCTTGTATCATTATTATTGTTGTTGTTATTTTCCCTTCTGTTTCTGTCCTATTAAACTGTCTTTATCTCAACCCATGAATATGACTTTTTTCCTATTTCTCTCCCCCATTCCACTGCAGGGAGAGAGGAGGGAGTGAAGGAGCAGCTGTGTGGTGTTCAGCTGCCTGCTGGGTTACATCATGCCACCCAGCAGTCAGCACAGCTAAAATGTACTGGTGTAGGTACTATGTCACGTAACTGCCCCACAAGTGAGGTCCCTGGAGGAACCTCTCAAGTGCTGCACTGTAACATTAAGACTGGTATCTATCACCACCCCAAATCCAACTACAGTGCAGCTACACACAGTCTCATCTATTTAGGCTGCTCTGGAGGAAGATCAAGCAGCTCTTTGTCCAACCCTGAATCACAGAGTCCTTTGAGGTAACCTGCTCCTGAGAACTGGCACATCTATTCAACCCTGAGCAAATGACATTAGTCATCCACAGATCTTCTATGCTGAGGTCAAAGATGAGGATAGAAAATTCTGGAAAGCTGATGGACAGGTTTGTCCAAGGCTTGAATGGGGTTCAGAGTGGTGGGATCCATGCCAAGATGGCAGGAGGAGCTCTTCCTGGAATGTCACTCAAACAACTGTCAAAGTCAGATATCACATGCAGAGCTGCCACACAAGTTTCTGATACTGAATAGCAAGAGGTGGCAATGAGAAGATGTAAGAAATGTGTGAAGCCTGAACTGTTCCCACTGTTCCAGATCGTCCAGCAATCAACATTGTGGAGAATACTTGGGTTGGGGTTACACCTGACTTTTGTGCTTCGTTGACACAATCGACCATATCTTCCTGGCTCTCTTTTCCTTTTGCCACTACAATATTTTTTCACAAATTCCATGATTCAGTCCTGTGTATGTGTGAACATTTCTTCCTTTTTCTTGTGTGAAATTTGCTGCTAATAATGCCTTATATTCTGATTACACTCTATTATAAATTATAGTGAATAATTATCTTTTATTCACCTCTTCTAACCATCTGACATCATCCCCCCACTCATCTCTTCTTGGTGTAGAAAGTTTAGTCTATTCAGCATTTTCTGCTATACAAACAGTTTCATGTTTCTGATTAACTTCCTCTGCAACTTTTCATGTTCTACTATCTTTGCACAATTTATTTCTTACATAAAAATATAGGAATATGTTTCTTACATATAAGAAATATTTCTTATTTCTTTTATGCAGTTAGGTGCTACACAAATTCTGATTACATTGACCTAAATCTGCTTGCTCCTTGCTTTTGGGCAGTATCCACCAGCCAGCTGTAGACACAAGTTTAGATTCATCTTTTTGCTCCTACTCTTTAGCTCTGCCAGTTCCCAAATAGCATCAGTACTGCTTGTCCTGCTACAGCAGGTCAAAGTTTTGGGATGTTGGCTTTTTGCTATCCAGATTATTTTTTTTAAATTATATTTGGAGAAGAGGAAGTATCTGATTTGTGAAAGTCAAATTAATCTAGGACCCACACCCTAGCTGATAGTGTCCTTTCAGGAAAAAAAAACAGACTAAATCAACAGAACCTTTTAGTTTAGACGCCATTTATTAAAATGCAACCTTCACATTGTCTGCAAATAACAGCCAGATGAAACCTGTTGGAAGATTAAGTTTCAATTACAGCTGACATTTCCAAAACACCGTGATAGCAAAGCCATTCATAACCCCAAACCCAGACAGTCACTTCATATCTCCTGTTTCTGGCCATCAGCTTTTCAAATGGTCATCACTGGCAAAATCCACTGAAGAGATACAGTGGCTGACATTTCTGTGCTCCAGCAATCATGGGAGTCATCAACACCAGAGTCAAATAAGGAGAGCAATCACACAGCACTCCCAGCAGCCTGTGGGATGCTCTAGTGATCAGCACACGTTGACACTGTGATTTCAAGGGAGATATTTGATTGTACAGGCAAGTGAAATATCTTCACATTTGCAGGGAACGAAGAGAAAATCTTCTCCAATCAATAGTAGTGGTTTGGGGAAGAATGGTTTGCCTGGATGCTTGAGTGTTGTTCTTTCATCTCTCACAGAATTCCTGAGTCTCAGGCAAGCTGTTTATGCCAAGTTTAACAGAGGACTACAGGAAGTCTTAGACAGGGATGGGTGCCTTTGGTTCTTGTCTTTATGGGCTCCTTCTGGGCTTCACAGGCTTACATGAGCAGAGTCCACCCTACAGGTGTATTGAGAGCAACCTTCCAGAGTAACTTTTTAGGTGTCTTTGAATCTACTTTCCAGTGAAATACCTGCAAGTTTCAGCTACTCTACTAAATAAAAAAGGAGTTGGGTTGTGCATTCTAAAATGGAGAGATCAGGCTGGTAAACTAAGAGGCCAGCAAATCTCCGGTCATGTCCTGAACTCAGACAGGATGTCTGAGCATCACCATCCCTGAATTCCCTCACTGTCTCCCTGGAGAGTCTGGGGAAGAATATCTGGGTGGGTTTCACAGCCCATGCCTGTGAGCTGGGTAGGCAACAGCATGTTTGGAAATGCCCACACCAGCTGCACTGTAGACAGACCTTGAATTGCACACTTGTGGCTGGGATTGTCTATTGATTACAGTTAATATAATCAATAGCCTCTTGCAAAAGAGGGTCTGTCACTAGGGTTGTTGGACAGTACCAAAATGTCCATTTGGAATAATTTTGGTTATAAGAAAAAGCTTTCCCTGAAGGTGTATTCTGAGTATTTCTTGTACCTCTGCAAGCCCTTTGGGAAATGGGACCCTTCCACGGAACAGAGTCCTTCAAATACAGTCATATGAGTCACAAAAACACCATCTAAAACTGCCTATATGTGAGCAGATTTGTGCTATCCAGAGTATAACTAAAAATAAAGGAATAATCTAATAAAGAAAGCTACAGGAGGAAGCCTAGATGACAGGAATTTTCTTGTAATGTGCCCCCAGCTGGACTAAGCAGCTTCTAATTCCACTGATTTAGATGGTTTTGAGGGACAAGCTTTTGGGTTAGATAAAGGGCTGTTCTTAATCTGACTTACTTGAAGATAGACAGCACACATCTGTCTCATAGCTGCAACAAAATATTTATCTTCATCTTTGGGATAGGAAAATTACAAAATCAATTGAAATTAAAAAAAGTACACATATAATGACGATCTCCCCTTTGCCTTGAAAAATTATAAATATTATAAAACTCCAAAGCAATATTCATAGTTTTAGCTAAACCCCCTCTTGACAATCAGAAATTTTACAAAACTACTTGATACAAGAAGAGCAGGTGAACTCCCTCGTTTTGGGAAGAGATCTTATTTAGGATGAGGTCTTTTCACAGATCTAGTCTCTCTTGCTTAAGGCTGTTTTGTACCAATAACACTATTTGGAGCAGCATTAAAATGGCCTGACCACTGCACCCAACACAGCTACTTAGGTTTCTCATCTTTCTGACAAAGCTTGGCATTACTGAGATGCATTTCCCATCTACATGAAGTGCCTGAAACCATCTTAAGATTTATACATTGCATTAATCTTTTAATTGATGAGCATTTCCTACTGGGTTTTTTTTTTGTCTCCCTGATTTCCTCCCTGAGAGCATTTAGCACTAGTCAGATTACTTTGTCCATAAATGTTGAGTGCTGTTATGTACAATGCAGGGCTATTACCACCTGCTCCTTTTTGCAAGAGAGAGACTGATCTACACCCACAGATGACAGCTCTCCCTCTGACACCACCTTTCCAATCACAGTCTTATCTTCTTTCATCCCAGCAAGCCTTTAAAATAAGGCTTCTGACCCAAACAGCAACAGAGTCATTGGACACCTCTGCCCACCGTGAACAGCAAGATCCAGGAGCCCCTCTAATCTGCATCTGATGTCAGAATGAAATACAGATGGGCTGTGAATCAGCCTCCCATGAGCAGACTTCAACGGGAGGAAAATCAGATTGCATGGATGCGTTTCAGCCAACCCACTGAAGGAGATGATTGAGAGATCGAGACCTGAGGGCTTGCCATGACCTGGGCTGGTTTGTATTCTGCACACAGGTGCTGCTTTCCATGAACACAGAGTGCAGTGCAGTATGCCAGGAGCAGTATTAATGTGCATCCCTGGAGCTTCAGTACACCCTCTCCTGAGGGAGAAGCAAACCAGTGGGGCAGATAATGGAGATGAGCTGAAAACCCAAGTGGATATTTTATGCCTGTGTATGACAGATAAAAATCAAAAGACAAAATCCACTCTCATTTACATTTGATGCTCATGGAGGGCCCTGAAAAGCTAAAGTGGTGCTGCTGGGATCTAGATTGGGTTTTGATGAGCTTCAGTTAGATAAGATGTGAGGTTTATGGTCACTAAACTACACTGTTTACTGGTGGTGTTTCTTCTGTAAAATCTCCAGAGTGCTTCCTTTAAAAATGTGTTTAAGAATACAATTCTAAAACAAATATAAACAAAAAATATCTCATTATTGGCAAGGAAGATGATTTACTGGAATAACTAAGATTAGTGGTATCTTAGGACTTTTCCTCTGATAATTTGTGTGTGAATACATAGCATTCATTTGTTTTGCTTTAAAATAAATCACTTGTAAGTATTTGGAAACAAAATGATACAGTCATTTCCTACCTTAGGCTGCCTCTATTTCTGATAGCCCAATGCTTTCCACTAATACAATAATTCCTTTTATTATAGAGCCATATGCAGCTTGTTGTGATACCATTAAGGAGCTCACTGAAGGACAAAATGGAGTGATTGCCAAGGGATGAGAGATGTGTGACCTCAAAAAAAGGGCTCAGCTTTTCTCCAGTTGGTAGTCCAAGAAGCGCATTTACAATACACAACAAAAGAAATACATTTCAAATACAACCCATGGCTAACTGAATAAATATTGAAAAAGCTACTGCTAAACACTGTATTCATACTGTACAAATAGCAGGAATCCATTTCAACAGCTGAATGCCAAGCAGTACATCTATTCTTACAGTCATATTTTTAACTACTTTTTAAAAATATTTACCCCTTCTCTGCTAACAAAAAGGTAATTTTTAGCATGATCCTCATTTTTGTCCTAAACCACTTACATGCCTTTTTGACCCTTGAAACCAATTTTTTTCCAAACTTTTCAAAATGAAGTCATCATTAGTTTACACAGCACTTTAATTTATACATTGATGCACTCTTCTAAGCAATATCTCACAACTCTCTTTTTCCCCACTCTGTCCTAAATCATGAAAAAGAGACAATTTATTTCAGAATCCAGTGCATTACCAGGAAAATAAATCTACATTATTTCACTGCATCCTTCCATTAAAGACTACAACCCTTTCTCCAGACACGTCAGCATACATACCAAAGAAATTATATCAGCTAAAACTGCCTTATCATTGTGCTCAGATTTACTAGTCTAGCCTGTGACCTGCAACAAACACAGTAATAAATCTTGTCAGGAAGAAGTTCATCCTGATTGTTTGCTCCCTCAGATCAGAAAACCAAGCATGGCATTACAAATTTTTCCTTAGCCATAGTTAAAGGTGAGCCGTGTGCGCTCCCTGCCCGGCACCACCTGCCTGCCCTGATGGGAAATGAGCAGGAGAGGCTGGTGCTGGCACAGGGCTTGCAAGTGGCATTTCTTTAGCGAGGCTCTGTCAGACACACAGTGTTACACAAACTCAGGAATCTCGGATACCTCGCACTTCTGCTTTGTGCATCCAGCAGAAGCTGTGAAGATCTGTAGTTTATTGTCTGTCCATCTGTGACTCCAAGGATCTCTGTTTATCACTCAGGAGGGTATTACCCCCCCCTCACCCCCCATCCCACAGTCCTCCACCTTGTGCTTCACTACAGTATTTCTGAGTTAAATGCAGTCCTGTTTCTCTGCCTACAGAGCATAGACTCTGAGCATCCTCCTCCTTTACTCTCACCTGAGCATGCAATAGATGTGTTTATATCAGGCTCCCATGTCGTTCAGCTGAATACATTGTTTACATCCAGAGCTGCCTTCTTCATAATGAGTGTCCTTAAAAATTTTGTCATAATATTTTCCAGTNCACAGCCTCCTCCAGGCATCCACCCGCTCCGGCGTGGGCACCTCCCCCACGGGCTGCGGGTGGATCTCTGCATCCCCCATGGACCCATGGGCTGCAGGGGCACAGCTGCTTCACCATGGGCTGCACCACGGCCTGCAGAGGAACCTCGGCCCCGTGCCTGGAGCACCTCCTCCCCCTCCTTCTTCACTGACCTTGGTGTCCCATGTTGTTTCCTTCACATGTTCTCACCTCCTCCTCTTCTCTGACTAAAATCCAAAGCCTTGTGACTTTGTTTTGATTTTCTTCTTAAATATACCATCACAGAGGTGTTACCAGCCTCTCTCATTGGCCCAGTTCTGGCCAGCAGCATGTCCATCTTCAGAGCCATCAGCTATTGGCTCTGCCGGACACGGTGGGGAGCTTCCAGCAGCTTCCTCACAGGAGCCATCTTTGGGTGGCCCCTGTGAGGTGGCCCCCCTGCTACCTAAAACCAGGCTGTGCCAAACCAATACACCAGGGAAAAATAATTACTTGACTACATATAAATTTCTACTAAACAAGATTCTTAGCCAGAAATTTCATGATAGGGAAGAATCTTTTCCCCACCAACTCCAATGTTTACTTCATCACAGGCAGAGCCATAATTTAAAATTTCTCCCCAAGGCAACATAAATAATGTCACAACACACTGCTCCATTTTTTAGCACCAAAAATTCAAGACACACAAATGGCAGAGGCAATGGCCTTTGTGAATGCTAAGATTTGCTCCTCTATAAAACTTAGTTATTACCAGGTATTCTCAGAAAGATGTTATCACTGTATCATGCAATTACAGGACTTTATGGTGATGGCAGACCATCACCATACAAGAGCAGATCAATTAGTCTGAAGATGCTTTTGATTAAAGCACTGAAGCTGGCATGATAGCTTCTCGAGCCTTTGAGACTATCTATGTTTCATAAATATCACAACACAAACATTTTCTGACAGATTCTGTTTCAGCTTGGTCATATCCTCCATAAATCTGTGCCCAGAATCCAGTGTGCACCAAGATCTTGAAATCTGACGTCAAGGACTGGAAACCACAAGAGTTTAGACAGAAGAGAAGAGAAGAACTGTCAAATTACAGGATGATCTCCAAACACAGGGTATCTCATGCTCCAAATGATACCATTTATTTCTGCAGCATCTTTGACCCTCATGTTCCTTACAGATGGTGTGGTAACATTTTTAGTTCTTGCATGGTCTAAGCTGGTTTCTGTGGTCTTGGATCTCTGCTCTAAAAGAAAATACATAAAATAACATGGTTGAGAAAGTCTGTTAGTATTAAGTAAGTGAAAATGCATTATTTAGTTTCACATAATGTCACTTATCTTAAATAGCTATTTGGTAGAGGCAAAGCTACACTGTACAAAGAATAAATGCATTTTTTGCCTCCCGTTGTATCTCTAATATGTGGAGACAAATTAAAGTTCTGGAAGTAAATGACATTTAAGCAAAAGGAAGGTTATGCTTAAAGAGACTATAATTGACTAATACAAGAAATTCTAAAATACCTATTAGCAAGAGGAAAGAAATTAAATCCTTTTGCTTTTAATTCATAGGAAAAAAATCACATAAACATTTCTACCAGAATTTCACATTTTTCCCATACCCATGAAAAGCAAAGACAAAAATGCCTGTTTTCATTTTGAAGTTCCTATTTTTCTCTCTACCACCTGAATTCAGCCCAGTGCCAGCTGAGGTAAAGGAGGCAGATGGAAGGAGCCGGAACAACACTTCATAGGTTTTTGGAAAATGTAGCACCTTTTTTGCCTTTTTTTTTGGTTGTTGTTGTTGTTTCTCTTCAGCATTTGCAATAATTCTGAGCACTTCTGGTCTTAAAACAGTCTAAACCCCTTGCCTGCAGAATTTTTCTCCCAACTCCATGGCCCTGGGAGCTACCTTTGGAATAGAAGCTTAACTGCCTCCAGCCAGAGCCAGCTTTGCAGCTCTGGGCGCATGGAGACATCCTCTCTCCTGGAGCTGGTGAGGAAGGGGATAGAGATCTGGGAGGAAGAAGTCTTGTCCACCTTATGTTCAGCTGTGGGAGCCCGGCAGATGAGAGGAGCTGGCCAGCAGCTGGCTTGAGCTCCGGGCTGCCCCAGTTCCCATTCTATCACTGCCTGCACAGGACCTCTAATTAGTTAAATCTGAGTGTTTGAAGGTTAGTATTGGCTCTAAACCAGGGAAAATAAATAAGACATTTGATTGTATGCTTTAACCTTCAGTTCATGGTTGTTATATGTCAGAGAAAGAAGAAGGTACTGTCACTTTCAAGAGGAAACATGAGCAATTAATTAATCAAGCTTCTGTCTCACTATCTAGCTGTCACCTGGCATTTATTAATAAAGGACAAGTTTGTTGTCTAATGTGATTTTTCCATGGAGGCTGGCCAACTGGTTGGTAGCAGTTCCAGTTGCAGAAGTGCCTTTCACTTGCCAGCCAGATTAGCTCCTGCCCAGCATTCCAACCACCCAAGATTATCTGACTGAGACCTTGACTGCGTCAACGCAGATATGAGCCATAGTCAGTGACGTGGTCAGACAGCCCCACCAAGCACCCAGCCTCTGGGCAGCTGGCAGGACCTTGCTGGGGCCAGCAAAGGTCATCACCTGCCACCTGCAGGGCAAGAGGATGCTTTGTAACAATTCTTCTCCAGGAGATGCCACTCAAAGCGGAGCACCAGTGTGTCCATGCAGCTTGTTGGAAAGAGTCAGGCAGCACCACCCCATGAAAACTTGTCATGTGGTGTTGTGTCTACAGTCCACAGTTCTGAGCTTTGGGACACTCTGAGTGGTTGCTAAGGTGCCAGTTTTCCAAACCAACAAATTGCAGGGCTTTCTGGGTTGGAAAACAGAAGCTACTTCATCACAAGAATCAGTGTCCTGGAAACTGCCCTGTCCCAACCTGGCCATGAAAAATTCACTAGTGAGATTTTGTCCTTGTGATAGACATGCTGACAGTAGCATGGACTAGAGTTGGACTAGATGATCATTCTAGGTCCCTTCCAACTGAAATAGTTATCCTATTCTGTTCTNTGCTGGGGCCAGCAAAGGTCATCACCTGCCACCTGCAGGGCAAGAGGATGCTTTGTAACAATTCTTCTCCAGGAGATGCCACTCAAAGCGGAGCACCAGTGTGTCCATGCAGCTTGTTGGAAAGAGTCAGGCAGCACCACCCCATGAAAACTTGTCATGTGGTGTTGTGTCTACAGTCCACAGTTCTGAGCTTTGGGACACTCTGAGTGGTTGCTAAGGTGCCAGTTTTCCAAACCAACAAATTGCAGGGCTTTCTGGGTTGGAAAACAGAAGCTACTTCATCACAAGAATCAGTGTCCTGGAAACTGCCCTGTCCCAACCTGGCCATGAAAAATTCACTAGTGAGATTCTGTCCTTGTGATAGACATGCTGACAGTAGCATGGACTAGAGTTGGACTAGATGATCATTCTAGGTCCCTTCCAACTGAAATAGTTATCCTATTCGGTTCTATTCTATTCTAATCTATTCTATTTCCATTATATTCTTTCTGCTTTATCAAGTGATGAAAGGCCTGAAATGCACAACAATACAACCCAGCTATTTCTGATTCATTTGACATCCCTAAGAAGTAAAATTGAAGATCTCTATGGAAACAGTGGGATTCATCATAGGAAATTCATTGTATGGGTCAGTCTTTTCAGGTGACTCGGTGTTAGATACCAGTTATTTGCTTGTCTACTTTTGTCTGGAGCAGATGGACAAGCTGCCCCAGGAAGAGCAACCACATCATTGTACAACCTGTTGCTCCCTGGTGCCCCAAAAGTCCACAAAGAGCACGTAAAACCAGTCATTTTCATCAGCTACTCCAGGTCTGAGCCCTCTCCCTGTCTCACTTTCACCTCCTGTTCTGCACCACAAGGGAAAAGCAGCAGGGTCTGCCCCAACAGACCAAGGGGTCTCCTCTCATGGCCATCAGCAGGCCATTCCTGCAGTGAGATGACACATAACATGGAGCAGGGGAACAGACTCAAACTGTGTATTTGCATGGTGGCAGAAGTGGTTTTACCTGCGAGACATTTACTGATGCAGCCTGTTTGCTGGCAGGAAGGCAAACACAGGTGATGCCCACAGGACCACATGGAGGAATTCAACTGCCCAGACAGCAACATCTGAAATGTCAGGGGTGCCGGTCTCACACATCTCACCAAACAGCCTGCTGACGATATTCCAATGAGCAAGGTCCAACA
Source organism: Aleadryas rufinucha (assembly GCA_013397815.1). Lineage (NCBI taxonomy): Eukaryota > Metazoa > Chordata > Aves > Passeriformes > Aleadryas > Aleadryas rufinucha. The sequence goes on along the minus strand of VZTH01012968.1, from coordinate 313,954 downwards.
GAGCCTGGACAACTTTTGACACAGAGAGCCATGACTGGAGGGTGGGTGGGCAGAGAAACTCAGCCCTCAACTCTCACTGACTTTCAACCTGACTCGGACACATGAACGTCCTTCACACTGTCTGAAAGCCTCCCTTTTCCAGTGCACTTAAAAACAACAGTTATTTAGTTTTGCTGAACTTTTCAGAGCTGATTATGCCTTCTTATCAAAAACAGAGAAACAAGTGGAGCACATTTTTATGTATACGCAGTACAAAATACCATCAAACAGATGTAGGTGTAGAGATGCTATTTGTGAGATGCACCAGCTGGCTCTGCTGCCCCTCAAATGCGAGGTATCTTGCAGTCTTCATAAAGGTTATGTATGTAACAGGTTGAAAGCAGAAATGTGATGTCTGAAGGCGAAAGCAGGCATGAATTAGTGGGGTGGATTTTGATACAGCATCTGAGTTAGGATTTTTAGAGATGTGAGAAGGAAGATTAATGGGCTTAAAACATAGTTTCATTTTTTAGAAAGAGAAATGTATTGAGAGACTTCTCATACCATGAGGAGTTTGGACAAATTTTCAAAACCAGAGATGCTGGAGTTTCAGAACATATCTATTCATACAATTAGGAAAACTCACTGGCACTGGAGCAGTAATCACAAACATACTGAATCCACTGCCCTGTAAAGGCATTTGTGTGTGCACTGGCTTGGCTAACTTGCACATTTGGCAGATAAATAGAGGGCCTATTATTTAAACACCAAAGGCAATATTTTAACAATACATCTCTTCTTTCAGAGCCTAAGGTTCATTTTCAAAGGTGATCTAAACATCTCCAAGGCTAACTAAGGCTGAGTTATAATGAGAGTCAAAAGCTGAACAGTCTGTTACACCTTTCGAAACAGGACTTGAGCACTTTCAAATATCCTCTTCTTAATCTCCATTGACATGCATTGCTTCTGCTGCTCCATTCTGGGCAGAGTGAGGCTTTTGTAAATATATGAGTCAGTCCCATAGTACTGAAAATGTGAGACTTGTCTTCTGCAAGGTAGTAAACCCAAGGGCTGTCTTATGCCCACACATCACACCCTGTATTTCAATGGAAACAACAGAAGGATGCCAATGTTCCTCCAATAGCTACTCTAGTAAAAGTAGGGCTTAAGAATTGGTGCCTTGGTCGTCACTATAACTGGTGCATCCTGATACCTTTTGTATGGCTGTGTAAATAACTGCAGGGGAAAAAAACATCCAAACAAAGAACAACTGCTTCAGTGATTCCCTGCCTGGGTGATGGAACAACCAGTACTGAGAAATAAAAGATGTGACTGATGATGATCCAAGGCATATTATAGATGTAGATTGCAATGGTTGGAGGCAAAGAGGGGGCAATTAAAAGACCACCTCTTGAATAGATGGAAATTGTGAAGTCGATCTGCAAAATAAATACTATGTACAGCTATACATCTGTCACATGCAAGCTGGAGTGAGAGGAAAATGTGGCATCCAACTCTGAGCTTAATGCTGCAGCCACAGTGGAGCCGTCCAGGGCGGGCCTGAGCACCACACGCTGCAGACGAACAAGAAAACATTAGCAAGGGCAGGTCAGAGCTGTGAAACAAGGGATGCCAGTAATAAGTTCCCAGGAACTTCAAGTAATTTATCTCAGCTCAATGACAGGTTTATTCATTTACAATGTGTTAGGAACAAAGTGGTGCTTGACAAATAATCAAAAAAAATCCTTTGTCTCTTAGGCTTTGCATATACATAACTGCCCTGTGCTGCTTTCAGAAAATAACCAAGACAGACATTTTATGTGAGGAACACACATTTTCTTGTGTTTGGAGATATGTCAGGCTTCCATTTATCATAGTGTAAGCAACACTGAAAAGCCACTGCTTTCAGATGAGGATCTCTCATCTCTGCCAGGTGGCAATTTAAAAAATATTGAAAACAGGTAGGTTTCAACACCAGTGAATATTGGACCAATATATTGTCCAATATATTGGCTCCTTTAAGGGTTTCTTTCTTATTTTTATTTCAAGTTTTACACTTAAAGTAATCCTTTCAATCAAAGCACTCCTTTTATTTGTCAGACACAAGCAGATGTTCACAACTAATATATCACAGAATCATTAAACAGTTCAGGTTGGCAAACGCCTCTTGAAATCATCTTGTCAAACTCTCCAGCTCAAGCAGGGCCAGCTAGAGCAGGTTTCCAAGGACTTGGGGTTTGGATAGCTCCAAGGATGAAGGCTCCATAACCTCTTTAAGCAGTCATGTGCCAATTTGACCACCTTCAAAGGAAAGAAGTGTTTTCGCACATTCAGATTAAATTTTCCTTTTTATTCCTAATTTGCTCCCAATGCATCTTGTCAAGAAGAGTCTGAGAAGAGAGAAGTGTCTGGCTCATTCTTGTTCACTTCCTCCCATCAGGTATTTATGCCCTCCCTGAGCCTTCTCTTCTCTAGGTTGAACAGTCCCAGCTCTCTCAGGCTTTCATCACAGAAGAAATGTTCCTCTCTTTTCATCAACTTCATGGCCCTGTTCTGGACTCAGTCCAGTATATCCACATCTCCTTTGTATTGAAGATCCCAGAACTGAACTCAGCATTCCTGATGTGTACTAATCCATGCTGAGCAGAAGGGAAAGGTCCCTTCCCTTTACCTGCTGGCAACACTCCTCTCAGTGCAGCCCAGGAGGCTGTTGGCCTTTGCCACAGTGGTGCATTGCTGGGTCATGGTCAGCCTGCTGATTACCAGGATTCCCAGGTCCTTCTCTGCAGAGCTTCTTTCCAGCTGGCCAGCCCCAAGTCTGTACCGGGGCATGGGATTGTTCCTCCCCAAGTGCAAGACTTGGCATTTCCCCTTGTTGAGCTTCATAAGGTTCCTCTCTGCTCAGTTCTTCAGCATGTTGAGGTCCCTCTGGATAGCACTACAACAATCTGGTGTACATTTGCTCTCCTAAAGTCTTTGGAAACCTCTTTCAATCACCAAGGTGGCACTACTTTGCCATATGGAAATTAAATCTGGACCTGTTGTAATCCTGTGGACACACCACACATCTCTCCCAGAAAGGAAGAGAGAGGGCTGCCTTTTCAGGAAATGGTGTCTGTCCCACTCTTCAGGCAGGGACTGAAATTTATTGTCCTGGCTTGTTAGTTGTGGAAATGTATGATTTTGATTTGAAATATTTCAGGGTTTGATATTTCTCCCAAAAAGTGCAATTTTCTGTAGCAACAAAATATTTTTTTCCCAAACTAACTGTATCACAATAGCTAATCTGATAACAGAGAGATTCTACGTGGCAGGAATGTTCTGAAATCAGAAGGAAAATACATCAATACCAGTGGGGCCACCAGCAATGACTAAACTGCATTTATTGTTCTACCATTCACTCCCTCAATGCCAACAGCCAGCCAGCAGGCTATGCTGACTCCATACAATGTTTTCTTCTGTTCTGTGCTCAGTCAAACTACTGAAATCCCATTCATGCCCTCTGATACTCCCACTCATCTCAGACAAGGATTGAGTGATGTTTTGCATCTGGTGGCAGCCAAGAAGACACCTGTTCTCCCCCCATCCATCAGGCTCTGGGGGTAGAGAGAGACATGGGCAATTCTCTGCCATGGGGCAAAAAGCAAAGATCCAGAAGAATAGGCATAAATTATGCTTGTCACCACTTTCCTACTTTGTGGAAAAGGCATGCAGACCTTCGAAAAAGCACTTTTAATATATGCATTATTAATAGAAAGCTAGTGCACAGTAATAGCACTTTCTGCTACAACTGCTGTCTGCAGAGGGATGAAAGAAAGCCACCAGAGAACCCCTAGCTCTGGATGAGAGGCATGAATGATTATTATGAACTCATGAATAATTCTGGTTTACATCTGAAAATTGCACTTGTAAACACTCCTCTCCCAACACAGGCATTTTCAAAATGCCCAGACTCCCTGAGAATCCATGTTCAGATGATTTGGCCATTGCTTTTGTTTAAAGGATATGTAGACAGGTACTTAGTGACATGGTTTATTGGTGGAGTTAGCAGTGTTAGGTTCATGACAGGATTGAGTCTTTTCCAACCAAAATAGTTCTAAAACCACAGTGAAAAAGGTAACCTTTCCATACAGCAGCTGTCCCGGTTTGGGCCAATTTCAAGGAGAAAAGGTCCAAAAGGACATCTCCTCAAAGCAAAGCAGGGCACTGCTGCCCCTCCCCCACCAGGTTCGGGAAAAGAAAAATATTCCCCGGAGGAATGTGAAAGACAGAAAAAGAACTATTTATTAAACACACACACACAGGAAGACAACAACGATACCAAAGAACCAAAATCTCTCTCACTGTGGAGAGGAAACCTGGAGAATTTCAGAGTCCTCACTGCAGGGGGGTGGTCTCTCTCCTCTTCCTTGGAGCTGGGGCGAGGTGGGTGCCCCACTCCAAGCTGGGGCAGGGTCCCCCGGTGGAGCCCAGACGCTCCGGTGATCTGAGCAAGTCCAGAGGAGAAGAAAACAAAGCCAAGTTTTCTCTCTGTCTCTCTCCGAGGCAAAAGGAACCGAAAAGCTGGGTGGAAAAAAAGCAGGCAGTGTGCTTCCTCCACACTTCTCCCCACACAGCCGAACACAGAGCAGAGCGACCTTGAAGCACAGACTGTTTCGAAAAGTTCGCCCGGCCGCTTCTCTCTGCTCTCCCAGGCTCAGTTTAAAGGCACAGGACTCATGTTTGGGCATAGAGCGATGGTAGGGGATACACATGACATGGTCTCCCCAAGACAGCAGCACACCTAAACCTTCTTCCTATACAAACCTGCAACAACAAAATCACAAGAAATTTCTTTCCCGAATCTGAGTGCTTCCAGACAAACCCAAGAAGAGCAGGGCACAGATGTACTGAAAGGATAAGGGAATTTCCTTTTGAGTATTTCTACTTGTTATTTCAATGATGGTTTAATCCACAGCAGTTTAAAGAACAGCTTTTATCCTACCTCAGAAAACTGCCAGATCTCAAAGCAAGCACTCTGAAATAGCTGTTTTATTTAAGTGCTGTGCTTCACCAAGGAAAAACTGACCCAAAGCAGGTGTGACAGTAGCAAGAGAAAAGCTGCAGGAGCTGATCAACCATCTCAGCAAGCCCTGTCCATGCTGGGAAGTTGAGGCACAGAGAGGGCCTGAGACCTGCCCCATAGCTGGAAATAGTTCCTGGTTTTGGCTCACACATACCCGTGACCATCACTTCTTCCAGACCACGCTTTTTCTGTACAGATTCACCTGGCACTACAGCTTTCAGCTCTTTCCTTTGCTCTGCATCATGTGTTGTTTCTGTCTGTGGATAGAGAACCACAAAGACTGTTGTAACATGCAATCACGTTGCTGGTTTTGGGTGTGATTTACCAGAAACCATGACGTTCCCTCTCCCTCCTGCACCACCTAATTCATGTTTCCACCATCTAGCAGCAAGGGCAGGGTGCTGCAAGATGACAGTTGAATTTAAGCTGTGATTGACACTTCTTGGGTGCATCCCCCAGAGAAACTCTGTCTGAATCTGACTGTAGAAGAGCAAAGATTATTGACGCACCAAGATCAAGGCTGTACAAGGGAGCTCATGGCTTGTGTCATTTGACTCAAATAGTCATTTGACTATTTTTGGTTTTGGGTCATTAACTGAAAGAGATGAAAAATCACCCAGTTCCCAAACCAACAGCTGTGCATCAGCTTTTCAGTCAAAGTGAATTGGCAAAAAACTATTCTGATTTGAATTTTTAGGTCAGGCTGTACCAGAACTTCATAAACTGCTCACACGTGCTGAATTTTTTATAGTGGTATTTTCAAGAGAATGGTCATTAGGTTGAACAGTGTTTATTCTGGCAGATACTACTGTTTCCATGGCATGCAAGAGAGGAGATTTTTTTTTTTATTATAAGGAAGATAAGGTCATGGTAACAATCCCCTATCTGCTCATCACATGGCCCCTTCCTCCCCTCATCTCTCACATTCAGAGCGTCCCCCACTGTATTAGCAATTCTTGATTTCTGGGAAGCATTTTCTGTGCAGAGGAATATTTATTTACTTATTGACCCATTCAAAGCCTTAGGCATGTACGAAGCTTAGTCTCTTAACATTTTGTCAGCTTCAAGTGGAGGGAAAAACTCCAGGAGTTACTAAGTTAGTTATAATGATGCCAAACTCTGCCCTCGTCAGATACACTTTGCCACTCATGACAGCAACAGGAAGCGCTCCCGTTTATCTGATGGCAGAGTGAGCCTCTCTCAGGTTTTGCTGTTTTGTCAACAGGGAAAGCAGCTGGCAACCTTGCTTTCCTGAGGAAAGGAAGAGCAAACATCCCTCCTCAAACCTGTCTTGTGAAGAGGCATGTAGTGCAGCAATGTGCTGCGTTTTGTTTGTTTTCTAGTTTTCATTTGCACATTGAATCCTAATTTGTGTAACAACTGTTCAGGCTCAGATCTGTTTTGCAAATCATTGTGAATTGAGCAGCAGTGGCAGATTTGTCTCAGCTGTTTTTGTTGAGCATAGTTGAATGCAAAACAGTGGGGTTTGGAGAGAAAAGGCAAAACAAGAGGACCATTCCGAGCTGCAAGTCCCTCGGCAGCACTGCTAATCCCTGTGCAAAGAGTACCTCTCCCAAAGTGCCTGGTTTATGGCTGCACCTACCTAAAAAGGTGGGGAAAACAACTGTCATGGTGGTATAAAATATTTCCTGTAGACATGGTCCTAACACACCAAACCCACTGACAGTCCAGTATTAGCATCCAGAGCAGGACCCAAGCAGCCAAAGCCAGGCCTCCTATGGGACCTGAGTATCACTCAGGGCCAGGGAACATCATGCAGCCTGCAAATGAGCTGCCCTCACCCAGCACCAGGGGACAGGCCAGCTCCCCCCATCACGCCCAGACACCATATCATGAAGTGCAGGGAACATAGGACAAAAATTGTTTCTCGTTGTCTTTATTTTTCTTCATGTCTTTCCTGAGGCTTCCTGCTTCAGAAAATCATGACCAAGTCTGATGCATCTTGAGATATAACAGTGATGCTTTCATGATACCACAGCTGCAGGATACAGGGACCAGCAGACACAGTTGCTCTGAAACAATGATCTCAGGACAAATAACCCAGACTTGTTCTTCCAAGTCTTTTGGTTGTAGCTAGGATTTCCTTGGGTTCAATTCCCAGAACAATAAGAACCAACCTGTCTCCCAAAATACAGCCAACAGAAACTGAGGGAGGCCATGTTTCCAATGAAAACACCCTAAAGTTCTCGCAGTCAGTCAGCAAATAGCTGTTCAAATGCACCCACACCAATCTGGGCACTGAATTGTGGTGCCATGATGTTCCTTTATTCCTCCAAGGTTAGTAGATGGAAATATTAGCAAATAAAGGGCCTTTCCAAGGACAGGAAGCATATAATGTCATTACAGCCCTCATAATATCAGAGGTCCTGCATTCTTTCCCTTGCATCCTTTCCTTGCTTGCAAGCAGCTGTAGATGCCATCAAAATAAAATGATGAGAACAGCCTCACATCCTCCAGCTTCCACGGGGAGGGCACTCTCTTTGAAGCCACAGCTTCTGTGGTCAGTGCCTGATTTGCATTATTGAACAGCCTCACAGTGTCTGCCAGCCAAGGCACCGCCCTGCTGCAGCATCAAACTGCTTCATCTGCACCGAGCACCTCCATATCTACATAATAAATGAGACATACCAAAGCATAATATATTTATGCTACATCTCAAGCCACCTGCACATTATCATTCCAGTAACCTCTCCAGCAGGAAATGAATTCCACATCTTCACAGAGCAGAAATATGAAAATTAATTGTTAAGCTACAAATGGATCATTGGGAACCAAAACGTGTGGAGGATTGTTCAGCCAAAATTAAACCTCTTATCTCCAGAGAAAAGAGATTTATCATTTTAGGATCTTTTAGCCAGGTTTAGGGATTTATTAGTGATTGCTCCTTGATCAAGTATCTGCAAAAAAAGCATATTCCAATATGTGTAAGTGTAGAACTGTAAGTCAACCAAGATAATGTCTTGAGCTATAGTGGGGTTTATGCATATATATGCATATTTCTGTGTATATGCATGTGTATAAGTACATAAAACAGTGCCTACAAGTCACCTACAGGGATGAAAAATTAAGTCAGAAATATGGTCATGGGAATGTCGAACTCACAGAAGAAGAGAGCTATTCTGTCTTCACTTCCTCTTCCCTTTGAAATGTCAGGAGTGGCCTACCTTGACCTCTGTGTTTAATACATTCACTTTTTGAATGTCACAAGAGAAATAACTGCCACATCAATATTAATATTAATATTGTCCTTCTCCAGCAAGCCCAGGAAGCAAAGGAGCACAGTGTTAGTGTAGGGAGCATATTAACCTACCAGCTTGTTAATCCCAGAGCTTGGTTTCAAAGCCAAAGTCAAAGGCTATGCTGCGCTGGGCACTGCTCTCTGGCTGACTCCCTGCAGACATGACCCTGCTCCAGCAGTGCTCCGAGCCCATCCCCAGCGTGGCACATATCCAATAGCTGCCTGTGACCCATCCAAGCCCATCTGTGTCCAGGTCAGCAGCTGGGCAGCACTGTGGCAGCAGCACCAACAGCACGTCTCCACCTCTGCTCTATGATCCTGCTGCCTCCCTCAGTTGGAGGGTTGTCAAAAAGCCAGAGAAGGCAAGAGGATTTTCTGTGCTCTTGATCAGAGTTTATAAATCATCTGTCAATGGAGTCCATCCCCTGCCAAGCAAACAGCGCTTGAAAGAATAAAAAATAGATCTTCACCCTAGTGCAGAAAAATTATTCCTGCTATTACTTCTGAATGTGAGATTAAAATATAACAATAGCATGAAAGCCAGGCAAGCCACTGCTGCTGCAGTCTCTCTTTTCTGGTCAGGTTTTCTTTTTTTTTTTTTTAAGTGATCATATTTTCCTATTTAATCCCGTGTATTGCCAAAAGGTTTTTCCTCTTACAATCACCAGCATCTGGGCTTACTGGATAACAGTGGTTTTGTACAGCCAAATTAATGAAACACAGTCTTTTCCGCCAATGCCTGTCATTAATAGAGGTCCAGCTCTGCTGCTGGACCCTATGAACCCCTCATGGAGAGGAAAGCTGAACTAGAATAAACAAGAGCAAGGATTGCCATCCAATCCCCATCCACCAATAAATGGAAATGTGCTTTCCATTTATTACATCACCACCAACCATCAAAGCACAAAATGGAGACTTGAGGTGTGCAGAGCCTGCATGGGACTCAAATACTTGATATATACCACAGTATGAGTGAAAACAGGATTATTTCTGCTCCTTCCCCCAAAACAACCATGTTAGAAATCCCACATGCCCTGCTATCACACTAAGAGGATCCCTACCTCAGACACATTTAAATGTCCAGCTAACTAGAATTTACAAAGTCTGCCATCATTTTGTCCTTGTCTTGTCTGTGGAGTGAAGCTTCAATTCCCCTCTTCAGCCTCCATCCCCAGCTTGGTTTTGGGTGGCCACCGCTCCCAGTGTGGCCTTTGCCTCAGTGTATCTACCCATGCCCAGTCTGCAAGCTCTGCACCACACAGCACCAGGCATGCTCTTGGTGCTTAATGAATGCTAATTAATGGGACGTGTGGAATGGCACAGAGATTAAAATGAAGCATTTTCTCTCACTGAAGAATGATTAATTTCTTGTACAGATGTGAGTGTTGTGCTTTGTTAGCAAGACATTGTGTGGCAGATAGGCACACACACAAACAGCACCCCATCAGAATATTGATTAGTGCTTCTGTATGCAATTTATTAAAAAGACAGTGTTCCAAATTCCACAAGACTAATGTTACAATTAAAACACTTGAATAACTCTCACTGTAATTTCCATAGCCAAGTGCTCATCCATGCCTACACACTCAGAGAAAACAGAGCTGGAGATAAATTCACTTAAGAACATTTAGATCTTTAGTTGAGAAGAGCAGAAGTGGGAGAACAAATGGAGGATCCATCTCCAAAGCCAGGAATACGCTGTGCCCAGTGGGAGTCGGTGTCAATCAATCAACTGTGGGTTCACATTTTTCATATTTGGCTCCTGAAGGTGCAGGGTGGAAGCTGGTAGGATTTTCTAGTATCACACTGAGGTTAACTCCCAGCAGCACCCAAGTCAGGCTCTGAAGCACACACGGGAATCCCACCATGTCCCGTTTGCTCTCTGATTAAAATCTAGTCTCAGTAAAACTCTGACTGCCTTTCCTCCTGTGACTGTGTTGACTGACAAGACTGCCACAAGGAGGTGCTGGTCACTGCTGACACTGGAGCTTTTTCATTAACTAGACCTACTGCTCAAGTGACCACCTAATTTTGCTGGCCGCAGGCTGCAGGGCAACCGCACTGCTGCTCTGGCAGCCTGTCCAAAGCAGCAGAAGAGATGTGACACCTCCAGGCTGCCCAGCCACACTCCAAAGAGGACACATACAGAGCTACCACCTCCATGTGAAAGAGAGAGAGAGAGACATCCCTCCCAAAACAGCCCATACTCAAAGCGGGCAGCAGCAGAAAGCAACAGCCCCAGGCCACGCAGCCCTCCATTGTCAAAGATGTATCATCCAGATGTATTTAACCAGGTTCATGAGATGGGGTAACACAGAGTCTTCAGCTCGATTTAGGCTGTGAACACCTTGGGTATAAAAATTCCCCTTTTATTTAAAGGAGGATCTGCCTGCCTGGCACAGCAGTACCATGTCCTGATGTGACCATCCCAGCAGAGACCCACCACAGCTCCAGCAACCAACCTCAGGAGCAGCTGTGGCCTCAGCTGCAGGAGGAGGGATGATGGGGTGAAAGAAGTGCTGGAAGAGATGAGCAATCAGGGAAGATATGTCTATTTCATCTCTCATCGTTAAACTACATGATAAATGTCACTGTATTCTGATGTTTCTCTGAAAGAGTTCTATCTTGATATATTCCATGGTAAAAAGTTTCTGAGCAATTTAAAATCAAAATTTGTTGTCTTCCTTCATGTCCAACTGTCCTTTTCTCTTCCCATTGCACTGACAGCAGAACAGAGCACAACAGGGCAGGGTGGAATATATTTTTCACCTTATTAGATGAAGCTGCCTGACATCCATGGCACAGTTTGACACCCCACTGAAATGCTGCATTTCAAGAAATTTGTCTGATATTTCCACCAGAAACATTTTTAGCTTTTCTCTTCTGCAAACCATTTCAAAATTCCAGCTTTTCACCCCAGAGACAAACTTCATGATGCTGGAATGTCTCACAGTACTTACCATTTCGGTGGGCTGCAGTTCAGCTGATGGGTTTGTATAACAACAACCTCTAACTCCATCCTTTCTATAATTGGAGAATTTCAAAGATAGGTTCAAGTACAAAAATCAAACCTGACTGCTGGCAAAACTGAGCATGGCTTTCTCTGGGGCTGTGAATCACATGTGATGCTACTAGAAATAAAGGATATAATGCATCTCAAAACCAAAAATCCAAACTTAGAAAAAAAAATATGTATTCAATATTCACCTTGCTCTAAACATCACAAATAATTTCCAAGGACATTGGTCATATGCCTCCCTCTAACCCATTTCAAGACATACTACTTTGTCAATGCTAGTTCTGCATTAATAGATATTAATGGCTCTTTTTCCTCATTTTCAAATTGACCCAAGATCTTCAATATCTTGACAGGTTACTTGAAATGACGGTTCAAGTCAGCTCACATTTGTCACATATTTAAGTCACAGGTATTGAGCTTGTCAGCTGAATTTTTCAATTTGGTATGAGAGAAAACCAAATTGTTATTGACACACCACAGGAAACATCCTGTTCTCTGGATACAAAAAGCCAAAGGTTACCACAAGGAGCACCTGAGGAACTGAGAGTATAAAAAAGGGAAGAATGGGTTGTCATGAAGTCAGCAGGCAGGTCCTGAGCAAAAAGAAAACAATCTGTTTCTGCTGTTTGATGTTCTACTGAAAATTTCCTTGGCTGAACCTTTGTTAGTCAAGCACAGTAGGGCTGCCAGCTTTCTTTGGTCCCACCAGATTTTCTATTCCTCTTGGAAGACTTTTAATTCTGGACCTCAAGTCTGTGCTCCTTAGGCATACTTGGTTTTGCATCTGTCCAGCCTATTTGTTGGAGATGAAAGATGGTTGACAGCAGTCATTTAACTATAGTCAAAGTCTGTAAGAAAAGAATATAAATATTTAACTGTTAGTCTAATACATAAAGCACATATTATAGTGGTTACTGAAGATTTAAAATACAAAACCAACAGAGCACCCAGAGATAAAAAATGGTAAGAAGGGAACTGAGCTTCATTCACAACTTTTCATATGAAATGATTGCGTGTAAGACTTGTATATGCTTTTGTGCTCAGCTGGGCATTCATTTTTCAAGCTGCCTCTTTGATGGATGTATGGCCACACAGAAGATGTGCAAAGCAATGTCAGAGTCTGTGCAGTAATTTCTAAATGGCATGGTGTCACAGGGAATCATCTCTAATAACAAAGGCTCTGTGCAGGGTGATGACAGTCCTGAAGAGGATACTGTGATACTGAGTCTGTCATGAGCAACACAGCTTCAGGTTTCTTCCTATCCTTTTTTCCTGACAGTCACTTAACTGAAAGCACCACCTGATGAAAACTGGCAGCAGCGTCCTAGGGAGAGAGCAGGATGATGACATAAATTCAATAACCAGGGATCTTCTCCCAGAGATCAAATGAAAGCCTGAAAGAGTTTTGCACACGCTGTTGTTTGGGTCAAGATTAGTCATTACGCTTTCTTTTTGACTTGGACTTTGAAGAGCATATCCTCGCTGTTCTTCCAGCACAGTCAGTCAAAAGAAAAGAACTACCACAGTATGGTAAATCTTTTATCTGTGCCAGGTATGGTTCCCCTCTCTGCAACCTTCACCAAGACCCTTTTGGAGCTCTGTTCCACCCCCATCAGTGGGGACCAGGAATAGCAACTCCATACAAGTCAATAAATTAATCCAAGAACACTGTGGCTGAGTCACATGTGTACATTTTGTCATTGATATTGACTGCAGAAAACCTAAAGGTATTGAGTAATAATTTCCAGGATCCCTTGGCAGCAATCCCTTGAGCAGCTGCCAGCCTCTGCTCTCCACAGGGCCATCTCCATGCCAAGGTGGCACTGAACTGCTTCTGCTCAGCCTGAGCACCTCAGCACCAAAGGGAAGCTTCAACACTATGTAACCAACTCTCTCTTGCTGCTCCCCAGGCTTCACAGGTGGCTTGGGCATGAGAGGTAATGGTCCCTCTGAAAAGGCAGAGAGTGAGGGGCGAGTGCTGCAGCCACCAGCACAAAACCAGCCCTCACTCCTCCACTTCTGAGCTAAAGCCTCACCAGCTTGTTATTGTAAATGCCTTTCCAGAAGACAGTACCGTGGTACAGCAATGCCCAGCAGTATGGCAGGATGCCACAGATGGAGCCCATGGGTGTGTGGCTGCACTGAATTCCCCAGGGAGGGATTACAGCTGACGTCTTTGATGAGGAGATTTATTCATGCACGGGATGCAGTCAGTCTCCTCATCTTCCACCTATTTTCTTGTAATTACAGGGACATATGGTTGTGTTTCATAATTAATTTCCACAAATTAGGAGCATTCAGAGAAGGCTGCTTAGAATGAAACAGTCAGGGTCTTATGTGAGTTTGTCTTTACATTAATTTATTTTAAAATATTTGTAAGTAAGTTGGTTGTTCCAGCTGCAACAAAAAGATTTGATCCCTTCAAAACCCATCGTCACTAGGGACCTCAGGGCCCTTGGTGAATCTAAACAAAATTAAATTCCCAACACTGTTCCATGGCCAGAAAATAATTTTTCTACAAGTGGGGAGACTGAGACACAAAAAGTGAGTGTTTCAATTCAGCCTTGTAATAGGAACTGCAGCAGGGAAAATTTAGGTCAAAATGTTTCCGTCAAAAGAGGAGAAGAATCCACAGGAATGATAAGAAGATCAATGCTTCAATTCATATTTTTAGAATTCCCCTTTTTAAATGGCAAAGATGCTTTTCCTGCTAACATATTACTGAATCATAATAGAATTAGACTTTTTACTACAAAGAAGTACTGTATGCATAGTTGTAACTACTTGGATTTAAAGAGGATCAGTGCTTAGACCTTCCCAAGTAACAGAAATCCTGGCAAAGCTTGCAGATGTCTTAGGCCATAAAGATTTGCTTTGGCTTTGGTTTGCTTTTACTTCAAGTATATGCCATGAAGAAATACTAATGGTTCAGTATTTGACACACAGAAATAAATCTGAAAATAACAAGAAGGAATTAAGGTCTTGAAATTTCCCTGAATACCCAGAAGAATTCCTGGAAAATGAAGCAGTGGAGTAACTCCCCAGGTAAGCAGTCTCCTATTACCTTCCAAATTTAATTACAGCCTTGGATGTACAATTGGAAAAACAAATAGCAGTGAAAAAATTCTGCCCTGTCAATAAAGTTTTTCTATTTCTGACTTGCATCAGTATTAGATAAGTTTTTCCCTTTTTTGATATACAGACTGAGTAAAAGAGCTCTAGATACATTGCTACTTTTCAGTGGCTCCCACAAATCTCTTCAAACAGAATATTCTGCTTTCATGGCTCAGTATCCAAATATACTCTGAACTGACATTAAATTAAATTAAATTAAATTGTCCTGATGAAAAATAATAACAAAAAAAGATCTGCTCCAGGTAACTAACAAAACCTTGTTTTCCCCTCCCCACAAAGCCATTCGTCCAGTACTGTTAGAATTCAAAGGAATTATTCAGGAGAAACACAAACACTCTAAGAAGGTATTTGAATAAATATGTAAAGCAGATTGCCTTATTCTAGTCATTTATTTAGACGAAAAACACAGTGAATTTTGTTTGGCACTTCCTGATGATTGCCCTTGTTAAAAATTGCACTTAATATTCTCTGTCTGTGGAATCATAGAAAAATTCTAGCTAGAAGGGATTGCTAGAGGTCCTCAATATAACCTCCCACTTAAAACAGGACTAGCTTCAAAGCCCTTCAAATTTCAGGTTTTATTGCCCTGTATATCAGCTCTGGACCAGAAGCAGAAAACTACGTGGTGCTGTAACATTTCAAGCAGAACCCCAGTGGCCAAAGATGCCAATTTGGGGCAGTCTCCTCCATTACAATCTGAAGGCAGCCTGAATAAACCCAGCTTATGTATGAATTTTGCTCTTCCCAAGGCCCAAGGCTTTCTGCAGTGGGACCCCCAGGTGATGTTCCACATGGGAGCAGTCTGAGCCTGCCCGCGGGCTCTACAGACCCACCCTGGCGCTGCTGGGTGCCTCTGGAGCACATGAAGGGCACAGAGGGTGCATGGCAGCCCAAGCCACCTCCAGCTGCCCTGGACCCAACTCACCCAAGTCTGTGCTGAGCCCAGCACACAGCCAAGATAAGGCAGCAGCAAGCTGGGGGACCTGACGTGTGTGTGCCTGCTCCCAGACCTGTTTGTCACCCCTCCACAGGATCACAGCAATGGAACAAGCACTGAGGCTCCTCAAGGCAGAACTTTGCCCTCTCTGACTGCATGAATTAGATGCAGACCTATTAAATCCAAATTATTATTCTTAACACTGTGGTGGAGTGAAACGATGCAGGCAGTACCACACAGAGGTGAGACTAACAGTGTTGGATCTCCCAGTCTCCAGTGGGATTTATTGTGGCCATTTTTTACAGTCTTTTTGAGCCCAGCAGCCAAATCAACTGCACTCTCCAGCATACACAGAAACACATTTTCACAAGCAGTGAATACCTTGTAAGCCAAGCACTCCCTGCACTTGCAGCAGAAAGGGATTATGTGGCTATTCAGAAAACAGCATAATAGAAATTTAATTCTGCTGTTTTAAGGATTTGCAAAGATCATTTGCCCAATGAGAAAAATTTCATCAGAGAGTAAAAGCATGATGAGCAGCTGGGTGTGATGTCTATGCACGTCCCTGCCTTTGCTCCAACAGCTGTGACTTGGAAATGTCACACACCTCTCCTCCTGCAGCAGCTCTCTCCTGACTCCCAACAGCGCCGGGCAGGTAAGCAAACACGGAGCGAATAATGACAAGATGGAAAAGTAAATGAGGGAGAGAGGATCCCACGTTATGTAACACTGCATTTAAAGGATTAATTGGGACAGCCTGATAAGGATGAATTGAATGTGTGAGAGCTACAGTTTTTTTAATTGAGCAGCTTTTCTCCAGGGAAGAGAGCTAAGTTTAAACCATCTGTCCAATTTCAGTGTCATTTGCCAAGGAAATGATTAAATATTTTAAGATTAAATCAAAATCTGGGAATCAAGGCAGGAGCCTAGAAATAAATGATTTTGGGGTTTGTTTCACATGGAGTAATATGAAGTTCAAAGTTGGTGAATTATAAATACCATTTTTCCCTCCCTCGTGCACATACACACACATATATATATGCTCGCCCCCAGCCAAGTGAAACATTGACACAAAAGGCACTTTACAGCATCTGAGTGAGCCAAAGGCCAGTGTGCAGCAAGGGACCAGGAAAAAAAACCTGTGAGAAACAGTGGAACAGCATCTGCCACACAGGGAGAACCCAAAAAGGCATCTGGGGTGAAGGATCCTCTCATGGGTGCCTCAGAGGAAGAGTGAACATGGCAACACTGACCCCACAAAGTCATTTTCCAGGAGGCTCAGAGCATTTCTAAAGTCTAACAAAGGATCTGAGCTACAGCTGCTAATCACAAGGCAATTGAGGCAATAAGGGACTTCAGATGGTGGCTCATACACAAAGCAACTCCTTCAGCACCCCCACACATGTTCTGCATGTCCCATGGTGTCCATCCCCACCTCGTGTCCAGCTGTGAGGCATTGACCAAGGCAAGAGAGGGGTGAGGGCACAAAACAGAGCTACTGTGCCAGCAAGTCCCTGAGCATCTGCTGGGATAAGCCAGGTGGCCAGAGTTCATGTTTCCCTTCCTGTTCAGGGCATACTAGAAAGATTTTCCCTTTCCCATCATACAGCTGAAAAGTATCCAGCAGTCAGGACTGGAAATAGGCCTGCTGAAAGGATTACCTGCTTGGAGTGGAGAAAGGTTTGTCTGGAAAGTCACTTAGCTCTCCTGACAAACACAGCACACTTCACTTAACCACAGTAGTCATGCTGTGCCCATCGCTGAATGATGCTGGTGAGAACTTGGTCATGATTCAATTTCAGATGAAGAAGCCTAAATTTCAGATACTTACATTTACACTGAGTGTATAAAGTCCCATCATATCCATGGTGTTTTAGGGATCATCTTAGTTCTCTAACCAGAATCACTGAGTGCCATTTGAGGGTTCTCAGGGTGCCTGCAGAGGGCTGATGGGCATGTGACAATGTCTGCACAGCCCTGTGTTCTGCTACAGACTCCCTGGGACCTCCCAGGACCACTGAAGTGGTGAAAGGCACTTGTGTTTAGGACACTGCGCCTTCTTCATGACGGCACAGACTTCCCTGCTGCACCGCTGAGCTCCGGAGCAGGGCTCAGCCCGCACTGCCCGCAGTGTCCCAGCAGGACACCAGCCCATGGTGTCGTCTTTTCCACAGGGGACTTCCTCCTCCTCCTGCACTGCTCCATCTTTAATGTGGGTGAACAGGGGTGTTATGGTTGCACTGGAATTTAATCAGGGGCCAGTGGCAGTAGAGATTTTTCCATAAAGTCTTAAATTGCAGCTCCAAGTGTTAAAGGGAAAACCTTTGCTTTTATTTCTTCTTATTATAAAGGAAGTTTCTATACTTTCTGCCTAGGAAGAAACCTGGAGAACATGAGGAAAGTAAACTGAATCAATGAAACCAAACTGAGCATCATTAGTATTTTCCTCTAAAATCTGATGGCTTTTAACCCAAACTCATAATGGCCCAAGAATTCTTGCTCCTGGCAGTGCTGTAGGAGAGGGATTAATCTCAGCTTTATCCAGCATTTGTCTGGTCTGTCACTGAGAGCTCATTTTCATGGCAATGAAGCAAAACAGGCACTTTCATCTCAGCAGGTATCTCAGACATCTTGTTAGATGTTGGATATAAAACTTCACTAACTCTGAGCTTAGAAAAAATCATATCCTAGCTGATCACTGCTGCAAAATGATAATTGATTTTTTCTGATGTGTCATTTAATCAGTTTTTAAGACATAAATGTTATTTTTGTAGGGCAGCCAGCTTCTTAACCTCATTTACAGATTTTTTAAATTTCTGGTTTTATCTTCCCTCAACAACTGGTGCATTTCTTAATGTCCAGCTAATTACATCCATCAGCTTCCCTTTCACCCTTACTAAATATTGATTTGTTTACAGAACTCTTCATAACACCTCTTAACCAGAACTACTCTGTAACCAAAGTCATTTTTATCAGTGAGAAAAATACCATTTTTCTTCAAGTATTCAAACAATCTTTTCACATTTTTAACTTTTCTTCTTTGAAAAACAACTGCTTACAAAGTACCCAGAATATGCAACCACTTGTGGAACTTACCTCCTGCTTGCACACCCAGGAAAAAAAAACCTCACTATCTGTCCAGTGGTTTCTATACCCTTGAAACAACTCTGCTATTGACCTTCTCCACAGAACAAATAAAAGGTTGACCTTCCACTATGGAAGGAGTAATTTTAACTTATAAAACTGTACTGCAAGATTTTATAATGCATTGTAATTTTTTGGGACTGCCAGGGCTATTTTATTACTAGCAGCACAAGTTCTTGAGCATCTTGACTGGAATGGTGAGGAACGAGAGAGTAGAGTAACCAAATTCTTAGCATATCCATTAGCATATTCTTCTTGGTGAAAAAAATATATTTGCAAATATAGGAATTTTAAATGTGAGAGTATCTAATATTTTTCCTTCCTTATGAAAAAAGTAGGTATTATTTTGTATGAAGGAAAACATTCTTTCTGATAGAGAAGTTCTTTAACCACTGAATTTTTTCCCCTTTTGACAATACTATTTATTTCCAACCCGACTTTCAATTTAATGAAGGAAACTAAAGCTGCATTTCTTCCTGGTAAACTTAAAATAAATGAGAAATGTTCAGATGAAAACAATCTTCATAGAATTATAAATCATATCTTCTTCTACCATTGCAAAATGTGTTGAAAAATACAGTCTAAAATAACCCAGGTACAACCAGTCTGTGTGTCTACTTTAAAACAAGATTATTGGGTATTTTTTCCTCTTTGTTGAATTATACTTTCTACACAAAATCATAGCTTGTGCAGGATAAGATTAAATTTCTTGCTAGAGCTATTTCAGGGGAAAACCATAGAAAAAGGAAGAAATATATGACTGAACCAGATTCTGCAGTTCTTTTTTTTTCCCCCAGTAATTTCTATCTTATCTTTAGAGGACTTTGTTGTTGAAAGACAGCAAAATGAGAGAAGCTCTATGGCTGAGGGCTGACCCCTCTGAACTGTTGACCAGAGTGAAAACACCAGCCCTGGTGTCTGCAAGATTTTCATCAGAGCAAAGGACTGGGGCATGTCCTTGGTGGTTGGTCTAGGGGGAACAGACATCCCTTCCCAGTGCTTCCCCAGCAGCCACAAACTTCACTTTTTGTACCAGCTGTGCTTAAATAATTACAGCCTGTGCCAGGCTGGACCACTGCTGATGTGGAACTAGGGGAAGAGAGCAGAGGAAGACTGTAGGAAGGCTGGAGCACAGGTCTTATCAGGAGCAGCTGAGGGAGCTGGGAGTGTTTAGCCCAGAGAAAAGGAGGCTCAGGGCAGGCCTTATCCACAACCATCTGAAAGGAGGTTGTAGCAAGGTTGAGGTCGGCCTCTTCTCACAAGTAGCAAGTGATAGTACCAGAGGAAATGGCCTCAACCTGCACCAGAGGAGGCTTAGGTTGGATACTAGAAAAAATTTCTTAACTGGAAAGGCTGTCAAGCATTGGAACAGGCTGCCCAGGGATATGCTGGACTCACTATACTTGGAGGTATTTAAAGATGTAGTTCTTAAGGACATGGTTTAGTGGTGGAATTGACAGTGCTGGGCTAATGTTTGGACTTAAAAGATCTTAGATTTCTTTTCAGCCTAAATGATTCTGTGATTCTCTGATTCCATGTTTTTATGAAAATAAAAGGGAACTGAGAGCCCAAGACTCACATCACAGAACCACCTTGCCAACCCTTGAAAAGCTGTTTTACATATTTGGCTTGATTCATTGTTTTAATTTAATTTTCCATCTCCTGCTGCAAACAGCTTCAGGACATGGCTGGTGGAAAACTTCTCAACCCCGCCAGACCACCCGGGGACATTGTGCTGGGCAGCCACACAAAGAAAAAGGGGCTGTGGTTAGGGTTTGATAATACACCCTGCATTGGCTGCTACATGAGATGTTGCCAAGAAAAACCCAAGGCCCCTTCATGTCTCCATAGCAGAAGAGATACTCAGCAGAAATGAGACTGGGAAGCCCTGGCTCAGGGCCTTAGCACAACAGCCCCGCTCTGTAAGCTGAGTCCCATGACATAGGGATTTTATTGAAATAGCCTTCTTGGATGGTAATGGAACTAAAAGGGGGAGGAGTAACATCTCCAACAGCAGAACCAGCGAGCAGCTTCCCTGGGTTCTGCTGCAGCAGCTGCAGACCACGTGCTGGAGGGACCTTCTGTGCAGCCACAGGCTGTGGGCCCCGGGCAAGGCTCCCCCAGCATCTCCAAGAAGGGATTGTCCATGAGGCTCTGGGTTCAGCTTTCTGCTAAACTCTGTGTCCACTGTCAATCAAAAGTCAACGTGTGTCCTACAACATCCTCTCATTGCTTGCAAGTTATATCATACAAGACCACAGATGAATCAGTTCTGGCATGGAAGAACCCCAGACAGCACAGACCCCCTAAATAAGGCTGGTGCACTGTCTGCTGTGACTTGCTAAAGTGGGTTAAGCATCTCTTCACCTAAGGCAAGAGGAGATTCATGACTAGGAAGTCTGTGGTGTTGCTGATATTACTGTCCATTGTCATACACATCTATGTCAAATAGCCAGAACTCCTCAGATCTTATTCTTCTGTAGTGCAAAGGTGTGGGTTTGTAGTTTGTGCACATCATTGTAGAACTGCAGGCTAAACAGCTGAAGGGAACTCAAACTGAGGAGCTCTGAAGTGGTGCTGCAGAAGAGTCTGCACCAGACACGACACCTCACTGCACCCTGTGAGCTCACCCCTCCTTGACACGAGTGTCCAGGGATCGCATTGCAGCTCACCAAAGCAGATACCTCCCCCCAGATGCCTCTGTATCACTGAACTAGATCAGTTTTGTGCTGAATATATCGTGCTCTATCCAGTTCTATAAACCTCCCATTCACTTCAGCAGCTTTCAGGCAGGACACATTTTCTTCCAGCTTTTTAAGTCCTGACTGACATTCATGAAAGGTTTTGCTAACCCGAGATGTGGCAGGGGAAGGGATACGGAGGAGGAAAATTAATGTTAGTACAGAGATGTTCTGCACGACTTCAAGACAAAAAATAGCCAGAGAGACTTTTAAAGAGACACAGCTAATGAAATGGTCTCGAAATAAAAGCAGAAATGCAGGCAAAAAATTAGCACGAATTGAGGAAGTTGTAAAGTCTGGGAATTAACGACTGTGGCTGAATCTCTACACTGAGAGAAATTTTGCTGGAGAAACTGAGACTGAAATAAGTGCTGTAACTTAATTTCAGTGCTCCAGAAAGCCAGTGGCAGTCAGGACTTAATCTGCCCGGGCCCAGTACACTGCCTTTTACATACCGCCTGCTATGTTTGAAAGGTGACCCCTACATCCTCATACTCTACCCAAAACAGAGAGAGATGACATTGTCTTCACTGAGATCAGGAAATATTTTATTATTAACTTGGACCCAGCTCCAACCCTAACACGTGCCTCAATGGCAATAGAGCCCCATTTGAGCAGCTCATCATATCAATTTTTTGTGCCTGAGTTGAACATCTCATTGGAGGAGGACCTTACCTGGTGTCTGCTGCCTCCCTCAAGCAATTAACACATCCACTATGGGGAATGTTTGATAGCAAGGATGTCTTCCCTCTCCAAGAGAGAAGAGATATATATGACTGAGGTGCTTTGCTAAAGGCACAAAATGCACCCAAAGTTGTACCACAATGACAATCTGATGTCTTCCAAATACCTCCAAAAAAATAGCTTTCAAAGGGATCTGAAAATGATCCCTACTTCACATAATATTTGGGAGGAACATTGCTGTTGAGAACAGCCTTTAGCAATACTACTTTAAATGAAAGAGCAAATGAAAATTACATGAAAAAAAAATCAGCATTTAATGCTCTCTTTTATGTACTTTTCTTTTTCGAGTAAAGTTTTGTGTGATGGGTTTAAAACTAGATCTAGATTGTGCCTCTCATGCATTAGACAGGCTAACTATAAGATACTGAGACACTTGAAAGTCAGAAATGTAGGTGATGCTGATAACATCTTCAAATAGTGCAATAATAGTATTCAGTCACTCAAGGTCTTTCATTTTTGGAACTGCCCCATATGAGCGTGACATTCATTAGTTCAAACCTGTATTGTGCTACAGCAGTTTGAAAAAAAAAAAAGTCACTAGGAAGAGTATTAAAAATTTCATGAAGGAGTCTTTCCCTCAGGCATTTCTTTCAAGGTCAGAAAGCCTCGCTCTTGTTTTTTCTGCTGACAAGAAAACATTCAGAGAGATGATATGACGTGAAGACCCACACCTAATCCTGATCTTTAATTCTGCAAAACCTTCATCTTCACACAGTCTTTTCAAATGTGACTTTCTCTGATCTCCACAAAATTAAGAAAATTATGTGCCCTGTTCCCTGGCATGCTTGCTGTAGGATGCCCACATAGAAAACTTCTCAGGAACCAGCAGAGCCTCATAAATAAAAACTGCTCCAAACCCTCCTTCAGCCAAACCAGAAGGAAACATTTATGACAGTTGAAAAGTATGATAAGGGTTGCATCTCTCAGCTTTTCTCTTTGCTTGCAGCAAAGCAAAGTTCACTTGGTTTGTGGTGAGGGACCTTGTCCCCCCAGAGGCTCCCATGCAGGATCAGATCTCAGGGAACACGCATTGCCTGTAGCAGATCCTCTACTCTCCATCCCAAACCCCAAGCCCCTGCTCTCCCCATCATCCAGCCCTTGGAATCCTCAAACCAACATTTGCAGCATTCAATCTCAAGGATCATTGGCAACATCAAGAGGAGAAACAGACCCATTTGGGTTCCTCTGTCAGATAAAGCATGGCTATTCCCAATGTCTCTTTCAAATATCAAGACTTCCAAAATTTTGTGAAAATACGATTTATGGAGTTGTGCACAGGGGAATTCTATCAACATTAAAAACAGAGCTTGTCAGTATGTTATGACTTTTCCTTCCTCTCATAACCAGCCTTTTTTTTCCTGAAAAAGAAGGGCATTTCTTATAGTTCAGATATGTTCTCAAAAAAAGTTCAGTTTTCCAATGATAAAGTTTATCAAAACCACACAGTGACAAGGAAAAAGATTTTGAAAGCATCAGTGTGATTTAGGTACCTAAATCTTCTTCTGTAATAATGGTGAAGACCCCATTCTGCCAATTCATCAAATTTGGCTTCAGGGCTCCTACAGGAACACAGAAGTTTCAGTAGCAAAATCACCCCATCAGTTTGGCACAAATTCACCTCTAAAGTTTTATGTTCCTTAAAATTTTTTTGTGAACTTTATACCTGTATTTGTTAGACTGCAGTTGAGTACCACCTGCCCAATCCAAAATTCAGACAGGAGTGGTCGCTCTTAAAGCCAGCACAAAAACTTGAAGTCAATGCAGCCCAGGCTCTGTGCTCTGGCCAGTTTGGAAGCACAACTGCATTCCCAGCAGGCTCTGACAGACAGCTGGGACTGCCCAGTGCCCTCCCCCCTCTGCCATCCCCAGCTTCTCATGTTTGCAGTTTGATGTCCCCTCTGGTTGCGCAGACACAAGTTTTCACGGGGCTATGATGGAGTCAGGATCATGGAAATGGTCTGGGCTTTCCGAAAGAGAAAGGCAAAGGATCTCCAAGAAGAAAAATAAATATCCATTTTTTGGGGATCATTAGAGTTCATAGCATAGCTCTACAAATAAGAAGAGCAGCAAGAAGAGAGGAAGAAGTGACAGGACTCTTCTCTGGGGGGAAAAAAAAAATTGTAGATGGCAATCCAACCTGACCTTACTGAAAATCAGGAGGACCTTGGCTCCTCTCTAAGACTTTTCCCCCCTCCCTCAAGTGCACACCCTTGATGTCATCTGCTGCTGCTTGTACCCAGAGCTCCAGCCCCAGCTCCACAGCAGGGCCAGCTCTCCCTGCAGGCCGTCCCCAGCACAGGCAGCCCGAGCTCAGCCAGCGCTCAGCGCACACTGTCACTGGCATTTTGACTTATCTCATACAGTGAAGAAAAATACCCTAAAACAAAGCCCCAAACCAGTGAAGTTTTGTTGCTATGCTGTGGCAGGATTCCCTCATGGCTTAACAACATGTAAAATGTGCAAGGAAGCAATTGAGTCATCATCCCTGGAGGTATTTAAAAGGTATGTAGATGTGGCACTTGGGGACCTGGTTTAGTGGTGGACTTGGCAGTGTTGGGTTAATGGTTGGAGTCAGTGATCCTGGAGGTCTTCTCCAATTTAAATGACTCTGTGATTCTAAATTCAAAGCTTCCAGCAAGGCTGGGAATTTCATAACCACACCCTTGTGGCAGGAGTATCCAGTAGGGCTGAGCTCTCAGTGCAGTGTTGCCCTTACAGGAGCACATCAGAGCAGCTCTTCCATACCTACCCCTGCCAGGATATTACAGCTTTGAGACCACTGATCACCGCCCCTCTGTAAAATTTAACTGAAACTAGCTTTTTTGTGCATGTGCAGGGATTCTTCTTTCCAAGCAAAATGACAGATGCTCTGGCCTGCAGCTCTCTTGACTCTCTCTCTCTTGACTGCAACTCTCTCTCTTGACTGCAACTCGCAGCTTCGTTGCCATAGGAGGTCAGACTAAAATCTTGTGTAGAACAGTCCAGCCAAGTACAGAGAGGTGATAGACAGCCACAGTTACTGCAGTGGACAGCTGGGCAGCCAGAATCAGCCCAAGCAGCTGCTCCCCATCTTCCCATAAAGTACATCCAGGAGGGCCCTGATGCTTCTGAGTCCCAGGCCAAATCACAGAGCTGCATCCAGCTGCAGCAGTCCCCAGGGATCATGATCAAGACCAAAAGAAGCTTCCTCTAAAGTGAGATCAGTGGCCATGACTGAGTCAGCTGATGAATGTGGACACGTGCCCCAAGCTGCTGCACAGCCGTGGGGACCCGGGGAAGCTCAGAGCCCATGGGGACTCAGGCAGGTCCCCAGCCATGCTGCACACAAGGAGGAAGGACTGGAATGGACGGCAGATGAAGAGCAGCCAGACAGAACACAATGCCATGCCCTAGGATAGCTTGGCACTGCTCAGACACAAGTCTCAGCTTTGCTGTTTTACTGGGCATGATCCAGCAAATCCATTTACTCTCCTGCTAATGCTCATTTTATCACCCTCTAATTTTATGAGAACTTCCTAACACAGAGAGCCCCTGCACTGTGTATACAGAAGGCTTCAGTGCTGACCTTTAAGGCTAATGGCTCTGTCTGCATTTGAGATATTTGGACTTGTACACTTAAAGCCAGATCTTGGGCTGACCAGCACCGTGAGCAATATTGGTGGCACTCCCAGCAGGCCAAGCAGAGTTCCAGTCAGAGGTTTGCAGGGGGTCTGTGTGGGGATGGAGCCAAGGGAGCTGTCCTGCCCTGGGAGCAGGATGCTTCTAACAGTTCAGTAAAGGAAAATGCTGCTGCTTGCTTTTGGGCAGCACTAGCATATTTTCAGCTACAGTACAAAATCTGAAAAGCAAAAGGACCAAAGGACCTGCACTGGCTTAGTGCTCACCACCAGTTTTATTTCCTTCCTCGTAACACCCGGGCAAGATGCTGTAGTAAACTGTCCAAGCAGTGCTTTCTGTCAAGTTCAGAGTTCAGTGATGCAAACTTCTTGGGATGTGAGGCTACTGCCACTGACACCATCAGCCTCATCTCCAGTGGCAGTCCATCGCATGCCCTGACCCCTTGAGTTTTCATACCCCAGTAGAGCCTACAAGCCCTGTGTGCACTCGCTGCCAAACACAAGAAACTGGTGCTCTAGGGAGCTTTCAAAACAGAAAGAACACATAAGACAAGAGAATAACATTAAATGACTGTCTTGTCCACAGCCAGCCTGGCTTCCGAGTATGGTGCTTCACAATCATGAAGTTATGATTAGGAGTTAAACTTATTTGTTCAGGCACCTTGCAGTGCACAGTCTTACAAAAGCCAATGTAATTGATTTCATCATACCTTTGTCATCTTACTAGTAAGATACATGAGTGCTCATATCCTCTGCTGGACCAGCATAACCTTGGGCATTAGGTGACTACATAGCTGAAAGCAAATGGGAACTTTCATTACCTGAAAGGAGACTAATGTTTATTTTAAAGTCCCAAAATAAAAGTAGAATTTTGGCATTACAATTGTGTTTTTCATCAAACCTTCATGCAGATGGAAATCTTCATGTAGTATAGAGCTGTTTTAGAGACCCACACAGAACAGAAGGCACTTTAAATCTGCACAGAAAGACTTAGAAGCAACAAAGACCTGGTCAAAGCAAAAGAAAACAAAAAAAATAGCCATTTTCCCTCATCTGACTACAACACCCAGATCCCAAAAGCAATTTTCAAGTAATTTCATGGAAACATTTATTGTCTCCAGTAAAGTATTTGCAGACAGTGAAACCTGGAATGGCTAATAGGCACTTGTCCATGATCTGCATCTAAGGAGTTGCCTATTATTAGTTAATGAGCAGACAGCAATTCAGAATTCTAATTTTAGCACCAACACATGCCAGGAACTGGAAACAAAAAGAAGCAAAGAGAAACAGGCCAGGACTGGATAAAAAAGGGATGTTTTGCTGCCTTTCCATCAGTTGTAGAAACCGTCCCACCTGCCACATCTCTGACTCCAGTTTAGTCTCCTGACAGCAGCAGTCACATCATGGTGTGGAACAGAAGCACAGTCATGGCAGTGACCCCAGAGATCAGCCAGTCTGCATCTCTCTCCCTCCTCAAGGCAGGCTCAGGTCTCCTCTAGCAGGTCCTGATCCACCTCTAAAGCTGTGCAAAAGCAATGCTGCTACTAGAGGTTCCCAAGGGCTGGGGCCATGTCTTTGAATAGCTCTTCCTCTTCTAAACTAGGACATCCTTCAAGAGCAAGAGACTTCACTGTCAGGCTGGAAAGACCCAACAACACAGTTCTATGAGATGTATATGATCGCTGTGAAGAAACAGGGGATTGGTGCTGCAAGGACTCCACACCCAGCAGGGAACAAGTATCCGGCAGTGCCAGTCATGGTGAAGCCCCTACAAATACATAAGAGAGGTGTTAAACACTGAATCATGACAGCACAGCTTTGGCTCTTCAGAGAGTTTGGCAGATTTACCCATCTTTGGCTTCACAGCTCCTCATCAAACATGGGCAGGCCCTTAACTGGGTGTCCCGAGCAAACAAAAGCTGAACATGGCACTGTGACATTGCCACTTTTCACTTAGCAGGCACGCAATTATTCTCATGTTTAATTGTATCTGATGAATGACACTCACAGGCCCCATGCTGTTTAAAATGTGACATATTTTATTTATCATAGCAGCTTCTACAGTTCTACAAATGGATGACACACAATCCATTATCATTTTGGAAGCATTATTATTCACACAAACATGTCCCAGAACCTTAGAAATTTTTTAATTCCTCTTTTTTTCTGCATTCCTTTTAAATTCAGAATGCAAATTCCCTATCTTGCCAATGAAATTTCCTCCTCCTCACCAACCCAAAATAAATTAGAGAACAAGCTGCTATCTCTAAAAGCTTTATAAATAAAACATACAGCACACACACATATAAAGGCTACAATTTTAGAGTACTTTTGTATCCTGGATGGATTTAGAGATGTCATTGCAAATGTACAGATGCTGCCAGTCATGGGAGCTTAACAAGCCCTATGAGGTTTGACATCCCATCAGACTGCAGCCCTTTGTGGCAGCTGAGGCCTCCCAGGGCAGAAAGTAATATGACAATTGCTTCTATCGAAGAGAGAAAATAATGGCAACCACACCGGCAGATACATCAAGGAATGGAACTAAAATTACTCTTTCCTGGCTCAACTAAATAAAAAATTATGACAGTTCAAAAGAATGTTAAAAGTTTTCTGGAAGTGGCTAAATCCCACTATTGCAAGCTGTCAGTGGAAACATTTGCTTTTTTCTTACCTCAAAAAGGAAATATTTTTCAAAAAAAAAAGGAAAAAAATTACTCAGTTGGAGTTTTGATTTTTCTCCTTTTTTCCAACCAAAACCTACAAAATATGAGGAGAGAACAAGAAAAGAAAGTAGTTCCAGAGCTAAGAAATCCTGTTTGCTCTACAAGATTGTGCTGGTTTTTAACTCAATTAACACAAAGCTGCTGTTTAGGCATCGTCCATCTGTCGGTGATGGCCGCAGGGGATGGCTGCCAGAGCTGGCCTGGCACAGACAGAGGCTGCACTGAAGTTTCCTTCCCACGGCATCTAATGCAGCCTGAACACCGACTCAAAGCTCTCCATGGCTTCCAGCCCCCCAGCTTGGAGGCTAAACAGGCAGGAAAGGTGAAAAAAGGAAAAAAAGAGAAAAACTGGAGCTGGAGGAAAATACTACACTTCGAACTGAATAGCTTGAAGCTTTTTAACCCGTGTTTGGAAAAATTAGATGGCATTTATCAAAGCAGTCTTCCTACAGCAGCAGCACCCACTGTGGGTGAGGAGGCAGCCAACTCACTGCTTGCCCAGGGATCACAGGGCCTGGCCACAGGATCTGTCTGATCCCAGCATAGAGCAGACAGAGAAGTATATGACCAGCCCTGAGCAGCTCTGTGAAGGGAGGTGGCCCTGCATCAAGCATGAGGTGAGGGGTCTGGGACAGAGGTCTGCAAAAACCTCTGTCCGTCCATCTAGCTCACTATATAAGTCTCCAAATAATCATCTTCCTTTCTTTAGGGCTTAAAAGGCTCCCAGGGGATCAAAGAGGTAGATTCAACAGCCAAAATGGGTTCTGCAGACAGGTGGCTGTCACAAAAGCTCTTTTTCTAAGCCAGATCACAAGTGTGGTTAGCTTCAAGTGCCATGGTGGCCACTAAAAAGCTGATTCAAAAAGAGTCATGCTGGAAGTTTTAAAAGGTCGGATGCATTTTAAACATGTTTGAGGTCTGGTTCATGGGCTGTGCTCCTACAGAAAGCTCTCTGTTAGACTTCCACCTGAGCAGGTCACACAGCTTAATGCATTAGCTCCACTCTCAGCATGAGGCACACACAGGAGCCTTGCACGTCTCTGCCCACCCGAGGTGATGTCTGACCCCCACAGCGGCTTGCCGAGCTGGGACAGGCTGGGAGACTGCTTTGGAAGCCCCAGCCCTGACTAACCCCTGCAAAGGGAAGCATCTGCCCTCACTGGCATTTCCCATGAAATAGGACAAACACACAAACTTCATACCATCTTTTTCTGCCCTGAAATGGGAAATTTCATTACCCATGGGGGTGTCTGAGTTTTTGGAAAATGCTAAGCTCCTGACCTCAGTAAAGGCCCAAAGTAAACAGACCTAAAAAACAGCTTCTTCACTCCCATTAGGCTCACTAACCTCCATTTTCACTAACCTCAATTTTCACTGCATTTCCCCTGTTCCTGGATGAGGAAGAAGAGTGAAGGACACCAAGCTGACTTTCAGCACCCCCTGCAGTATCTCCAAACTGTTCTCCCAGCTTGTTTTGCTCAGCTCCTTTGCAAACCAGACAGCCTTAGCCTCCTTTCACAAACTTCCTGTGGTGCC
The DNA here is from genome assembly GCA_013397815.1 of Aleadryas rufinucha. NCBI lineage: Eukaryota > Metazoa > Chordata > Aves > Passeriformes > Aleadryas > Aleadryas rufinucha. The sequence continues at coordinate 284,052 of VZTH01012968.1, read as the reverse complement.
AGCCACAGGGGTTCATCACACCCTGTGTCTGCTCTGCTTTTTGGCAGGGGGGGCCACTTTTCCCTACCTGCCATTTACTGTTGTTCAGTAACCAGGACACAGCTGGGTCTCAGGTGACCAGGCAAGGCTGTCATGACATGCAGACAACTGCAGCACTACAGGTTAAAGCCAGAGTCCAAGGGAAGGTGGCAACAGGCAAGGCACAAAGGAGAAAATCAAGCTGCCATCTTAACTGTGATTTCAGTGATTCATAGGAGTCATTTTAGTCAATTCACTGGTTAATGACTTAGCAGCACTGGCACAAGGTCAAATCACAAATGGGTAAGAGCATTTCTCCAAAGCAATCACTTATTTCTCTATTTCCAGCTCTCCATTTCAACTTGAAGAGCAGCACTAAAAAGGAGAGAGAAATCAGCTTTCTGTCTAAAAAAGACTTGTGAGAAACCACAAGTGCCAAGCATGTTTCCTCTCCACCCTTGTCTCTTTTCATACCAGCCCCGTTCCTTAATCTGCTACAGCTGCCACTTCTTCAGTGGTGAAAAATATCTGTAATACACGTTGCTGAATGTTGCAGAAACACTGAAGAGCAACTGGAGATCAGTTAAACAGCCCTATCCCTAAGCAACAACATGTTGAAATGCAGGAAAGGCAAGTGATAACCAGCAATGGGTCGATGCAATGCATTAGCTTCATTAAAATCTACCCATAAAAATAAATTGTGCTGAAGTACAGCCGATGTTTCATTCTATTTGTATGTGATCTTCATGTAACTGGTGGTAACAAGATGACAGATAAAGACAATAAGAAAACATGGTATTAGTTATGCAAACTCCTTGGTTCTAAGCCTTAAACACATCAAAATATCCACAGCATAAGAGATCAGGAGAATTCAAAGAAAGTAAAAGCTTGTCAGCTCCTGTCCTTCCCTCCCAGAGGGTAGGGGACAGCTGAAGCAGCACTCTGGGATCAGTCCCTCTGGTCCTCTGACCATGCTGCCCCAGAGGGGTCACCTTTCACTTCAAAATCATCTTTAGCCATTCCTCTCCCTTCAGACATGGTTTATTAAAAGACACACTAGAGGAAGACTGACATGGACGTAGGACAGGAAGAAAGCATGGAGGAGCCCAGATATTCTTAGCTCTGACAGGTCTGTGGGGACATCTCTGAAACAAAACAGCAGATGGTGATGGCAGCAGATAAGAGACTTCCCCTCATCACTGCCCTCTCCACATGTGACTGAGGCATTCAGTGAGCATCCATCCTAGCTATCCTGGATGCTATTTCTACACGTCCTCCCAGCTGTTTCCAGCACACCTGAATCCCTCAAGTATTTTGTATGTGTTGTGGTTTAACCCCAGCCAGCAGCTCAGCCCCACACAGCCTCTCACTCACCATCAGCCGTNGTATTAGTTATGCAAACTCCTTGGTTCTAAGCCTTAAACACATCAAAATATCCACAGCATAAGAGATCAGGAGAATTCAAAGAAAGTAAAAGCTTGTCAGCTCCTGTCCTTCCCTCCCAGAGGGTAGGGGACAGCTGAAGCAGCACTCTGGGATCAGTCCCTCTGGTCCTCTGACCATGCTGCCCCAGAGGGGTCACCTTTCACTTCAAAATCATCTTTAGCCATTCCTCTCCCTTCAGACATGGTTTATTAAAAGACACACTAGAGGAAGACTGACATGGACGTAGGACAGGAAGAAAGCATGGAGGAGCCCAGATATTCTTAGCTCTGACAGGTCTGTGGGGACATCTCTGAAACAAAACAGCAGATGGTGATGGCAGCAGATAAGAGACTTCCCCTCATCACTGCCCTCTCCACATGTGACTGAGGCATTCAGTGAGCATCCATCCTAGCTATCCTGGATGCTATTTCTACACGTCCTCCCAGCTGTTTCCAGCACACCTGAATCCCTCAAGTATTTTGTATGTGTTGTGGTTTAACCCCAGCCAGCAGCTCAGCCCCACACAGCCTCTCACTCACCGTCAGCAGTGGCATGGGGGAGAGAATTGAAAGCATGAATATGAGAAAACTTGAGGGTTCAGATACAGGCAGTTAATAGCAAAAGCTACATGCACAAGCAAAGCAGAACAAAGAATTCATTTACCTCTTCCCCATGGGCAGGCAGGAGTTCAGCCATCTCCAGAAAAGCAGAACTCCATCACACGTAACACAGACTTTGAAGAACAAACACCATCACTCTGAACATCTCCCCTTTCCTCCTTCTTCCCCCAGGTGTATATGCTCAGCATGAGGCCATATGGTCTAGGATATCCCTAGGGTCAGTTGGGGTCAGCTGTCCCAGCTGTGTCCCCTCCCACTCCTTGTGGCCCCCCAGCCCCCTCACTGATGGGGTGGGGTGAGGAGCAGAAAAGCTCTTGGCTCTGTGTAAGCCCTGCTCAGCACTAGCAAAAACATCCTGGTGTTATTAACCTTGTTTCCATACAAACCCAAACACAGCCCAATACGTGTCAGTGTGCAGAAAATTGTGTTTTGCTGAGACAAGGGCACTTGCTTTCAAAAACAAACAAGACTGAAATGGTTTCTTTTTTCAAAAACATCTCAGCTGTTTAAAACCATCCTAACTTACTGATGTTCACTCTATTAGAGGTATACTAGGAAGGGTTGGGACCTGAAGTAGGACTGTATTCATAATGAGGTGAGATAACACCCTGCACCTGACAGTTTTAGACCATGGGTGGGGTTAAGTTCAATCCAGGACAGAATTTCACAGACTTACATTCCTACACGACCTTTTCCAGTTTCCATGAAAATGGTTCTCTTTCATGCTGCCTTTTATTATTATTAACTGAACAAACTTGAGTGATTGGGACATACAACATGACAAGAAAATAAAGACAGTTTGAGATGAGCATTTTTCATTTGCACTGCTCTATTGGATTACACTCAGACTGTTGACCTTATTAAGATTCAGGTTAACAGCCCACTTCAGAAATATCTACATGTGCACCTGAGTGTTAAACTAAATGCTTGGAAGACATATTAAATCAAATAAAGATTGATAGCTTGCTGTTTCTATCCTACCAGTCATTCAAGCACTGCTTCCTTCTGCATATACATGAAATAGAGAAAACTGACAAGGGTGTTTCTCACGGCCGCTCTCCCTTCAAAGCACACCTATCTTTACATAGGTACCTTTGTTGCAAGGCCACCTTTGTACTCTTTGCTTACACAAATCTAGCACAATGCACTGTGGCCATGTGTGTTGTGCATCATCTACTGCAAACCAAAAGCAAACCTGGGCTTGAATTCAGTCCTTCCTGCTTGTAGAGGTTATAACCCTCAGATCAGCCCCACCACTTGCCCCAGGAATCAAGTTTGAAAGAAGAGACTGGACCTGAGAAGCAGAAGCTCTCAACTACATACCTTTCAAGGACAATCTGGATTTGTTTTTGTTAACACGCTCAGTCACAGCCCACTTAGACAGTGCACATATGAGATCCCCCAGAAATCCCTTCCCACCATGCCACCTGGGATGCAGCTTCATGAAAAAAGCCCAAAGAACTACCCCTCCATCTCTGTTTGCCCCAGTGAACCAGGAGTGATGACGAGGAGTAGGATTTACCAAGATAGATATGCATTTTACTACATCAGTAGTCAAAATTTTGCCTAAACCTCAGCTCAAAGCTTCCTCCTTAACCCAGACATATCCTGTGGATAGGGACCACCACCATTTCTGGTTCTCCTTCTCAACATCCTCAGCAGCAGAAATGGACTCAGGACAATAAAAGTGTTGCCTTAATTCAGGTTGTCTTCCCAGATCTCCCATGACTAACGATTTCATTTCCTGATTACAGGAGGAAAGAAGATACTCATTCCAGCTGAATCAGACACTGCAAAGGTTCTCAAAAATCATCTAAGTGATCCCACCCAGGGACGCACAGGATCCTAGCCTGTCCCTGGCACATGTTCATGTAACTTGTTCTTGAAAACTCTGCTGAAGACTGTATGCAACCTTCCCAGATGATTTATCAGTGCATTCCTCCCTTTCTAGTTAAAATGCTTTTTCTTCACCCACTGTAAAAATTAACCCCACCCAAGCTGAGGTGCTCATGGACAACACCATGACCTGGTGACTGCTGGCTTCTGACATACCACTTTGCCCTTGTTCACTCTATAATTTTTTTGAATGCCATACTATGGCAGCCTCATTCTCCACCCAGCTCCTACCTGACAGATGCTTTTTTCCATCATGTTATATCAAAAGCATAACATTTTGTTTCCCTTTTTTAAGCTCTTCTTTGCCTGTTCTGCTTCTCTCATACTGTCTCTAGGCACAGAGTTCGCAGTAAAACTTTTAAAATCCTACATTAACCTCTCCTTGCAAGTCTCCTGTGCCCCAAAGCATAGGGATTGTTCTGGCAGGGAACTAGTGGCTGGTTTTGATTCAATAGCATCACTCTTGCTTTGCATCCTCCTTTTGCTGCACCAACCTGCCCTATCTTGTCTTAAAGCAGGCATTAGGGTCATGATACAATTGCTGTGCTTAATAAGCCTCCTCCAGGCCCCAGTAATTGAACTCTACTCACTTTGAGCCTCTGGGACACGTGTGGCAACTAGATTTCACGTGTGCCTCTAAATTAAGCTAAATTATTCCATGTTTTCCATGGCTAAAAGCAAATACATGAACAAGACCAGAAGGTAAGGAGCAGGAACTTATTATGCAGCAGTCACTTGAGTCTGAGCCCTTGCTCTTGACCAGAAGAGGTTTCAAGCTCTTTCTCCCCTGCAGCACCTCATAAATGGGGTCCAGCTGCCTTGAGGCAACTGCAATTAAAAGTACTCTCCAGAGGAGCAGATTTACTCTGACAAAGTATTTCTGTGTTCCTCTATATTACATTCTTATCCATGAATAAATGCAGAAAGCTTATCTCTTTCACTCTGTGTTTGCTTTAATAACTAGCATGAAGCCTGTATTTATTACCCAAATCCTGTTTCTAAATCTCACTCCTAGATAAAGCAGTAATGACATGGCTGCTCTCCTCAGATTGCCCCACAGCTTTTCTTTTCTTCATAAGGAAAAAAACCTACCTCTACCCTGCCCTAATGGACCTGCTGCTGTTCTGCCATCTGATGTTGCTGCCAGGAACATCCTGGGTTGTCCCAAGTTGCCATCCTTCCTAGGAAATCAACACAAAGATCATAGTGACTTCCCAAAGCAGATGCACACAGTGCATGTCTCCATTTACTCAAAGACTGGAAAAGACTATGGTTATCTCCCCAAAAGTGGCAAAGCCACATCTGGAGTCTGACTGAGAGACACTCTGAAGGAGCAGAGAGCAGTCTCTCAGTACGTATGGGAGGGTCTCATTAAGAGAGCTGCTCAGGTTTGCATATGCTCCGAGTGTCTTAAGTAGAGTAGAGTCTGGTAATCACAACAGAATAAGCTCAAGACTTTCCTTTTCTGAGAAACTACTTGGCTCAGGGAGCGATGTTCTCCCAGTGATGCTCCTGCACTTCCTTCCAAACCCCAGAAGAGCAGTGCTCTCTACAAGCAAGAGACATGTTTTGTTCAAGGCAAGATGAAGGAAAGTTGTTGAGATGAGGAAAAGAAGCTCAGAAAGCCAAAAATACATTAAAAAGGAGAGCAGCCAGGAGGTTTCCAACAGGTACAAGCTCAAATGGCTTTTAAAGCAATTAAAAATTGTCCTCTCCTGGCTCTAGTGAGATCAGCAGAGATCAGTTCCCAGTTGCTCACCAGATTACTACTTCTTCCGCAGCAAGCAGAGCAGTCTGAGGGAAGGTTAAAATCTGCTTCAGACAACAACCACCTGGTTATGTCAGACCAGGGGACCTGGTCAACCTTGGCAGGCACACACAGAGCACCTTGGCAGGAGCACACAGCCAGCAGAGCAGCAGAGCTGTCTCCAGCACCCATCCACCCTCAGCCACGGGCTGCTGTAGCAGCTGATGGGTGAACACCTCACAGGGAGCTGTGCCAGGAGATCCAGCCCACTCTCCTGGCTGGCCCAGGGACAGCATCTTACCAGGTTCCCAGCACCGCACTCAGCTCATCAGTCACCTCCTGTGAATGTCACCCGCCACTCAACCCCATCTCTTACCCCCTCTGAAGTTGTCTGCTCCCTCCAGTCCTCCAGCGTAAGAGCTCGTGTAATCAGTCCCTAAACCTGGTTTAGTCAAGTGATCTGGATTAGCTTTAAAAAAAAAAAAAATTGTTCTGTCTTGGTTCAGGGGGTTTTTTACCCCGCTAACCCACTCATTTTGACCATCCAAAGCTTCTGGACAATCATACATGACATGAGATGGGACAGCTAGGAACCTCTGGAAGGAGATGAGGGATGCAAAAGGAGCCTAGTAACAACTGGAAGCATGTCAGGCTCCCACAGAGCAGAAGTCTCAGAGCTACAGGGGTCTCAGATGCAACACTCCAAAGCAGCTGTGTTGTGTTAGAAGCTGTTAATTAAACATAGTTTATTTTGGCTTTCAGTGATTTACACAGATTTAAAGCCAGACTGGTTAAAGCAGTCATTCTGCAAGAGCTGTGCCATCCATGTAGCTGTCTTTAATTACAAGCAACGCCAAAGAAGCTCTTTTCCACTACCAGTTTTCTCATCAGTGTTACTTTGGGCAACACTCTTTAATGAAACACAACTGCATTTTGAGAAAGAGCTTTTGTGGGGATTTTTCGACCAAATATCTGGATGCTTCTAGAAGCCCAGCTTGGTACCAATTAAAAAACAGGGCAGTGTGACCTAGAGAATTCAAGGAAATGTCATCACCTACTGTGAGCTCCTGGGCAGCAGCTCCGTTTGGCAAAATTAGAGGAGCAAGAATCTTTGTTTTTAAACATGCCAGATTATCATCTTTTAAGTAAATGCTCAAATGTTTCAACCTAGTCCATACTACATCAAGAAAACCTAACAATTTTTGCATAGGTTGCTATAACAAAATCTGGCATGTGCTGAATTTTCTGGATAAGGTATTTTGTTGAATAAGTGATGGAAACAATTTTTAAGAGGTCAAACCCTAGGACTTGCAAGTTGAAAACTTTACTGAAATCAGGTCACACTCTACATGGACAGAAACTTGCAGTCTGCATTCTTGCAGTAGCTGCCACCTGTTTTGTGCCAAGAACACGACATTGTCTGAGACAAGAAAAAAGACAGTTTCTACCCTAAAGACACCTAAAACCCAATAGACAATGTGAACTGGAGGCCTTTGAGGTGTTCATCTTTGTGCATTACTATAGTCACTACAGTCCATAAAAAAATAAACTGAAGTCTTTGAAAGGGAGAGGAAATCAAAGTTTTGATGACTTGATGGTGAACATGGTGGTGATGCTGGGCTGATAGTTGGACTTGATGATCTTAAAGATCTTTTTGAACCTTAAGGATTCTGTGATTTTGTGATCTCTTGGATAGTTTTGCATCAGCCCAGATAAATCTTCAAACCAGAAGTCATTGTACAGCAAATCCCTGCAGGCTGTGAAGGCATCCAGCTTCTCCTCCAAGCTCCCATGATCCTGCAGGAGAGCTACCAGCAGCCTTCAGCAGTGTGCCCACGGACATTACACATCACATCTCACGTGCAATATTCTTTAGATTTTAATGGAGAACTAGTTCTTCTCTAGGATGATCTAGAAACCACATGCAAAGAACAGAACTGCCTCAGAATCTAAATTATGTAATTTATTGTCACCATTACTTTTATCCCTATTGAATCCAGACAGACTTTTTGGTGAAGGATATAAAACCCTGGAGTTCATTTATTCAGGCAGCAACCCCCTACTTGTGAGTCTTTCTCTCATTCTGCAAAGTCTTCTGCAAAGGGCATCACTCCCTGGCACAGCTTTCATATCCATGGACAATCCATGGACAGCTACGCGAAGAGACACGGGGACCATTTATAGGTCTCATCGTACCAAATGACTGATTGTTGTGTTGTAAGCAAAATTCAGTTAGGAGAGCCTGCAAGATCAGCCTCTGTGCTTGTTAGCATCCAGCACAGGGCAGCTGGTTTGGCTGCCTATTGACTGAGCAATCGACAGACAATCACTGCATCCAGCCACGGAAACATCTGAGGAGTACAGTTCAGGAATGGGGGAAGTATCCAAATAAAATCAGCCTGAAGGGGCTTGATCTACAAGACAATTATAAGTTTCCAAGTTTGCCAACAGAACTTCAGCATTACCCTTATAAGAAATCTTTCATACATGACATTTTGCTTGCCTGCCACTAACAATAAACAACTTTAACATTAATTTTGCTGCTCCCACAGCTGTAAACTCTGCAGATCAGGATCAGGCTTCTACGACTGTATCTAAGTAAAGAGCTCCTGAATCAAACCATCTACCCTGAAATGTCCAGGGGAGGCCTCAGGATCTTAAAGATCTTTTTGACACAAAACCTCATGGACTTATGCATATCCCTGGTACTCTGTTCCCCAAATCATTAGCTCTCTCCCCATAAGTTTCTCACTTTGCAAGGGAGGTTCCTAATCATCGAAGGCTCTTCCAGAAGAGGATTTACTGGAGGTGTCTAAGAAAGGTGAATGACCTGAAGGTATGTCCCTTGTTGTCTTCCCACTGTTTGCATGCATTTAAACTAAACTGGATTTTTAGATGGACTGGAGGTGGGCAATTTCCTTCCAAGTACTTAGGACCTGTCATAGCTTCTAAATGACTTATCATCACATAAGTCTCAGGAGAGCCTGGGAACGGACATAACCCAGAGGGGAACTCTGTGGTCAGTGAAACAGCAAAGTTCAAGACAAGACTTTTAAATATTTCCTCTCTAAGCTCCAACAAACTTTCCCCTGGCTGGACATACACCCAGGTCAGTGACCTGGCATGTCCAGGCCTGATAAAGGCAAGATTATTCTGCATGGAGGTTTAATACACAGTCCTTACACCAACATCCCACCTATTCCACAGAGGCTTTTATCAAAGCCACCAAGATCTGACACAGCTCAGATACACAAGTGTGCTAGAAATATTGGTGCCACATTGCCAGATAATTTTAAAACAAATAATTATTGAAATGGTCCCAAACCAGTTTGTGATTACTGTGAAAGGACTAATGGGTTACAGTGAGAGGGGTAAAAACTTCCTGGAGTCTCCTCCAGGATCAGGGTTTGCTGCTGCCAGCCCTGAGTTTCATTGCACACAGGAGCCAGCAAATTAAGACTTGAGCCACTATAAAAATTTGCACCATGTCAGAAGTGTTTGGTACCCTGAGGATGATGTACTCAGCAGTCAGACAGTCAGCACTAAATGATGGCAGTGATTTCCAGTGGGACCAGAGTATGGACACAGCATAAGATACAGAGGCACCACCAAGAAGACACCTTGATGCTGGCCACTTTGGAGTCCTGCATTTTAGCCAGCAAATGCAGTTTCCTTGGCACTTGCAAAAGATGATCAGAGCAGGAGAAATAATCAGATTAAACAGGCACTATCCAACCACTGCAACTAAATACATTATAGCTTCACTTTGGACTGACACTGCATGGATACTTTATTTAGAAAACAAAAAGGCTTACCTGTTTACAGAGTCTTGCAGCTTCCAAATAGTTAAGCAATTGACATTGTTTTCATCTTCTGCAAGGGGAAACTGAGAAATGATTCCCAGTCACAGAGGGGCTGGATAAGCAGAGACACATACACCAATCACAAATCCATGTCCACAGGAATAAGTTTATCCTCCTCGAGCTTCTGACCTGCCTAACAAAACCAAATAAAAATCATCTGCTCACACTTGTCTACAGATAAGGGAGTTATTTACTGACTAAACTTCTCCATGAACAATATTTCAAGCACTTGTTCCTCTCCATCTGCTTCACTGTTTTATGAAGTGTGATGAACATGGGAGGTTGTTTCCTCAATTTTTTGTTCATTTCTTTCTTATAATTAACCACATTAGCTTTTTACAGAAGCATGAGAAACACCTCACTCCCTGTTAAACTGCCAGTAGATTCAACAACAACAACAACAACTCATTATCTCCTGCTGGACTTACACCATCTCTAAGAAAGATGATCTGGATAAACACCTTTCTCTGATACCCTCTGTTACGCTTAACTTCTGGGGAGGGGTCGAAGATATGAGATGAAAATATACAGCATCTTTTTCACCTTCCATCTATCAAGAAAAAAAAAAAAAGAAGAGAAAGAATACATTCAGCAAACACAAAGTACTTCTCTGCAGGTCGATAGTTGGTAAAATAATCTGCAAAGAGTCCCTGACCTTAACTGAACAACTTCTGAAATGATGCATGATCCCAAGATCTGCCATTTGACCAGAGCACAACCACAACCAGAATTGGATTTGAACTCAGAGACAAGGAACTAGACTTTATTGATCTTCTTACCTGGAATTCAATGACACAGTGGGGAGGCCAGAAACCTGGATTCATGGGTTGAGTTTAAACTTGTCCTGTCTGGTGATTTCCAGGCAGTGTCTCTTGCAGAAAGCCAATCTACTACTTTTAATTTGGTGTCTGGCTTTGCATCTTCCTTTAGAAAGCTACACGAGTGATAAACTTGTAAACATAAAATGAAATTTGAATCATTACAGTTCCAGTTACTGAAATAACCTGCATTTGTTAGAATTTTATTCTTTTACTTGTGCTCATTAATAGTATCTAAATGTCAAGCAAAAAGCATCTTTGTGTCTGTGCATTCATCCTACTGTCCAAATTTATTCACCCAGCAAAGGTCAGGAATTTGCTGTATTACAAATGCAATTGTTTAGAGCAACTTAGTACAACTGAGTGAAAGCTGCACTCAATTTGTTCAACCCAGCATCCTGAAGTTCCCATGGAAAAATTATTGTGCCAGATGCATTAAGTGCAAATTGCATTAGAAATTAATTTATAATTAAAACTGCCATTTCTGTGCCTCCTGCCAGACCCCACTTTCTGCTGAACAGACACATCACTCCAGCCCTTGCTGTTTCTGTATCTGTTTTGATCTTTGTAACAGTTAAGTCTCTCCACACTCCTGGGAAATGCATGTGCTCAAGAAACTGAGGCAGGGGTTAAGCAGTGTTTCATAGAAAGGTCTGGGTTAGAAAGGACCCTAAAGTTCTTCTAGTCCCAATCCCCCTGCTGTGGGGGAAGGGACACCTTCCCCTAGACCAGCTTGCTCAGAGCCCCATCCAGCCTGGCCTAGAACAATTCCAGGAATGGGGCCTGCACTACTTCTTTGGGCAACCTGTCACCAGCTGCACAATAAAGAATTTCTTCCTTCCTAATATCTAACACTGAAATGATGGGAGCGGGAGCAGAGAAGCTGCCACTTCTCCACTGGCTTTTTCTTTCTCCCTCCCTAAGACTGAGCTAAGCACACCGGCCTCAAAAGCAAATGTGGCCAGCCTGGACTTGCTCCATAGGCTCTGCTTGACTTGTTCCAGTGATGAGATAGGAGACACCAGTGATTTGACCCTCTCCAAATGCCTGGAGACACTGAAGAAGGAGCCACCAAGGACACTCAGCTCCTTGCACTGATCAGTGCCCATCTCTTCATGTGCTTCTACCGCTGCCCACTCCCGCAGGAGACATCCACACCTGCCTTAGTGCCTGCCCCAGGACAGAGAGGCCCCAGCCAGCACAGTTTCATCCCTAACCCCTCTCAGCATCTTGTCTGCACCCCCCACCCTGCTGGCACTGGAACTGCAGCCTCTGGGGCAAGCCCGTACCCTGCACAGGGGATACCGGGCATGCAGCCTGTACCCTTCCCTGCCCCCACAGGCTTATGTGGCAAACAGCTCCTTGTGGGCTGTGGCAACCCAAATCATGGCAACAGCACACATCGAACATTCCATAAAACCTAGACAGCATCTGCCAAGGGAGAAGAGCAGGGAAGTATGGCACGTGCTTTAAAGGATTGCACCACTGGGAAGACACCTCTGATGCTGAGCTCAGATCCACAGTGGTACAGGCATTTCTTATCACAGAAAATCAAGCACAGACACAGGAGTCCACAAGGCCAGTGCTTCTCCCTCTGATGTGATACACAGCACAAGGTTAACCCATGTATGTAGAGCATTCCTTCATTTATCTCTCCCACCACAGCAGTCCCACAGGACAGCGCTGGGTCCAGCATCACTACCTCACAGTAGCACCTCACCTGGGATCTTGCTGGGCCAGGACTCAGGTAAAAGCTTTCCTTCTGAATTTCCAGTTTAAAGCAAGGTTATGGTACCCTTGGTTAAAAAGGCAATAGAAGTATGACTTAATTACCCAGCATTGCAACACAGCTCTTCTGAGAGGCTGCAGAAGGAAATTGGCACTGTTCTGGTGGAATATTCCATGTGGCTAACAACAATTTCATGCAGCCTCAGAGAAGACAGGCAGTTATCTAGATCTGTTGAAAGGTAAGAGTGACATGCAAAGTGTTATTCTTTCCTTACATGAAATACAACCATATATTTTCAGGCTACATAGCTTATATTTTTAGATGAGAAGATAGAAAAACAAGAAGAAAAACATAAAGCTGAAAATAAATTGGATGCAATTTAAAAGGACAGTGGAAAAATACAGGATGACAAAGCGATGGTAAAGCAGCAACTTAATAAAAAAGGATCAGGGCATCATCACTAATCACAAGCAAGCAGTACCCTGCAAGCACTGTGCGCCTCCACACCATGCAGAATGAACAAACATCCTGCAGCACCTGGGAGGCCTGGAGGAAAGTATCACCCAGGAATCAACAGCTCTAAGATCTCAACAAGAAACCTAAATGTAGCCTTGCACATGTGTTTCAGAAAAGACACCCAGGAGAGCAACAGGCATCATCAGTGACCAGGAATGTATGGCCTTGAAGGAATGGATGGACTAACTGGTGGTGAGGCAGGTAAGGAGGGAAAAGGCTGAGCAGAGACTTGATACTTCCTTTTAAAGACATGAAAAGTAGCTACCAGGCAGAGAAGAATTATTGTCCTCTCTGTCAGGATAACCAAAAGGTTTAAATCAGAAGGAGACTTAAGAGTAGACAGGAGAAAGGATTTTCAACAGTGAGGATAGTGAAGATCCAGAGCAGGTTACCTGGGGGTAAGGTGTAAGGCCTTTGTTTGGTGCATGTAAGTAAAGGTGAAGTAATTCAGGCAGAATCCACCCTGTCTTGGGACAAGGGATGGCCTCTGACTTCTGCAGGTAAACAAACCCCTGCCTTTTGAATCACCCTCTCCTTGAGGACACATAAAGACAGAGCAGCTCTCATCATGCTCCAAAATGTACTCAGGATCATGTGAGGATGGGATTTGCCCTGCTTACAGGAACTGAGGCAGACAGTTGGGAGCCACATCAAGGGACCTGGAAGAGATGCTCCTTTAGTCTCTTGGGCTGCAGGTTGGTAAGAAGAGCCCCTGGCTGGCTCCTCATCACCAGCAGTGACCAAACCAACCTGATCTCACAAGCACACTCACTCACTTATTAACTGGGAAAATAAACCACCTGAAGAAGGAACATGAGCAGAATGAAGCCTGCTGCACCAGAGGGGAAGCTCAGCTTGGCTAAGTGCCTTCACAGCAGCATGTGAAGCTTTGAGCTGTGGAGGTCACAGAGGGAGGGCAGCAAGCAGTCTCCATGGGAGGGCACAGATACTTGAGCTATGCTCGGGCCACAAACCCTTTTTCTCATTGGACACACAGAAAAAATCTTAAATATCTAACAGCACCTGTCAATATTAATTCTCCCCCAAGTGGCTTGCTATTCACAGCAGGAAAGCTAAAGCAACACTCATTACTTTAATTAGTGAAGGAGACAAAAAAATACAACCAGAGCTTGCAAAACAGCCGCTTTTACTTTATTTGAAATGCCTACCACGAGCCCATAGCAAAAATGCTTAACTCCTGCACATAAAATTTGTAAGTACTCTTCTGCATATGCTGTCTACAGAGCACAATTTCTTTTCTGCTGAGGAGAGCTGCACCACAGCAGAAAATCCACTTCTAAATTTTTTCAGGACAGATATACCCAGAAAGACATTTTATAACTGGTACTATGAATCCAGAGCCCCATCCAGCCTGGGTGTAGTATACAGATGCATACAGATGATACAGATGCAGTGTCTCCAAAGAGACCAAGAACCAGAAAGCCAATACGTTTCTTCAGCACCCTACTGCAGTGATAGTTTATGCCTGGACTACAATTCCAAATCATGTCTTAGCACACAGAAAATAGGCTTTCATGGGCTTTTTCTTTGCAGTCATTCAACATCCCCTTTCCAGCAATGAAAATTGGTCACCTGTTTAAGTCCTTTCTGTGATGAGCCTAGCTCCAAACAGGAAAGCAGGAGGCAGGTGTGGTGGATTACACAGTGAGACCCTGAGAGCACGTCTGCCTGAACAAGGTTCTGCCACAGCAGTGAAAGACACAATTACGCTCATCATTTTTTAATTAGGAAATGACGTGTGATTTACAAGCCTTAGTGCAATGTGGTATTTCAACAGCGAGGAGTGACATTTCCAAACGGCATTACAGGAACTTTCTCTTCCCCTGCCCCACCCCCCCAGTCATTTAAGCAAGTTATTCAGACAAAGAGCAAAAGTCCTTTGTCTGGGTTTTAATCCAAACTAGTGGAGTCCTGTATGTGTTCTTTTCATTCCTTTTTCCATCTTTTTCCAGCCTCTTTTTCTTTAATAAGACACAGTTTCTCCCCTGCAGTCAGCAGTGACAACTGTGAGTGTACCTGTCTGAAGTCCAGCATACATAACCAGGATCTGACTTTCCCTTGAAAGAAAGCTCACCAAGTCTGGAAGAGAATTATGCACCCAACAGCCCAGCCATGTCAGACAGCTTACCTGCTGAAGGACTGTGGCCAGCATGGACCCACCATCAACACTGGCAGCATGATCCCGCAGCATGCTCCTCAGCCACATCCAGCACACACTGCAGGTCAGATCCACATCCAACATGTGGTCAAGATATACAGCATATGAGAGAAAAAGCTCAGAGAAATTGTGTGGAAAGAGCTCACTCTCAGAACACAAGGCTTGGTGGGTCTGAGAAGGAGGATGCTTTGCTCATGTCTCCTGCTGCTTCAGAACCCAGAGCACTTCAGTTGCAAACCTTACAGACAAGTATCTGACCACCTGGTGTGCTCCCCAACCACAGCTGCAACAAGGAGATACACCTGCTCTCCCCAGATCTGATAAAACTTTTTATTTAAGTCTTCATCAACCATGGAAAGCCAGGAAGAAGCTCATGGCATCTTTAGAAACTCATGGTCCCAATACGCAACCAGGCTTTGGGAGATCACAGCTCTGTGGTGCACTCATCCCAGCTCCGAGGTCTGTGCACGTTCAGCACTGGCGGTGGGAGCTCTGAGAGCAGCCCAGAGCACACAAAACTAAAGCTATGGAATGATAACTGTCTGTTAGGGATGTAGCTGTGACCTGCCACTTCATATGTAGAGCTGTTACTACAAAAGGAAATTCCCCACATGCAGGCAAGGCCTAAGCATAATGCAGCATCTCCAGACGAAACATCTGCTCATTGGTACACTTGGGCAGAAGGGTTTTTAGAAAGACAGTGAGAAAGAATAATAGAAGCCACCAAAAACACAGGTGAAAACCTCACTAGCAAGAACATTATGGTCTCAAAAATAAGAGGGCTGAAATATTAATACTGCCCTTGCCTGCTGGGAGGAATACAGCAGGAGGAAGGTGGCAGACACTATTTTAGACTCAGAGGCATGAGTCAAATCATGACTTTAGACTGGTAGTAGAGATGGTGCTCCATCAGCAGTCACGAGTGGATACAGCCAGCCTAGGAATCAACAGAGACATTCTAAATGCACCACACCGTTACACATAAAACCTCAGGGGTCTGAACAGACTAGCAAGAGCTTGGCCACCAGTTTCAGGTGGAAGGCAATCATTCCCTTTGGCACGCTGCCTCCATGTGAAGAGGTGAGAGTGATGTGTGAACACAAACCATGCTATCCTTCATTGCAACCTGAGCAACGCCCCAGGCCATCACAAAGCCTCAATGAATTTAACAAGCCCTGGGAACATCACGTAGGGAAGGGAGCACCCAAACAGAAAATACCCAACAATCTACCTACTAGAAGGAAAAGCAATCTTTTAGAAGCAGCTGTTAATATGGGAATTGCATTTCTAGAAACTGTACTCTTAACATAGTCATCTGTTGTGTTTTAAAAAAAACCATTTCTTACTGTTAAGGCTTTATCAGACCCCTCGCACATGAAATAACTGCTAAACATTAAACATTTAAAACCAGATTTTTTTTCTATCTACATATTTCCATAATGACCAAAATATCCCACCTTGGGATTTGACCTTATCTTGAAGATGACTTGGATAATCTGAATTAAATTACGCCTGCAAGACAATTAAAAAATACTGCCTGTGGACTGCAAGAGCTTAAATATCATTAAATGATGATACAGCAGTAAATTATGCCATCCTTGGAACTTGCAGCTCCCAGGTTCACTCAGAATTCAAGCCTGTGTAATTTAAATCTTGCCTCTCCCTACACTGAATAAAACATGACCTGTGTTTGTTTATATTCTCCATATTTCATTCACTGTAGCTCTCTTCCATGCAAGTCTCTAAAACACGAGAAGCAAGTCCAAAGACAAGCTCTAAAATATAGAGGACAATCAGGAGATATTTGTGTTCCATTGTGACTTATCTTACACCATTTTTAATTCATTTCACTGTTAATTTCATTACTAAAGAACTCCAGAACAACTCAGTATTTTCAGTAATTCTTCAGTTTTGTTTGGGTTTATCCATTACTCCATCTAATTCGAGGTGCTTCTGTTCATTTCAATAACCACAACAGATTTGGCACAGTCCTATAATTCACCTTTTCACAGAATCATTAAGGTTGGAGGAGAACTTCAAGACCATCCAGTCCAACCATCAGTGCAGCACTACCACATTGATGCCTAAACCATATTCCCAAGTGCCACATGCAGATGCCTCTTGAACACTTCCAGAGATGGTCAATCCACCATCCCCCTGGGCAACTTATTCCAATTCCTGATGACTCTTCTGGCGAAAAAAAATTTCTAATATCTAACCTGAACCTTCTCTGGTGCAACTTGAAGCCATTTCTTCTTGTCCAGTCTCTTGAGACATGGCAGAAGAGACCAATCCCCACCTCACTACAACCTCATTTCAGAGCTGGAGGAAGCAATGAGGTCCTCACTAAGCCTACTCTTCTCCAGGCTAAACAGCCTCAGTTCTCTCAGCTGCTCCTTTTAAGTGAAGTTTTCTAGACCCTTCACCAACTTCATTTCCCTTCTCTGGATTAGCTCCAGACCTCAATGTCCTTTTTGAAGTGAGGGGCTCAGAACTGGATACAGCACTCAATGTGTGGCCTCACCAGTGCTGAACAATCCCTTCCCTAGTCCTGATGGCCATGATTTTGTTGATACAGGCTTTTGTTTTCTCTCCCACTGTGATATCAGATGAGTTTTGCAAGGGGGTCATCTGCTGGGGGGAAGAAGAAGCAGGACAAGTAGTGAGCCTCAGCAGCAAGAGAGCCAGGAAGAGTTCATGTCATGTAAATGTTCCCTGTCCTATTTGAGCATGGCTTTGCAAAGGTAACACCGCTAGTGATATAATGAAGCACTAACAGAACATAGGCAGAAGGCTCCAACATACCTTAAATACTGCCCCAATTTCCCAGCCAGAGGTGAGGGAAGAAGTCTCTTGCACAGCACTAGGTGGAAGCTTTATTAGAAACAGAGGTGTGGTCCAATTCCTTCAGCTGCCTCAGGGACTCAGGCTGGCATCTGATTTTGGTTGTTTAAATTAACCCCAGGCTCCAGAGTCCCTCAGGGCTGGGTTCGTTCTGTCATTTCCCAGGTGAGAATGGATGACCCCCATCAGGCTCGTAATTCACAAGGAGAACAGGCTTCCCTCCCCATGAAAGACTTCTGCCTCCAGGTAGCCAAGCCACAAAATACGCACTGCATGTCTTAGGAAGCCAAAGAGCAGGGAAGAGTGGGGCACCTGCTCCTGAAGGCCACAGCACTCAGTTGCTGGAAGCAGCTGAGCAAAGCCAGGCTGCCTTCAAGCATTCTGCAGCTTCAGCATCAGAAGCCCCAGCTCTCCCCACCCATTCAAATCACTCACAAGCTGTCCACCCTCCCCCTGAAGTATGGATGCACATCCAGAGGCTCTCCCTAGCCCAGCAAACAGCTGGCTATGGAACATAAGAGGGGAAAAGTTTGACAGGCAAAGGACAGTTCCTGTGGAGCACATCACTTGAACCCCGCCATGAGAGCTGGCAGGGGGACCAAGAGGGGGACACCTCATGTGGGGACCAGCTGCTGTTGCAACCAGCACTGCAAGCTTAAAAGGAAATCTGTCTGCTAAAAGGACTAGGATTTTAGTCTCAAGTTGAGGGACAGCTCCAGCTGGGGTTAGCCACTGGCTGCTTCATAGCAGGTGGATAAAATATGGGTGGTGGGGAATCAGTTCTAGCCCCTTTTGCTGATTGCAAACAGCTTTTTCAGCAGGCCGAACTAAACACAAGGGGTTTTCTCCTATAACAGGGCACTCAAGAGGTGCCAAGCAGCCATAGCAGAGCACATCCAGGTGCAGATTGTTACTTCAACCTACAAGAGAAGTGTGTTTATTTTGCAAGACATGAGAGATGCACTCAGCTGGTTTTCACTCCCACCCTAGGGAAGGCTGTGCATCACCATTCTGCACAGAGCTAATCATCTGCTTCATCTCTTCACCTTGCAAAAAGCTGCTGCAAGGAGCAGCCTGGTAATAAATTTGCTGCATCTTACACTTTAGATCCTCAACACAATCAGCAAACTGCTTTCCCTCCACAAATTGGGCTGCCCAGAACAATGTTTCCCAAACAGGCCAGGCTTGACCTGCAATACTCTTTGGAAAATGCTATCCCACAGCCCCAGGCAAGCCTGAGCATCTCTGCAAACGTGGAGCTTGCTAATGAATGGTCCCCAGTTGCCCCAGATCTAACTCTGGAGTGAGGTACCACAGAAAATAAGCCTAGTTTTGGAAGAGGGTGCATCTCTGAGAGGAAGATGGGATCAGACAGGCAGTCTTCGTCCTCATCACTGGTCTTTGCAGCGTAAGGAAAAAATATTACAAGCTTCAGAGTTTTCCCTCCATGAACCTGTGAAATTCATTAGCAGCTAACAGAGGGAATTCTCCATTTGAGGTCTTTTCAGAGAATGAGACAGTACAACATTGTTAGTGCAGGAAAGCACAGAAGACACATTTTCTGGGGCTGAAGGCCACTGCTAGACTGCAGGAATGTTTATATATGAAGGTCTTTTTTAAAGTTTTCACATAAATGGTCAATAACAATCAGAACACATAAGTTGTGTACACACAATAGTAAACACATAAGCTAACATATAAATTGCTTATGCCCATCCATAATACCTACTTTCATCTCATTTATATTACATGCTCCTCACATCAATGACATGCTTATGAGGATCCATTCAACAAGTTAATCTTTGTCCTGAGAGAGCACATGAGAGCTGCAGACTAAAATTTAGGTCATGGTTAATCTGTATCAAAGGTTTTATTCAGAGAGTTCTGGTTCCTATAGGTGGTCTCTGTGCCCATAGGGGCTGCTGCACAGCTTGGGTACCTGCCTGCATGGATGCTGACACAGCTTGAACATCCACTCCATGAGAGCTCAGGGCTGCCTGCATCCACCTGAGCAGAGATGCTCCCACATCCCTTTCTTCTCCTTTCAGCCACATTTTGAAGACACAAGCATCAAACAAAACAAAAAGGAAAAACCAAACAAACAAGTAAAAAAAGCCCCAATATGAACATCACACTGCTTGCATTCTTCATCTTGGCTGCCTTGATGCCACAGCAAGCAGAGCATCAGGGCAAAGTGGGAGGGAGCATGTGCAAAGAGAGACAGAGGGAAAACAGATCACACAAAGAGGAAATAAAAACACAAACCAAAACGTGTAACAGACAAGATCAGCAGCAAAAGAGGCCAAATTCAGGAGACAGGCACTCATGAGCTTGACAAGTGAAGCGATGCGAGGAGCCGGGACATGACTGTGGGTTTCAGCAGATACTATGATGCTCTCATTCCCGTCCAAACAGCTGCCCCATGAATGCCTTCTCTGTGCCTATCTGCCTTTGCTGAAACCAGGATGCAGCAGCTCCCAACCCAACAGGCAGCCTTTAAAACCTCAATGATAACCATGGAGGGCAGCTCTGACAGATGGGCAGGGCTGGATTTGGCTGCAGGGGCTGTGGGCTCCTGCCTGCCGCTCACGGCCCAGCGCATTAGTGTAAGCTGCCCTCCTCGGGTTCACCACTTCAGCAATCACATAATCCCAGGGATTAAGCAGCAAACAGAGTGCCTGCTCAGCAAATGTCTGAAAAAGGTTGTGTGAGCTACAAAAGAGGGAACAAGAGGAGGACTGGCTTGATCCCAGTGTGATACAAGGGACCAGCAGCTGGGCAGCACTGAGAATCCCATTAAAAAAACCCAAAAGGTTCAGATGCATCAGGGAGATTTGATTGCAGCTGTGTAAAGCTGGAATTCATGTCACCAGATGTAAATGCCAAAACAAGAGTTAATCCCCAAGATTGCCTGTGCCATTCATGAAAAGAAATGAGGCACCTTCCATCCCTCTGGAAGCTGTTGTCTGACACTGGCCAAATAAACTGTCCTTTCCCCTTCACCAGCTCTAAGGGGATGCTGGATTTACCAGCCCAGATGCAAATTTCTTTGTCATAAGCATGGAAACTTAGGTGAAACTAATCCCAGGATATCTCACATGTGGCACTTGCTCTTCATGCTACCACAGGCCTGCTCCATCCCAGCAGCTCATCGCCCAAGATGAATAAATATCCCTTTGACAGTGATATTTAAAAATATGCATCTTCTGTACCATGTCAATGAAGTCTGAGGGAAGTGGCTTTATGTAACAATTAACAATTGTTTGGGGAAATTATTCATTAAGTTTTAAGGGCAACATTATTTGTCATACTTGTCCTAATTAAGATCAACACCAAGGAAATGTGGCTGCCTTGTGGGAAATGACTCTTCTTGCAGACAGTACAGGAAGCCTCTTGAAAATGAAGACTTAGCAACAAGTGCCTGATTTTGAGAAAAGGTCTAGCAGATACCAGGGCAGGGGCTGGGGAGAGTTCTCTTATGGACTTCCAAGAAAGACCAATCCACCTGTTCAGGAATCTGTACCCAAAGTATCATGCAGAGAGGCTGCACGCAGACTGAAACCCCAGCTAACAACACATACCATCGTGCTTCAGCACTGACCTGATGCTTCCACACCTCAAATCCCATTCCAAGGCATCAGCACCACAGACAGAGCTAACAAAAGCAAGCCTTAGCAACCTTCAGCTCTGTGAAGGGAGCCACAGCCCTGTAATACAAGACAAGGCTAATAATATTTTTTGGACACATGGGTCTGGGTAACACAAATGACATGGTGATTCAGCTTAATTATAAACTTCCTGTTAGAAATACCAAGGTTCCTCTGATGGCACTGTCAATTGTTCTGACTCATCCAGTTGTTCCTGTAACCTGGCAAAACAAAACCTTCTTTGACCCTTAAGGTTTAAATAATTAAAGAAACCATTATTTTGAAAGAGTACCTGGCAATCCATAGTTGCTGGAACACCATAGTAACACAGAGAGAGAGAGTTGCAACATTCTGCTTAGGGACAGTGGCTTTTATTACAATCTCCACTCCCTGAAAGACAGCCATAAAACACCCATTCATCCCTCATTTGGAAGCGGCACAGTAAGTCCCCACCCCTTCATGCTTCCAGCAAGGTCAGACAGATCATCACTAGTCAAGGGTGATCAGAAGTCCACACGTTCCAGGCCAATCTTACAAGGTCAGTAGTTCAGAAAGTCTTGCTCATTTGACATGCAGGCTTGAACTTTCCTGCAAGTTAATTCTACCTTAAAGCACAGAGCTAGAGACCCAGCAGGAAAATTCAAGGGCACTACACTCCTTTCCATCTCAAAGCCTGATCCTTCCACATGAAAACAGGACCCTCATCCTCAGGTCCAGGGGGAAAAGATATTCATGGTAAACAGAGAGACAGAAAGACAAGTCAGCCCAAAGCAAAACAATTCTGAGCCTCTCTGCCTCAGCAGAACCTCCAGCACAAAGCAAGAAGCAGCCTCCTCACCAGAAAACTCTACGGGCTCCCAAAGCAAGAATGGCTTTTTTAAAAAAAGCCATGTTTTTGACTTACCTCTCAGGAGGTCTCAAACATGATTTGCAAAGCCTCAGGACCCAGTGGGCTCCCACAGCACACAACAGAGCATCACCCCAGGCTCTTGGGAGGCATTAAGGCAGCAGTCAGTTAATTAGAGTAGGGTTTGCAAGAGCCTCCCAGCCTTCTCTCACAGACAACAGAGAGTGGCAGCAGCCACTTCATCAAGGGCAGGATCAAGTTATTTGTGGTTCACAGTAGCCCACTTGTTCCTCTTGAGGTTTTTGTCTCTCTTTGGCATAAACAACTTGAAAAGCCTGTGCAGCTAAGTTCCCAAGTCCTACACAACTGTGAAACTTCTTTTCCAGTCTCCCTTTGGTGAGCTCTAAAATGCCACATGGGGCATTAACAACCCCCATAATAAACCCTCACTAATACAACTTCAAGATCTATTTTTTCCATTACTCTGTCTTCTATTTTATTTAAGAACTTGATTTTGGGAGGCACAAAAGGCCTGAGTTGCAAAGATGCTGTGACTGAACAGGGAGGGGGGAACACAGATGTACAGCTCTTCTGAAAATCACATCTCACACTGTGAAACCAAACACCAAAAAATTACCAGCGAGATCTCTATTTTTAGCTATCCTGTGTCATAATATTCACCATTCCCAAGCAAACTTTCTGGCAAATATTTAGAGTGAGTCTCACAACCCCATGCTTTGTCAACAAAGCTCGGTGATTACCTAGAGCGGCTGCAGGCACAGCACCTGCAGCACTCCAGACAGCAGAGCTTCAGCCCGTTACCATGGCACTTCTAGGTGGATTTTGCCTGTTTGCATGTAGAAGAGGCAAGATAAACCTACTATGTTTTTAATATGTGATAAGCAGGGCACAACTAATCCCCAAATAAAATGGCTTACAGGGCTCATCTAAGCCAGGAGAAAGTGAATTTTCACACCAGGCACTTGTGGCAGCTCTGAACTGCACTTGCTGTTGGAGAGCTTTTCCTGGATGGGTGTTGGTACAAGTCACAGTCAGAAGCAGATGCTGCTGTGCCCAGGAGTGGTGAGGCTGCAGCAGGAAGAGCTGAGGTTGGGCACCACACTGCAGCCAGCCCCATCCCCTGCCAGCAGCCACATTCCAGCACCTTTGTGCTAGCAGCAGAGTATGAACACAGGTTCAGTCCTCAAAGCTCCCCAGGTAAACACACCACAGGGAACCCCTGCACTTGTGGATTTCAGGAGATGTAACATCTCCGTTTACAGCACAGCCCATTTAAAATGAATTTTAGATGAACTACCAGCACAGCAATACATGGTTTGTTGTCGCAAGTCAGATGCACCCCCCCTTCTACCTGGTTTAAGTATCACCTGGTGTTTTTGTTCAGCAGCAGAGGGTCAGACCTAATAAACCCACCTTTAATCCCTCATCCTCAATTCACTATGTGATTGCACCCAAATAATTATTCCTGGACTGACACTACCCCGAGCTGAGAACCAACCCCAATTAGAGGATCTGCAGGACAGAATGAAAAGCCCCTCCCTTCTCTTTTCTTACACCATTAAATCCACCTTTCTGCTTGGACTGCTTTTATCTGCTGAAGGCTTCCAGGAGAGCTAGGACCTTGATTCCTGAGGGAAGAAGTTAAGGTTAACAGACATTAGGACCTCTTCCTACTGAGGACACTTGTGGTGGCGCCCTAACAAGTCCTTCTCCACAGGAGCTATACTGCTTGTTGCTATGGCCCCAGCACCCCAAAAAGAGCACAGCACCATCCAGAAAGGGCTCCCAGAGAGGTGCATGAAAGAGAGCACCAACAGAGGTCTGGCATTCACTAAAATACATGACACATCTACTAGAAAACCACTCCCACCCTCAGCTGTCGTGTTGCATGGTGAATTGCCACATATGATGCACCTCCATTTAGTCCCATGTCTGTGAGGCTGTAAGAAAAGCATCCATGCTGCAGAACAGGCAGCTCCCCAAAAAACAGAGCAGCCTGTACCCCATTGAAGGAACAAGTCTGCTATGAAATCCTGTGCAGAGCAGGATGTGCACATGTAATCTCTTGCCCTGCATTCAGTAAACAAGCCAGTGTGGCCCCTACTCACATTCACACAGGGAGGGAGAGCCCCTGCAGCCCAGCTCTCCCCCCAGGTGTGACAGCCACCTGGCACTTCATAAACAGCCAGTGCCTGGCAGTGTCACCTGAACTGCTGCAGCAGCTGTTGCTTTCTTTACCAAGGAGCCCCCCTGGTGACAGCCACGTGTACTGCTTGCAGCAGGGAACGTGATACGGCACAAATTACTCCAAAATCAGGTTTTTGATTAACTGCTGTGGCAGGGCCCAGATCAAAGAGAACATTTGAGGTAGCAGAGCAATGGTGTGTGTGCAGGCACGAGGAAGGGTGGCAGGTCATGGGAACACCCACTTCCTGGAGATCTCCAAAACCACATGGGCCAGCCCAAAGGGCACAGCAGCACCCTGTCAGTCAGCCCCTGCCTGCTCACCTCAACACGACCACTGGGACCAGTTGTGTGATGATTGGTTTTGGAAAGCCCTTTCCTAAATGGCTTCTTCAAACAAAACTACTCTATCGTGGTGAACAACTTTCCTTAAGCCACGCAAAATTTCCTCCCTTGGGGAACCTGCAAAGCTACACTTGAGTGTATAGGCATATTTAAATGTTTCTCAGTCTTCTTTTGCGTGTGTTATTTGGGGATATAAGTGGTGAAATCACATCTGCTTCTTGAATATCTACACAGCAATATTTAACATTTTATTTTAAACATTTGTGCTTTAATTAATTTAAGTGCAACCCAGTCATCCAACTATTTAATATATAATCCCAGGGATTTAGTAGCAGCAAATGCAGCATCACAGCTAAATAATGGAAAGGTGGCACAATTAAAAATTTACCATAAAATTAGCCTATTTAGCATAGTAAATAGCTTTTCAATTTGACAAGGGATAACCATTTTATGAAAATGTGTATTAAAAATAATCCTGTTAGTTTGCCCAACATTTGCCAGTCTTAATCCACACACTGTAATAAACCCAGATCAGAATAACTTTTCCAAAGTCTGTATATCTGTACATATTTACAGTATTATCAAGAGTAACTGCAATAGTTATAGCCATAGAAAGAGATGCAATTTTCACAAGCAGTAATTGAAACAGTAAAGTTATTGCTAAGCCGCCAATAAACCTAGTGTGTTCTGCCTAAAGTTATTACCAAATCCAATATACACTTAATATTTCAATTTCTTTTATGAGTGAATTACATTTAGTCCTCCTTATAGCTGAGACTGCATTTAAGTGACATCGCAGAAATTTATAGCCAGAACAGACACTGAACACTTGGCCCAGCCAATGTTTCCCTACCTCAAAATGTTCCTCTCTAATACACTCCCTACCTCCAACCCTGTTTCTTACCTTCACCCAACACCTGCTCATTGTTCCACAGCTTCCCTGCCAAGCCACTGCTGCCTGCTGAATGTTAACTTTAAAGCAAGGAAATGCAGGGGTTTTGTTATTTCTTTTTTGAGGCTCACCTTGAAAATAAGTTCAAGAGGAGATAAATCATTCAATTAAATACCAAGAGACAGAGATACGGAAATTCAACTGTCACCATAATCTTTGCAATTTATAGAACCAGGATTAAACTAAAGCAGGTGGCAACTCTCAACTGCTGTTTGTGTCCTGAACCAGAAGAATACATTTCAATGTCTCCCAGCACGGAGGTCCAGGACTAGGAAGATGGACATCTATTCTGAAGCACTTAAACATACTTACTGCAAGCTCCTGGATCACACCAAACCAAAATCATTACAGGCAGTGCTACAGCCACCACAAAAAACACTGCTGAAGCCAAATGCTTAATCTTGATTTTGAATCATATCAGGACTTTGCTGGTTGAGTATTTAGGAGATAAATGCTGACAAAATATTTTCATTTTAATGAGGCAACATCTTCCAGAGAGAAGTAGGGAAGCTTTGGCCAACACCAGTCAGAAAGCAGACTCACTGCAGTCCCTGGCAGTAGAGCAGCCCACAAGGCTGCAGAAGGATGCTGGAGAACAGGCAACACAAGGCTGGTGCTTGCTTTTGCCTGCTCTGGATCTACATGAGCTTACAAACACCTCTGAGTTAGAACACTGGGGTAACACCTTGGGGAGCACCTAGGAGCTGGATTCTGACAGCAAGGACAAAGCAAGGTAGGCAGCTCCCTACCTAAGAGAAGATACGAAAAACACCTGGCAGTGTGGCTAAAGGTATCAGAAACCACCATCAAAATATGAAATAAAATGCTGTGTAAGTGCTGTATAAATGCTCATCTGCCAAAGATGCAGGCATGTGCAATGAATAGTAATACACTGTCCTTCCCTGGTGCTGCACCTTTGGAGCCAGGGATTCAGAAACATACGCAGGATATACTTACATTGCAAGAACTAATTTGCCTAAATATTAGTCCATCTGCAAATAAATACCTGTAGGCATCTCCCTCTAGGGCCAAATACCTCAGTCTTCATATGACTGGCTTCGTTACCCCAAAATTTGTTTGGATGGCATCAAGTCTCAGTTGCCTAACAATCCATTCACTGGATCCTTGTCAAAAAGAAAATCTAGCAAAAGATTAAACTCAACTCTCTGCTAGGCCCAATCCAAGGGGGGCAAGAATGGCCCAAGCCATCCCTGATTATATTAGTAGCACTTCGTAAGAGAAGTAGCAGCACCCCCTGACCCCAAAAAGAACAGAAACACAGCTCAACATTTTGGGGTTTTTTTGCAAGCTCAACACTAAAGATTTGGACACATAAGAACTGCAAAATCTCCCCTACTTTCAGCTAAGTCCTACAATACTTAGAAAACACAAATTACTTACCAGTGGCAGGCAGCAAAAACTGGCCTGGGATATTTTTTTTCCCCAGTCTGCATCTCAGAAGCACTTGAGTTTATCCAGCATGGAGTCTTCACCCTTAGGCCGAGAGGAGAACCTCAACACATGTTCAGCATCAGGCAAAGGCTCCAAAGTGCTGTGTGAACAAAGTGGTATCACCTGTGGCACAAACTACATACTGTACAATAACCAGGAGAAAAGCAGGAGTAATTTGGTTATTTGAGAGAACTGCAAGAACATTCCAGTAAGGTATTGTTCTCTAGATATTTCAAGTTAAAAAAAAAAAACCCAAACTAACAGCTGGTATTCCTTCTTCACCCAACCCAGGGTCCCACAGCTATCTGTAAGAGCAAATGACCAAACACCACCATTTATCTGCTGATTAATGATATCAGTAAGATCTCATCACTGGGGCTGAGATGTTGTGTAATGGGAGAAAGCTTTCCCCTCATTTCTCTGCAGGCCCAGGAAGCAGCAATACTATCATTATTTCAAAGATCCATTGGGCATAACTTGAAATGTAAAACTAGTGTCTGACACCTATTAGACATTTTTCTGAATAGTTTAATCTTTCACCATTCTTCATGTAAGGATTATTTTACCACAGAAACCAAGACTGTCTATGTGGATCATAGGATCTCAGAAACAGTCCCAAGGGATGAATTCCTAACAAAAAACTAGCTGTCCATCAGCAAACAGGACACGAGACTTAACTCTCTGTAGCTCTCAGATCTTTCCTGATGAAAGCTCCAAGAGGTAATCAACAGCTTAAAATAAAGCAGGCTGTGGCAGACTGTGAAAAGCAGGCCTGGAATAAGACAACTCCATTCACTCCCTGCTTCTGCCAGGCAAAGTTTCTGATTGACTGGTGTGGAGGAAGCGGTTACCCCTTCAGGGATCACACCAAACTGTTAATGTGCCTTCAGATTCACAGGCTGACTGTGCCCTGTTGCAGGCAGGAGCAGCTACAATTGTTCTCTGACCTCTTCTGGGCACAAATTGCTGTAATCACCCCAGGAAATTTGAGAAATCGGGATTTTCTACTCTGATGTCGCAGTTACTTCCCGAGGACAAGGCTGACATTAGGTTGCTTTTTACTCCTCCACATTGTCAAGATTTCAATGTTTGACACGTAATGTGAAGTGAAAATGTGTCAATTAAGGAGTTATGGAAGCTTTCTTACCTGAACCTATGTGTTTGGTTTTTTTAACAAATTACAATAAAAAATGTAACAAGAGAAACTACACTTGAGGGTACTCTTCTCCCATTTTATCTGCTGCTATTAAAAGCCATTAATTTTAACAGCAATAAAGAAATGCAGGGGATAGCTAGGGATCAGTTATGCATAAATTTACCACCAACATTAGAGCATTGCATCATCAAATATATCCAGTTTTACTTATCCCTCAGTATTTTTTCCTCTACTAGCCTAATCACTTTCCACTTTTCTGTGGCAGTTGCAGACAGCCTACCAGACAGCCATTCTGATTCACACATGAATAAAAACATCTGGACTTCCATCACTTCAAATCTCTCCTGTTTCTCCAAACTCCATTTCAAAAAATATTCCAAAGGGCCATTTAAATTTTCATTGACATTTACTTTGGGGAGTATTAGTTTATTTTTTTGAAAGAAATAAAAGACTTATCTCTTCAATTCTTAAGACGATCAAATGTCCAAACAACTGGTATCACAGTCAAATTGGAAAGTAATCCGTTTTCAGTAAACAAGTGTTTCATCAAGACTTGGACATAATCTGTTCAAACTAAGCAATAGCAAGACATTTCAATCCTTGTAAGAAGAGAGAATTAAAATAGGTGGGATCAGATGCACAGCTTTTCTCCAGACTGTACAGGAAAAATTGACTTGCATTACAGCAGGTACACACAGCAAAACTAAGGCATTTAAACATCAGCAGCATGAGTAAGATTAATAGCAGCCACAGCAAGCTGTGTTCTCTTGTGGAATGACTTCTAATTCCTATCTAATTCCTATCTCTAATGCGTGCACAGCTACAGTATCTATTACCCCGTAAGAGCAATGCTTGGCTAAAGGGACATTCTTCCTACCTCCCATTATAACTGATTACTTGGCCATCATATCCATTCCTAGCAGTCCTCCTATATTACATTGAAAATAGTTCCACTTCCTATTTCCGAGGATTGCAGACAGCAGATTAAATCTTTCTGCCTTAATTGTTTGCATATTGATCCTTGGCACATACCAAGAATCAAATGAGAAGAGATAGCTATAATACAGGTAGACCATATTCATAGGTCAGAAGCTTTACCTTTTTCTACATCACCTAAGTATATAAAATTAACAGATTTGAATATAAATTGAATGCTGCTAAATCATACTCGGGTCCAAACTAATCTCAGTATTTTATTACTGTCTCCTTTGTGCTCTAAACAACACAGCCTTAACACTGAGTTCTGATGCTTTTATCACTTAATTTGATCAAAGCTTTGACTGCTAAGAGAAGCCAAGAAAAAGCACAAAGCCCAATTTGCTGAGAAGGAAATGCTGGTATTTAGGCAGAAACAAGCATTAAATTTCAATGCTTCAAAATAATGTGTCTGGCTGCCCAATTTAGCACATCCCTATTCCAGTTCCTAATACATTATTCTCAGGCCACTGCAATCACTGACCTGCTACCAGCATCAGTGCTGCAAGGCCTTTATTAGAGATGTCAGTTAACAGTCTTCCATCTTGAATTCCAGACTTTGGGGGTTAGGATTTTTTAATTATGTATCAGGGTTTTCTCCCTAGGATAGCCTTGTGCACCCTGCTAGCTTCAGACTCAGGGGAAGAGCAGTCATACACCATTCTCCTTCCGTGCAATCAAGAGCAAAGGAGCAAAGGCCAGCAAGTCAGGTAATTTTACACCAAGGCAGCATCTCTCAAAGAAGCACCTCAAGTACTGTGCTTGGAAAGAGGGAGCACTTGAGCAGCAAGAAGCAAACTCCAGTGTTCTTTCCTATGATGGAAAAGGTTTTGAGTTCTATAAAGCTTATTCACTTTAACTATGCTTGAAGAAAGAAAGGCTTGCAGAACAGTCCTTGCTGGATGTTAGACTGTATTATGGATGAACTCCTTTTGTACAGCAAGGCAGTAGCCATTTGCAGTCTATCCCACTGTCATTTCAGCTCACTGCAGATCATTTCCAGGAACTCTGGAACCATAGGGGCTCCTTCACAGACCACACACCTTACACCAGTTATATAAAGCATACTGATTTTTACTGCTCTGTTAAGTGTAGAATAACCATGTTGTAGTATACATTGTTTTCACTACTGTTATGTATTAAAACCAAGACTTAACTGCATGATGCAGAAGCTCAGAATACTGCCCCACTCTGAATTAGCTGAATTTACCCTGAAACATCATCCATTAAATGCAGTCCATCTGAAAGTCAGACCTAAGCACAACAATTTCACCTGACATCTACCAACCACATGACTAAGCAGCTGTTTCCTGAAGAACTTGCATTTCCTCAGAAAAACTGTGATTCAAAAGGAAATCAGCACACAGCTTTGCCATTGAAGCACTGAAGCCAGCACAACACTGAGTCCAACCAGCTCTTTATTACATGAAATACTGGTCCCAGGTATTAAAGAAAAAGCAATCAAGTCCAGAAGCCAGCTGCATCTTATTTTTCAGTACCCAGAATATCCAGTTTAGTTCTTTACCTTCCATACCAAGTTTCTTCCTGTTCTTTGATATATTTTTAAGATGAATAGTTTAATTCACAGCACCATTTTTAAATTACATACCCAGAAAGAAATACAAGTCATAAAAGGTTAGGCTGCAAAAGATTTTGATGTGCATTTTACTATTGCTGAATATTACAAGTGAGTTTTTATTTTAAACATTAAAGTGCCAGGTTTATGTACAAACTTAAAAAAGTAAAAATGGTTAACTTAAAACCTGCTAAGAAAGCAGTGAGGTCATCATGTAGTTGCCTCCAGAGTTTTCTACATACTAT
The DNA here is from genome assembly GCA_013397815.1 of Aleadryas rufinucha. Lineage (NCBI taxonomy): Eukaryota > Metazoa > Chordata > Aves > Passeriformes > Aleadryas > Aleadryas rufinucha. The sequence goes on along the minus strand of VZTH01012968.1, from coordinate 252,997 downwards.
TCAACAAATTTACAACTGGAATTTCTCAGCTGTTCCTGTTTATGGTGAGAACAGCAGAAGCCAGGGGTCAGTGCCCACAACCTCCCATCTTGCAGAAGGAAGTACCTGTATCTTTCGTGGAGTGGAACAGCATGTACTGTAAGATACACCTAAGCATTCTATGCATTAACACCATTGGCAAAGTCTAATTAAAAGGGGTTTTACTGCTGGAGCTACCCCAGCCCTCTAAAGTATACCAATATCACCACACTTTACAAGAGTGGGATTTCAGTACAGGAATCGAGTCACACTGTGACTCAGCACATTGAGTGTTTCCCTGTAAACAGGGCAGGATGCACATTAATGCACATGGTCCCAGGTCACTTAAAATTCCGCATCCAGGGTGAAAGAGTTGTCTGTGGGCTTCGACATGACTCCCATCCTCTGATATTCACCTACTCGCTTCTCAAAGAAATTTGTCTTGCCTTCCAGAGAGATGTTTTCCATGAAGTCAAAAGGATTCTCTGCTTTGTATATCTGAAATACACAGGCAATTCTACAGTCACTGCAGGGGCTCGTATTTTGAGTATGCAAGAGCATTAGAGATCAGTTGGGAAGGAGTCTAATGGCAGCATCAGCAGTTTACTATGCAGTGAACAAAAACCTCTGCCCCAAGCCTTCTCTACTCTATTTGTTCCTGTCTTCTTTTAGCTGCAGTAAACACAAGCAAAAAAACTAATACAGCTTTTTCCATAGCATCCTTTTGGTTTTTCTTCTGTGGGTCTCCAAACAGGATGTAGCAGCAGGACTGCTAAATCATTTTACAAGTTATTAACAATATTGCTGCAGCCAATTTAGGACTTGGATTTCTGAAGTAAATTAAACTTAACATTATCTTTCGCCCATGAGATATTCAGTGTATTAGAGCCTTACCTTGTTAAATCCCAGTTCCAACATAAGCCGGTCTGCCACAAACTCGATGTACTGTTTCATTAAAGTGCAGTTCATGCCAATCAGCTTTACAGGCAGTGCCTCTGTCAAGAATTCCTGCAGATAACGAGCATTTTATGTACAGCAACTGGTATTCACTCTCTATCATCTAGGTTAATTTTAAGCCCAACAGCTCCCGAGCTTTGATTGCAATGAAGTTCCTAAACAAGGGGCAGACAATTACCTGTTCTATGAGAACAGCATTCATGATGATTTCCTTTACTCTCTCCTCTGATGGTTTGTGTATCAAGTGCTTAAACATGAGGCAGGCAAAATCACAGTGCAAACCCTGGAAAGAAGTTTCAAAAAATTATTTCAGGGACACTGATTTAAAAGAGCACAGAGTACGTGGCATCACCTTTGCCACGTTACTGTTCCCTACAGACAACTTTCTGCCTCACCAGAAGGCATCACAAGCAAGTTCTGCCAGTGTGAGGCACAGCAGCTGCGAGCGTTGGTGAGAACCCTCCAACTACTTCAGAGAAGTAAAACGCTAAGTTCATTCATACGCTTCTGCAAGATCCACAATGACACATGTTTACACACTTTGGTGAGCTTTATAGTCTGCCTGTTTCTAAATATATTCCTGTTTTAAAATATAGGCTCCAATTGAGTATCATTACTTTGAGCTACTGTGGCACATTACCATCTTAACTGCTAGAATTTGACTCATACCTCATCTCTACTGATGAGTTCATTAGAAAAAGTGAGTCCAGGCATCAATCCTCTTTTCTTCAGCCAAAAAATTGATGCAAAAGAGCCAGAAAAGAAGATTCCTTCCACGGCTGCAAAGGCTACTACGCGTTCTCCTGTTAAGAGAAGATTGATAGTAATATTACACAGAAAACTTAGCAGGATGGACACACAGAAGTTGCAAATAGACCAGTGAACTGCATCCTGCAAAGCAAATGAAGTTGTTTCTGCCTAAGTGTACTATAGCCTGTCCTTAAAAATTATTAAAGATTTCTGATCATTAAACAAAACAAACACGAGAGGAAGTAGGAACTAATCAGACTAGCTACTAAGTAGCTGAAGCCAAGGCTCCTTCCCCCTGGGTCAACCCCAATGACCCAACATTATCCTTTTTCAGACAGCTCACTAAAAAGAGCAGTCATTTTGGCAGCTGATTTAAGTCAGTGTCTGCTCATCTTTGGCCATGAAAAATGCTTCAATACTAGTGAAATAATGATCTGTACCATCTCATCTCACCTTTGAAGCAAGACATGAGGAATCACCAAGGCAGAGGAGCTACAGCCTCCAACCAGACATGTCTGCTGGCTACAGATGGCTGTGACATGTCCTGACACGTGGCAGCAATTTACAGTTTGATCATATAGTCAGGCATATGATGATTGCCACATGACCTTATTATTCACAATGTCAGTAATCTTACAAAGATTTCCTGTCAGTAGCTCATTTGAAGATGAAAATTATTTTCTTCATGTTCAGAATTATAGCAGTGTCTTATACTGGAGAGCATGTACTCTCTCTGTGACAGCAATAATCCCTGTTAACTGTGAAGTCTGGAGAAATGGTAGTTCCTCCATCTTTAGGGAAGGAATTTCACTTTGCTTCCAATAGATGTACTCACCATATGTTGCTTTCTTGTCCCCAATCCAGCACATGGCCCAATCTGCCTTCTTTTTAACACATGGTAGCGTTTCAATAGCATTGAAAAGAAATTCCCTGAGAAAGATAAAACTCATTAGGATCAGACATCAGCACAACAAGGATTCACTGCCATAAACAGTCTTGATCACTTAAACATGCTCTGCACCTTCATGCTGGTAATTCTCCTTCCCCCTCTTACCTGGCACCAACCTAGCTCCATTTGTTCCAATCAACTATTTTTTCTTCACCTACCCATCACATCAACACCAGTTCACATGAATTCCTATGACAATATCTAGCGGAGAACTGTTTCACCAAGTGTTGTACTTGAACAAAGCTTTCAAAACTAGAGATTAACCAGGCTCCACTTTACAGTATGAAGGCACCAGACCTCTCATGTAAGCATCTCTTGCTGGAATTTAGCATCTCGGAGTAGAAATGACATAGCAAGCTTTCTAAGTAGCAGTAAAACTCAGTGTAAAACTTAATATATTCCCCTTATTTGACTGCTCCATCTTTTACATTGTGTAATTCCCTTATTTCAGTACTGAATGATTTCACAGTTTCACTCTTAATGTAAGCAAAGTCTTACACCTCAGAGGAAAGAAGATATTGTGAAGTTAAACTGCTCTTAAGCAGCAGTGGCATTTTATGTAAGTCTAATTTACATCCTAAAATTAGCCTGAAAGTCAGAGAACAACTGACATGCATTAGTTGAATTCTGAATATTTACCGAGTTCTGAACTTTTCATCACCAAGCAATACAAACCTCTCTTTAGAATCCTTAATGTAGGTGTCAATAAGAAGACTGTACATTTCTGAATGTATATTTTCCATGGCAATCTGGAAGCCATAGAAACAACGAGCTTCTGTGATTTGTACTTCTTGACTGAACCGCTCCACCTAGAGGAAATAAATAAGCATTTGCAAAAGTGTTAGCGATTTGCAGGTTAGAGGCATTAATGCTGTATAAACCAGTTATTTGTCAGCCCACAAAATCATCTTTGGAGTAATTCCAGACGTGGATTACTAACAGCAATATGCAAAGTAGTAACCCTTCAGAATTTCAAGTCAGAATGTATTCTTTGGCCCCATGGGAAATGGAAAAAAACTTTGTAGTTTTACTTATCCCCAGTTAGGGAGAAGAGGACAGAGGTAGAAGCAGAATACAGGCTCTGAAACAGCCAAGTGTTACTGTAGTGCAGCACTCAGTGCCCCATGGGGAGTGGGCAAACTTGGGGTTACAAAACCAACCTCAACTCGTTAATTAACACAGGACAGCACTACATGTTGTAATGCTGTAACACTCCATGCTCCAGCAAATCAACTGTATCAGCCACAGCAAGCATGTCGAACATGAGAGTTATCTGCTCAAAGTGGTATTTCTGTCAGGACTTTCTACACACTCACCAAGTTCTCGTTAACAATGCCATCGCTGGCAGCAAAGAAGGCGAGGACATGAGAAATGAAGTACTTCTCTTCAGGCTTCAGGGACTCCCAGTGCTGCAGGTCTTTGGAAAGGTCCACCTAAAATAATGCAAGATAAATAAGAAACGAGTGCTCCGGTGGGAGGCCCGTCCCCGAGCACCGGGGCCGCGCCAGGCCCCGCCCCAGAGCTGTGGGCAGGAGCGGCCGTGGCCGCCCACCCCTCACCTCCTCCGCCGTCCAGAAGGAGGCCTCGGCCTTTTTGTACATCTGCCAGATGTCGTGGTACTGGATGGGGAAGATGACGAACCGGCGGGGGTTCTCCCGCAGCAGTGGCTCCTCCTCCTCCACGCCCCGCGGCACCTGGAATGGCGGGAGAGCGGCTCGGGCTGGGCTCGGGACGGCTGAGGCGGTGCTTTGGAGGGAAACTGAGGGGCGGCAGCTCGGGGGAGACCCCCGAGAGGAGTGGGGCCGGGAGCACGGAAACATCCCCCTGCGAGAGAGGGACTGGGCAGGACGGAGAGACCCCCCCGAGGGAGAAGGGCCCGGGAGGGTGGAGAGACCCCCCCCGAGGGAGAAGG
>VZTH01012968.1:196928-248160 GCA_013397815.1 Aleadryas rufinucha | reverse complement strand
CTCCCGCGCCGGCCCTTTATATCCCCTTCGAAGTTGGCGCCAGAACGGCCGGCTGGCCACTCACAGCCCTCGCCACGCCCACCGCCGCCCGCCCCCGCGCTCCCATTGGCGGTGACGCGGGCGGGGCCCCGCCTCCCTTTGTGGTGGCGGCGGCGGGAGGAAGAGAGCCGCCCTTTGCTTTGGCGCCAGCGGCGCGCGGACAAGGCGGGAGAGCGCGGCAGGCCCCGCCCCCGCTCCTGCACAGCGAGGTCCGAGTGCGGGACCTGCATCTTACCCCTGGTTGGGAAAGACTCGGCTGCCATGGAAAAGTCCCAAACTCTTTTCTGGATACGGGAACGTAACCTGGGCTTGGGGAACAGATCTGGAAATGTCACTTTGCCTTGATTTCCCCTTTTCTTTTCTGGTCCCTCCTGCTTACCCACTCATTTTCGCTTTCAACACTGATCCCTGAATTTGGCTAGAGATTCCACATTCCTGTATTTGGAGGCAGAAATTGGCTTCCTGGAGAAACTGACTCTGTGTGCCACCCGGTTTCACATGTTTTAAATAAGTAGCACAAGAAAAGGAGAACTCGGGTATGAAGAAGAGGTGAATATTCATAATTTTTAAAAGTCAGCATTTATTTTTTATTAATTAAATTGCAACATCGTTTTCCTCATCCAGCTCCACAAGGGATCTGCTTCTGTCAGCTAAAATGTTTTCTGTGAAGCAGTTTTAATGAAACCAGGAGCTCCATGAGACTTGGAGGCTCTTTGGTCACACGGAATGCAGAATGGCCTGGACTGGTCCCTGTCACCTAAGCGTGTTCTCAGGGATAATGAGTTACATGGCCCAGCACTGCATTGTGCTTGGCTGGAGAAGAGGCAGGTAGAGCAGGAGAGCAGCACAACTATATTAGTACTATGTTAAATTTACTGCTGTGGATTTGGAAGAAAAACAGAAGTATGCCCTTCCAGCACCACCTCTGATGCTGTAAATTCAAACCAATTATTCATTTTAGCAGGTCAGTGTCAAAGTCACAAATTTGGTTCTGAGCTCTCCTCAGCTGGGATGTTACCAGAAATGGCCAGCAGAGACATTAGGCTTGTGTTTTTTCTTGGTCCTGTTTAGGACATCAGACTGGTGCAGACACCCACCCAGATGTTCTGTGCAACTTTCTGAGCTAGATATCCATCTGAATATACAAACCTAAATATACATCTCCATCCCAGGAGAGTGAGCACCACAAAACCCTATCCTAGTAGGCAGCCTGGACAAGCACAAACATGCTCCTGCTCTGTCCCAAGAAGCTGGTCCCAGAGGCAGGAGTACCAGGCATCTCTCAAAAGGCTTACAAGTGCCCATGTAACAACCTATTATCTTCTGCCACCTCTACAGCTGCTGGGAGAGTTGGCAGAGAGCTAGAGCAGCACCCTCCCCATCCCACCAAAACTCATTTACCCTCCCACCCCAATAAAGAACCTCAAAGCCACCACAAGCGCTGAGCCAACGGCTGTCACGATGCAACAGCTGTGCTATCTCTGCAGTCCAGCTCCTGTTCTCAGAAGCCCATGGCAGGGCATCAAAGCCCTATCCTGAGGATGATGGCTCTGCAAGGAGAGAAAAGCGCCAGGGAGAGCACAGAGAGGGTCTGTGAGGAAGCATGTTGCAACTCTGTGCTGCTAGAGCTGCCACGACATGGTATTTAGAAATGAGTGCCCATGCTGAATTTTCCGATTACAGCAGTTTAACCCAACTGCATTTGTTCCTCCTTCATGTACATCCTTCTCCATGATGCAACTGCATTTTGGGACCGGCATTTTCACGGCAGCTTCTTTGGCAGAGCTGGGTTGAAGGCAGTAGGCTGCTGCCTTGCTCCTAATTACTCAGCATCACACCAGGGATGTCAGCTAGCTCCTGCCCTCTCTTTGGGTGTGTGAAAGAATGTTCTGCCCTTATGGCTTCTGGCCACTAGTTCTGAGTACTGTGTGTTTAAAAAAAACAGCCCCAGACTTGTATTGGTTTCTCGCCTTCTTTGTTTGCAGGAATTCAGACACTCAGAAAGGTGGAAGTAAGAGCAGCCTGGGGCGTCAGGGTGAGGCAGGTGTGGGGTGTTGTGTAACCACCCTGCTCCAACAGGTGCCCCCCAGGCCCCCACGCTGGGGTCCCAGCACCCAGCTCCACCCAGGCCCTGACACTCTCATCAGCTGCACGTGGAGCTCAGCAACAGCCTCTGTGCCAGCCACTGCTGTTGTGGTACCCTCGGTGCCAGCATGGCAAAGCCCCATCCCACCAGGCACAGCTTACAGCCCCCAGGCCTCACGTCCCCATCACATGTCTGCTTCCTCAGGATGGCTACTGCCATGGCTCTTAGCTCACTGACCTGCTGGTAACGCTCAGGGCAGGGTTCTCCTTACTCGAAAGGATTGGTTTTCTTCCATTCTAATGCAGATTGCCAACAGAACAGATAGACAGGCTGCTGACTGCCAGGTTGCTGACTGCCTCCCACCACTGCAGCAACTGGTCTGATCAAAGTCAGCGAGGAGAACTGACTCATCCCTAGCTGAGGACTCAGTGTTTGCTCACGGTTTTCTCCTGATTTGTTTGTGTGGTCTCATCCAGCCACATTCATCCATGCCAAATCCTGAAATCCTAACCCACTGCTCAGCCTGGAAGGGTTGATATTTGTATAGAGCACCATACATGAGGGCCCCTGCTTTGGTCTGAGTTTCACATGCAGCACAAAGGAATCTAAGAACTCTAAATATAAGCTGAGGCAGGGTAGGTGAGCAGGAGAGGCCATCAGCCAACACCTCCAAGATGGTAAGCAGTGGTCTCAATGGCCTCCACTTTCTCCAGCAGGTTTGGAGGTAGGCCTCAGCATTTCCTCACCCAGCTGTGCTGAGGAGAAGAATGCTCCACATTCCTCCAGAACCGATCTGAACCATAAGGACACAGACCAAAACTTAAAAAATTGGAATGATTCCCCCCAATACCTGTCTACCTGTTTAGAGATGGTCGCTCTCCACTTACTCCAGGATTTACAACTGCAGAAACTGAACTGCAGGGCCAAGGCACTTCAACAGGCTGTTTCACTGAGAAATCTAGAGCAGAACAAAACAAGTCTTCATTAGCATGGTTCTGGCTGGATAGCACATTTGCCAATGCAGCCCCTTCATTTGTAGCACCATCATTAGCCACCTGCTTACGTGACAATCAGCCTCTTCGAAGATAACAAACTGTTGGAAAGCAAAGCCCTCACAGGGTTAACATCCCCAGTGTCTTGAGTTGTTTTAAAACTGTAGTTCTTTCTTATTCAAGGTCCTTACTCAGCATTTACAACTCTCAGGACAAAGTCTGCAGATAATATATGACCACATATGGTGTTTTAATGGTGTAATTGGACATGCTGTTTTTTTGCTGTTCATGGGCACAGTGCTGCAGACAGTCCCGCAAGTGCCAGGTAGATGATGCAGCATTAAAAGACTTTTAAGAGCTGGAAATATTAAGCTTTCCAAGCAGCTGCACTTGCTGGCCATCGACAGTCAGTAATACACAAGAGCAGCACTGATTGTGGTGCCTTCCTCAGGATCTCTGAGCACACTGTGGAGCTGGAGTAGCAAGGCCCAACATTGCATTCATACCTGTGCTCACGAAGTTGTCACTTTTCCTGGCTGAGAGCACCTCCTTGTTTCCTGCAGCAGCAGAAGGCAATGGCTCCAGCCTTTTGGCCCACCATTGACTTGCCTCAAGCAGGTTTTGGTCTCAGTTCCTGTGCTCTGGTCATGGAGACAGTAGCTGATCTCTTGCCAAACATGGACAACTACAAGTCCTGCTCTAGCAGCCAGCCAATTACCACAGAGCAGTGAACTTTCCTGAGGGTTACATTCCTCACCACTTACTCATCCAAAACTGCCTGTTGGAGGATGCAGCCCCAGGTCCTTCATTTCTGGCCAGGCCGTGTTGTTTATGTTGAGCAGGGCTGTTGCACAGCAGCATTTCTGGGACACCTCCTCATTGCTACCATACACACACAGTGGTCTGAGCCACCCTTTCCCTCTTAGTCCAGAAGACAACCTTGCCATCTTAGCAAGGCAGCTGGGAGCCCCCCTGTACTTCCAAATGGTTCCAAAGAAAACCAGCCTCAAACCATGAAAGTCAATAACTGAGGAGACAAAGGCAGGACTTAAAATAATTTTTCTTAACTGGGTCAGCAGTGGGCTGTTTGGTTATCACCCAAACCTTACTCACCTTCAGGGAACTCCTATGTATTCCCCATCCCTGCTTTATCTTCTTCCAATGACCTTTTCTTCCCCAGCAGAGACTTCCCCCCCCCCCCCCGGAAAATGCAGATTATCTTCAACAAAGTGGATACCTCCTACTACCAGACTTCCTGGTGTATGTTGTTATTCCTATCCTAAGAAACCACCTAGTCAAGATTGTCATGAAAAGACTGAGAAGGGATGCTGCCTCCCACCGTTGGGACAGTACAACATTTTAGCCCTTTTCTGCTCCAGACGCCCATGACATTTGCACTCATCCAGCAGGGCAGAGAAAACAGAAAGACTTATCATTGCACATTTTTCTGGTGGCATCTGCCAGACACTTCCCTGCAGAGCATAAAAAGGTTCAGTATTTGTCAGGATTCAGTTACAGTTTTGCCAAAGAAAGGACTGGGAAAAGCCAGCTCCTTCCATGCCCTGTCCTGTTGTTCTGCCATGGCAATTTTATTGTAGGGTCTAGCAGTGACCCCATGGTGATAGGAGAAGGTGCCAGGGACTGTTTACCTGGTCAGTCCCTGTGCACAAACAGGCAGCAGTAGAAAAGATCCCAAATACATCCAAGTAAGTGAAAGATGAGCTAGGAATACGCCTATATATATGAATGCAGTAATTGACCCTGGGAATTGTAACCACGGGAAAAAAAAGAGAGAAGATGGAAATTAGAAAACTAGAGAGGGGCAGGTGCCCACAGCACTTAGGGGACCATGAAAACACAGAAAATTGGGTTGATGTTGCACTTGCATTCAAAGGGATAACCACAGGTAGATAAAATGATGCGGGTCTGGTATTAGATGAGACAGAGGCCTGTATGAGAATGTAATGGGGTGTAAGGGGTGACAAAAACAAAGATTGTCATCCATTATCCTTTTGGCAGTACAGTCAGGCTGATAAAAAAAAATCCCTTGCTTTTTAAGGGTGCATTTGATTCACTGCTTTGTGACACTGAGAGGATTAAAACTGGCTAACTGATAGATTTTAGAAAGTCACCGTAGGGGCATGTCATTACCAACTCAATGTCTTGAGGTGCCTGCAAAGTTTTATGTGGTACATGTGGTGGGTAGCGAATGTGTGTAAAAGTAACCTGTCCCTGGTATTAATGAATGCAAATGCAGGATCATGCACTAGGGAAGAAAACTGAAGATTACATTTATGAAATGCTGGAGTGGCCCTGCAGAGAGGGGCTCCTGGGTGATGATTCATAGCAGCTCCACCAGCAGCTTCCCAGGCTAACCCGTGGTCAAGGGAGCAAACCAGATCCTCTGCTCTGTTGGCAGAGGGATTGCAGCTGGGGGAATGACTGCTTCCCTCCTGCACTGTGTGGGACAGGATCCATGGGGCAGCACCAGCAGGGCTCAGCTCGAGATTCAGCCACCCAAAGGCAGGTGTCTGCTCATGGGGGGGGTGTGCAGGCACTGAGGGTACCTGAGACATTCTAAAGCATCCTGCCTGATCTCACTGAGCCCTTGGGGCCTTTCAGATCTCCTGTGCCACTCCTGCCAGCCACACATCTAGGCCCCCCAGAACCTCTCAAATGGCACAAATATCCATATTTATAGAACCGAGTCAAGCTGTCCAATATGAGTTGTCTGGATGTCTAAATGCGTTGCCATTATCTCAAACCAAACCCACTCCCTGTGCCCAGTCCCATCAGCAAAGTGTGGAAAGAGTGTTGACAACGTGGGAGCCCTTCAGAAGACAGCTCCAGGGCACACCAGAGGATTACAAACCTGGCCTGGAGCAAGATGCTGGAGGAAGCTGTGCCGTTCACTGCTTTGAGAGCGAGCTGCGGAGCAGCCAGGTAACCACCCCAACCAAGCATGGCTGTAATCAGCCAGTGGGGAAAAAAGGAATAAGATCTTACAGCTTTGAACAGTCACCAGAACATGGGGTTCAGAGAGAAGGTATTTCCCACCAAGGGTAATTATGCATCAAACAGCTTTCCTGGGCACTTGGCAGATTCCTCAATTCCCAGTCATGATTTCAAGATTTCACATGACAGTTTTATTCAGGCACATTATGTTTTAGTCAGCAGTTACTGTCAAGTTTTGCTGAGCATAAAAGGATTAGGATATATTATTTTATTAGTCCTTTTGTCTGGCATCCATCAAGATGCTCTTTCATTGCACAGCAAGCTCAAGGGCACGGCAGGAGCTTCTCCCCAGCTATTGGCACACACAGCTGAAGAAAGGGAGGAAAAAAGAATCTTCAAGATAAAATTTTAACACTGAATACATCAATAAATAAATCAATCACTGATATTTTGTTGCAGCGAAACACTCTGGTCTCATGTAACTCCAGCAGGAAAAAAACCACCCTATAAAACAGGAGACAACAGGTCTCTTACCAACAGAACCCCACCTTACCTGCTCCACCACATATTGCCACATCTCCCTCTTGGGGCTTCAATGACCTCTAGCATTTTCAGTGAAGCTGAGACACAAATAATTCCTTTAAGGGATATAGCATTTTCCATACTCCCTTCCTTTTAAAACCCTTAAACAGATCTATTCCCTCCTCCTTTCCCACACCAGCCCTTGGGGAAAAAGAGACATTATTTTATTTTTTAACAGATACATTTCTGAAGCTGAATTACTACTGGTGTTTCCTTCCTAGCAGGAATTGGGAAAGCTTCCATTTTGTAACCATCCTAGATCAATCACAGATGGAGACAGCAAGGCATTATATGACCATTCTTTGCCTATACTGCATTGCAGAACTGCATATCCATATACAATTTTCTACAACAGTTGCCTTCCCTGTGACTGTCCCCAACTCTTATTTATTTTTTGTGTTAGCTTTAGGTTCCCGTCTAGCCCCTTTTCTCCAGTGCTGCCATATGAATTGCTCTGGACAAGGAAATTTGTACCCTATTTCCACTGGGATCCTGGCCCCTCCCCACCTTGGCCCTGAAGCTCATGTCTGAGCTTTCAGTACCAGCTTTCCTCAGCCACTTCCATTCTCATTTTCCACAACTGCCCCAGATCCAGAGCCCAGTTGTCCCAGCTCAGCACAGATCCCAGCTCAAAGCAGCTTTGGAAAGGAACAAGTACCCCATGCATGACACATCTCTTCCCTGGCCGCAGTCCTGACACCCCAGCTACACGTCCCTTATGATGAGAACTATGTCTTCAGCTCCATGCAGGGAGAACACAGGCACATGATAACCTGGGCATGAAGTGTTTCCTAAGGTCACCATCCAGAAAAGGGATGAGACTGCTACACAGCTGCTGTCCTATCATCTCTCTGCAGAGCTCATGGATCCACAGCGGCAAAGTTAATGAGCACAGGCACAGAACTCCGAACAGCAAGGCTGCACAGGGGAGAGGAGAGAGGGTGCAGAGGATCTGCACTGTTTGGACTTTGTAAGCCAGTCCAACAAAGCCACAATCCTTTTTAGCATTCTCTGGGCATTGCCTGAAGGGGAACAAGACTTCACACAGATTAGCAGACCAGACACACACAAGGTGGGGAGCAGGAGTAGAAGAGACCAGAGCTCCTTTCGTTTTTCCTTCTGGTCTTCCTGAAATTCATGCACTCTGGTGCTTTTATTTTAGAAATAACATTAAAATGGCCCAAGCTCCTGCCAGCAGCTGTGTGGGAGTCCCGCCCTTAGAATTAGCACCTGTCACTTACCTGGACTCCTCCTTCGATGACAACAGCTCCACCCTGGAGGCGGGCCCGGGGGAGGAAACCTCTGTTTGAGGAGGCGTGCCTGAGGGCTGGGACCTGCCCACCTTTCCAGAACCCTCTGAGTCCCTGGGCTATGTATTGGTTCAGTTAACTCATGTTTAATAATAGACTCATTGCCTAAGCAATGAAGATCTAGAAAGTTCTGTTGTACTTGATTGTTCATTGGTTTGTATGGTTGTACCCTCCCATTTAAAATTTTGATTGGACCCTCAGATCTTGCCCCTCCCCTATCCGGGTATCCCATTGGTTGTCCTCCCCAGCTCCTCCCCGTTTTCCCCTCCCTTATAAGGTGGTGCACAGAGGCAGAACCTGGGAGTTTTTCCTCTGTTGCTCTCCTGCCCGGATCTCCCTTCCTTTCTCCAATAAAGGAGATCTTGGAGGAAGCCTCCTCTCGACTCTCTTTACTTCTTCTGCCGCCTTTCCCGCTGGATACTCGCCGGAGCTGCCTCACCTGAGTGTGAGACGCCCACACGCGCTCCTTGGGTTACTCCTCGGAGGAGTCCCAGGTGCTTAGAAGCACGCGTCATTGGCCGAGGCTTCAGGGTCCTAGAGTGGCTGAGCTATCGACAACAACACAGCTGCCTTGCCCTGAGCAGAATACACTTTCCCTATCTTGTGCTGGCAGTTATCAAAACACTTTGCAAAGGAAATACCAGAGGTGGAGATAAGCACTGGCTTAAATTCACCACCCACTATATTCAGGTTTCCATTCTCCATATCACCTCCTCCTCTTTCCCCAGATGATGGGCCAATAATCTTAAAACTCAGAGAAAGTTGTGCCACTGGAAGAAAGCAGCTTGCTAGCCAAGCTGAGCAGACTTTAGCCACACCACCTGGAAACAGGCACTACAGGGCTGCTTCCCTGACACTGCTTCCACAAACACCTTTCAATACCCTGCAAATAATCTACAGCAATAACCTTAAAATCAGAGAAAGTTGTGCCATGGGAAGAAAGCAGAAGGACTTAAGGTTATCACTGTTTTCCTAGGTGCCTGTCATCACCAGGAATTATTTAACCACCAAAAAAATATTATTCACATGGACATTTAAATGCTGAGAGGAATGATCTAAGTAGATTAGGGAGAATATGCTTTAACTTCTGGCCAAGCATTTCCACTGTTGCCAGGAGGAAAACACGTCTTTTCCCAACGCCTTTTCCTAATGTGCTCACACTGGTTTCATATGGAAGCACTAATAAAAGGGGAAGATGTCATGGATTGTGAGGAACACAGACCCACAACTGCTTCAGTTTTCAACTCAGTCCAACTGAGTGCAGCCACAAATCAAGCAAAGTTTTGTTAAATAGAGAAGAAAGCTGTATTGAGCTTGCCTGGCAAGCACAAGAGGAGCAACCACAGCTCAGAAGTTTATTACCTCTCAGTGGGGCTAAGCTGGCTCTGCTCCCATTGACTGTGGAGAGAGGTGAGCAGCTATCATCTGCTCCGATGAGGCTGAACAGAAACAGAGCAAAACCAGACATATTTAGCAATAGGGCATTTTACAAGTACCTGGTGATGTAAAGAGTAACCACCACCCTGCTGTCAAACCAAAAAAAACATTTGGCTGCCTGCCTTGACCAAGGTCCAGGCTTCAAGGGGCACAGCACAGACATTGACACCTCCCTCCATAGCTCTTACTCAGCCTCCAGAGTCAGCTGGGGCTTTTGATTTTAATTTCGTGGTGTGAGCCTAGACTTCAGTGGGTGAAGTGCAGTCCCCCTGCAATCTACAGCTTGGCAAGTGGAGGTGAGAGCTGGGAACAAAGCATTGCTAACTTCCAGAGGTGGTGAGGTGAGATGTGAGAAAATGCTGCAGCACCACCCCTCTAGCTGTTAACTCCTCTGAGCCAGCTAAATTCAGGGCAGGGGCTAAAAGCAGCCCTGCCTGGTGCTGCTGAGGCAGGAGGAGGCGCATCCCTGCTGCACCAGGCACACAGTGATGCTCTGCTTGCACACAGCCTGTGTGTGCAACACACCAAAACCCACGCTGGGAGCAGCAGGCAGGTTGCAAACCTCTGAGCTCCTTCTGAAGTGCCAGGCAATGGCATGTCCCGTGGGCTGGGAATTCTGTACCCAGCACAGAAGCAGCAGCCGGCCCCCCAGGGGCTCTGGCATGGCTCTCCAGTTGGCAAGGCTGAGGAGCAACCTTGCAAACTGAATCTCATCCTCGATCTCCTGCCACTCCCCAGGCTGCAACCACAGCATCCTCAGGGGTTACAAGTAGCACAGAGGGGAACAGCCTTCAAAACTGGGTGGCCACAGCCAAATCACCCAACAAAAGCAGTCAGCAGTGGTGTTAGCTCCCAGGGGACCAGGAGCTGGCAGGGAGGACAGAGTCATGCAAAAGGAAATGCTGCTGGTCAACCCTCTCCATCCTCTCTTTTGAGCTCCTGGATGTAATCCAGGCTGTATGTCAGGGACAGTGCTGGGCAAGAGACATCCTGGGTGCCGTCAGTCCTAGTGGTAAACAGTGGGTTTCCCAGACATGCACCACAGTCACTGTCAGGTTTTCATTCTCCCTCAGTGCCTGATATTGACTGAAGCAGTAGCACATTTCCACATCTATCTGTGTTTTGAACTGTATAGTGTCAGAGATGAAAGCACTGCTGGCTGCACCCCCGGGGTCTACTCATAACTCCAAAAGGTGACACATTAGATGCTCATGTTTGAAAGGTGCTCATAAAAATCACCATCTACTGAGGTACCAGAAAACAGTGACTTCTGTCACCAAATTGTACAAACGTTTCCCTGCTCTGCGTTATCTCCTTTTCACAGACTCCCTTCAGTGATGTTTTATGAGCATATTTTCAGACAGCTTCCTACTGTTAGCTCAAGCCAGTTCAATTTCTTATAACATTGTACAACCAGTTGGGGTTGTTTTCCATTTAGCATTGTAAGACAAAAAAAAGACTCCTGACGGTTTGGGTTTAGCAAAAGAAAAACCATAGTGAATTTGGGGGTTTTGTTGGGTTTCTTGGACCTAAAGCCAAATTAGCCTCTAGGCAATGAGCTAGAAAAAAATCCCCATGTTTTTAATCCAGAAAAGCTTCCTGGTCTCTATTAAGCATTAAATGGCTTATTTATTCACCAGGGGGATGGTGGAGAGTTTTTCACTCACAATCCTTTCAAGATGATTATTATTCCACTTAAAATGCCTTCCAGTGTCTGCTTTTGAGTCTAATCCATGTTAAACAAGAGCTGGGAGAAAGCTTTCTCTGGTGAGCTAACAGAAGCTTCATTTCAAACTCAAGATAACCTCTTTATGGGAAGCTGTGCTGGAAATGGTATAAAACAAACATCGTCGGGGAAAAAAAGGAAAGAGAAGAAGAAACCATATCTTCCTTCTCAAATCAGACCTCTACTGCTACAGTTACCCTCCATGTTGTGAAGAGTCCTTTGTGATCCCTCTTAGCTCAGACCACATGCAAATCCCAATCCTACGTGCATTTATTAGCAGGTTCAGGTATTTAAGGGTTAAAAGGCTCACTTATGATAGGATGAAAATTAAGTACATTGAGATTGCAAGAGAGCAACAGCTTGCTTAGAAATGCCTGTAATCAGTAGTCAAAACTAATAGGAATAAGCCATCATACAACTCTTTTAAAAGACCAGACTTTTTCCCATTTTTAAAATGAAACTAGATGAAAAGCAATCGAAATATTCAGTAAGATGCCTATCAATGCCAGCTTGTGTTTGTAATATAATGTAGATTCCTAAGATGTCGGTTCAGTGTGATTAATAGTATTTAAAATAAAGTCTATGACATAGCCACATCAGAAATTCATATAGAAATCTGAATATTACCAAAAAAGCTTAAAAAAGCTAAATAAAAAATCAAAGGACTGAGATTTTCTCATGTCTCATCAGGTGATATAAATTTAGCTCTCCTTTATAAAAAGTTATTGAATCCAATTTTATAAAAGTCTTTGTTCCTCTTATGTCTTAAATGACAATTTAAGGATACATCTGTAAAAGCAGCACAGTCTAATAAAAGTTATTGCATGACTCTTCTAGCTAATAAAACCAGGGTAACTTTGGTACAATATTAAAGCAGTCAGTGTTAATGGATTACAAGGTTTTAAGCAATCCTGCTGCAGAGGCATCCAAAGCACTGCAGGAATGTGGTGGTGTTCCCCTGCACCGACCTGCGGGTTTCGGTCCAGGACTTCTCCATCTCAGTAGGTGGCACATCATTCAGATTATGGCCTGTTTGGTTTGCTCTTGCCATGGAGAGCTAGAAACACTGGAAAAAGCAGGCAAAGACAGTGACTGAGGCTGCTTCTCTTAGCCCCAGTGTCCAGCTGCGATGCTGAGGGAAGGCAGTCACACCAGAGAGTGACCCAGGGGTGAGAAAGTTCCTCTCAGATGGGTGCAGGAGGCATCACCACTCGGACACAGAGGGATGGACACAAGTGCACAGGAGGGCCCGGTGCTTGGCGTGTTCTGCCTGTACTTTGTGTGTGGTCTAGCATGTGGGTGCATCCCCCAAACACCAGTGTCGGGGCGTGGCCATTTCTCAGACCTCTGACTGGCCAGGAGCTGCACGACTTAAACCGTGTCTTCAGTGGGCACAGCGGGACTCCCTCTGCTGGGTGCCGAGTTTAGGTACAAGGAGCACATACCTGATAAAAACAAAGATAAATTCAGTCACAGAGCAGGTTAACAGCAGAATGAAGAATAAAATCTGATCTTCCCACTCCAAGGCAGAGACCCACTGCCAATAATTCCCATTGTATGTTTTCCACAGACCCCAAGAGCCTTCATACTATTTCAATAGATCTTCAGTAATCAACTAAACCTATTGTCACAACAGGCTGAGGCTCAGACCTCTAAGATAAGCATCCTCTGGCGACACCTCACTTCAAAAGGGAAAATGGAGATCTGCTGCATCCAACCCAACAGCTTCTGAATCATTGCCAGCTGTTGAGCAAAGGCTCTTCATGATGCTGTGGACTGACTCAGCTAAAGGCAGCATGGCATTACACTGCCTTATGGGAAATGAGCCACCGTCGGCACAAAGGGAGTCCAGCACAAGGTTTTATAGCACACAATTTATTATTTCCATCCTTATTACACCAAGGTGTCAAACAAGATCCTGAAGATGCAACGGCAACAGTTAGCATGCTAATGGCTACACTCATCTTCAACACCCTACAAACCACTCAGGCTGGGAAAAAAATCGTGACCTGCCTTGGCGTTAGCACTTTGCAATTAAATCCTCACCTTTCTATCTCTTGCTTGGAGCACTGTTTTGCTAGAAATAGTGCAGCTATGCCTGGCATTCCACTTTTCTCACATCTTTATTATTCCATCAGGCTGGGGCCACTTGGTTTGTGAGTGCCAGCAATTCATAAACCCTTGCCTTGCTCTGTGGAAAGCCATTTAATGATAGCACAAAACCCACACTGCCACTGCTCTGTTATACACAGGCTTTGGAAGCTTTGCAGTTAAAGCCATTAACCATGTGCATTTAGAGGAGACACAATTACTCTGCCTGTAACTGCACCTCATGAGTGATCCTGCAGCAACAATGTGGACATTCACTAACAATCACCACTCTGGGCCTCCATAAGGCACAATCTGATGTCTTTTCAGTCAGTTGTGCAGCTCATTGCCACACAGGAAAGTGAAGGCAGCCTCTTCCACAGCCTTTGTAACTGCAGTTGTAATAGAAAAAAAAAATACAAACCCACACAAATCTTTTCATTAAATAAGTTACTTCAAAACAAAGACCTACCCACATTAACAGGAGATTTAGCGTTAAGTTCTGTAGGGATGATGGAAGTGTTTACACCAGCCAACAAAGCATCTCTGCGCTCTCTGCTTTGCCCTTACAGAGAGGAGGTAACCACATCCACCCCAAGACGGGCAAGAAAGCTTCATTAACTGATGGTTACACAGGTTACACAACACTTTCACAGGGAAGCCACATGTTTACAGTTTCATTTTGTCATAATTAGGGTCACATACTACAGCAGTGTCTCCAGGACTTTAATAACCAATGTGTGTAAGGGGCATTTCACAAAACTCAGCAAAAAAATTCCTTGCTGTTAAGCAATTTGTTTTTCCCACGTAAGTACACTTGTGCCTTACAGATGCCCTGACATGTCTCAGAAGAAGACAGGTAGTAGGCAAAAGTGTTACTTGCTCATGACTCAATGACATTAAACCAACTTGCTTTAACTGTCTCTGATGCAGGGAGCACTATTTACCCCACTGCTGAAAAGAAATCAGAAAAAAAAGAAGTTTTGCCTTCATTGAAAACAAGCCTGGTTCAGATGGCTATCTGAACACAAGAGTGGAGGAAAGGCAGATGAATTGGTGTCCTCTGGGCTAAACCCAATATATTTTTCAGGACAGATCAACAGAGCTGCCAACACTGTGCTGTTCATTGTGAGACCTGAGCTGTGACTTTGCTGCAATGTGTCACTGACCTCAGGGCAAGGCACTGGTCTCTCTTGGGCCCAAGGCACCTGAGCAGATGTGACAATGAGCTTCTATATGGTCTGTTAATGAAGGTCACTAAAGGCCCTCAGCAGATACATGTTTTGATATCTCCTGGACAAAACCATGTTTCCATTTGATCACTGTCAGATGGTATTTGAGTGCTAATACCTAGAAATACCTGAGGCACTTGACCTCCTTCTTCTGGGAATTTCACCCTGTGTTTTGAAAACATGCCCTGCTGAAGTGTTGTTGACATTTCATGACATCCTGGAGCTGGCTAAACAGGGACAAGAGCCCTAGAGGAAGAAAAGGAAAGATTTTTCCAGAGATGATGCCAAGGTGGTATTGTACACGGATATTTAAAATCAAGGGTATAAAGGGTTATTTAAGGTCATTACTGGGGTCATGGTAGTAGACAGTTCAGGCCTAGAGAAAATCAGAGTAATGGCAGTAGAAACTCACATATGAGATTAAAGGTAATGACTACATCATGTGACAGATCACATCATTTTGTTTTAAATTATTTTTCTATGCAGAGTATCTCTGCTCCCTGGGGTCTGCCCCCATAAAATACCCCCATCTCCCCAGTTCTGCTTGGGTTTTCAATCTTCAGCCACACATAGGTGACAAATCTGCTAAGTGTATAATTTACACACATGTATATCTACCTCCAGCTTTCCATCAGCTCCAGAGAAGATTCAGAGGGTCCATCAGTGTGTGTAAAGAAAGCTGGGCAGGGTTTCTCTATGTCCAGGGGCCACCTGACCCAGCCTGGCCACCTCTCTACATCTCCATTCTCTTCACACCAGCCTCCAGTCTGAGAGCTGAGGGTATAGAGCTGACCTCCCCAGCACCTGTGGAGGCCAAGGAAAGGATGAACATTTTGAGAGAGTAATAACTGATGGATCTGGTCACACACATGAGTATTGGGAGTAATCCTGAGCAAAGAACTGGAGCATTTCAGTAGCCTCTGTGGAAAAGCATCACCACTGAGCTCAGTTGCTTCTACTGGGGCCATGTGCTGTTTTCCCCCTGTGCAGACAGGCTGCACGCACATTAGCAAAAATACACCCTCCTCTCCAGGTGGAATTTGATTGCCCAAACAATCCCAGAGCTGGACTCTATGATCCTCATTGGTCCCTTCCAACTCGGGAGGATTTTATGATTTATTCTATGATTCTTATTCCAGTTATGGGCTGGTGTCAGTGCTCTACTCAATCACAACACTCATGACTCTTCTCAGAGGAGCTCAGCAACAGGACAAGAGGCAACAGCCACACACTGGAACAAGGGAAATGAGTTTTTACTGTGAATGTGGTCAGGCACTGGAGCAAGCTTCCCAGAGAAGATGTGGAGTCTCCATCTTTGGAGATATTTAAAAGTGGACAAGACCCTGAGCAGCCCTATCTGGCTGGCCCTGCATTGAGCAGAGGGTTGGACTAGACACCTTCCAGGGGTGACATCTCTAGGACATCTCAAATGGTTCTGTTTTCCCATGAGGAGATTCTGTTTGCTGGAGTCTCTGCTCGTCCATGACCTGGAAAAGAAAAAATCTTCTTTAACAGCAGAACCAATTTGTCCATCTCCATTCCTAGTGAAGCTACTCTGTGTTTGCAGATTTGCCTCTCAAAAGAGTTGCAGTCACTGAGTTTACAATACCCAAACCTTTGGATCTGCGACCCATATTTCTGGAGAGTTCAAGGGAACAATCCTGTGTCTCCTCCTTCCTCTTTGTAATTCCCAGCAGCACAAAGGTGAAAGCAATGCCAATTCCTGGGTTCCCATACCTGAGGCCTGCCTTCTGGAAAAGCACAGCTTGATATTTTTAACTACACACTGAAAGGTACATTGTACATTAGCTACATGCTGTACAGGTGAACTTTTTTATAAAGGAAATGCTTTTAAAAACTTCCTTGCCATTAATCCCTTCAGATGTGAAATACCAAAAATTGTACAAGTTCTTTCAACTAGAAGAATGCAAAGGCTTCCTCTAAGGTAAAAGCACACATTTTTGCACATTAAAGACAGGGTAGATGAAAGGAAAGTCTCTTCACAAGTGATCTGATCTGTTGACTCTACCCTTTGCAAATAAATCCCTGGGAAGTCCTCCCCTGCCCCTCCCTCAGGCCACCCAGCTCTGGTCCCACCTCCACTCCATCCAGGAGATGGATATGCTCTGTCACAGGCCAGTTTCAGAGATCTTTGTAACAAACCTGCCTTGTCTCTGGGGCTGGTTAGGAGACAGAGGTTTGCTAGCACCAGGATAGGTCATGCATACCATGGAGGCACCGGGCAGGATCCCAGTACAGCCATCAGGAAGTTATTCCATGGCCTGTGCCATAAAACCCAACATTACCCAAATGCACGTCTTTATCCCAGGTCATCTGTGAAGCATGAATGTAGCTCAAGCCTGAAGTGGGTTAGGGGCAGAGGGACTGCCAGCACAGCCCAGCTGTCAGGGGACAACCCTGCCAGCTCCCATAACTCAGATAAACATCTGAATACCAGGTCAGTTTTATTATTTGCTGGTAAGGCATTAACCTCAGCTATTTTCTTCCTCTGTGCCAGTTAAACCAGTCTGATTGCATCTATATTTGGTGGTCCCTCTCTGTCAGGCTTCCCAGCACAACCAGGGCTTGGTCCTGGCTCCACAGACCAGAGTATTTATTTAATAACAGGACTCCCACTTTGGTGGTGACGAAGGGTGCAGAGCTGGATGTCAACCAACCTAACAGTGTCTCATGTCACAGGAGTTTACATTTATCCTTGACCCCCCATCGTCTCTCTTGCAGGGCTCCAGGCTCTCAGGCTGGAACAGAAAGCAAAGATGCCAATGTCAGAGAAGAGGTGCCTCTGGTTAGGGACATCTGCAATAGCTCAACTTGGCAAAGGGGACCAACAGCAGTGCCAGATGTCACAGCTGCCTTTTGCTCTCTGGACAAAGCATCACCAGGCTGCAGCACATCTGTGCTTGCAGGCAGCTGGGGAAGTGCTGCTGTAGCCCCTTGCCTTCTTCCAGGCTGGGACAGCACAAAAGCCACAGTAGAACTGGGTGCTGTCCAGGCAGCAAAGCAGTTTCTGCCATACAAAGCCAGGCCTGTCACCTGCTTGCTTCCCTACACCCTGCCTGGTGCCACCCCAGGCTTGTGCAGGCCTGCTGAGGTTCAAGCCCAGCAGCACCTGTAACTCTGCTGAAGTCTTGGATTTAGTGCTTGTGGCTGAAATCCTCTAGCCCACCAAACACTGGGAATGTCAGCCTGTCCGAGGTCAGCCAGTCTTCAGAAACTTCAGAAACTTCAACCCTGCCCTCACTGAGGATGAGAAACAATCTTCACAAAACTGGAACAAGAACAAAGTTTCTGAAGGAGGGGGAGGTTCATCTCTTGTTGATTAGCTTCACACGCCCACAGGATCTCTGCAGAGCTCTCCTGCTTCCTTATGCGCTTGTGTTTACCCAACAGAGTCAGAGGCAGCCATCTCTAAGGGCCACCCACAAAGTCCCACCATGAATATCAGGACAAAGAGAAGAGAAGGACACCCAGCAGGGCTTTTCTGCAGGAGAGCAGCCCCTGGGGATGGAGCAGGGGTGTGGAGTCCACACATATCCCTGTTTGGAGATATGCTGGGGTTGGGAGTCACAGTGGGAAAGGCCGGGGGGGAAGTCAGAATTGAAACAAGCAAGCTGAGACAAACTCAAAGGGGCTGAGGGGAGCCAGGGGTGGCATTTATGCTACTGATGATGTGAGAACACCACGCAGACTGCTTGAGTTGTCCCCATTTTGGTAACTGCACCCATACTGTGGTCACTGACTGGAATTTGCAGCTTGAGTTGTAAGTCACTGGTGGGAACACAGCACTACCAGGTGGACACCAGCTCATCTGCATGGTGCTGTGTCTCACCTGCTGTGGAGCTTCCCTCCCCACCACTGCAGGTGACAGTAATTTTGGCCTTTTTCCTCATCTGGCCACAGTTGGAGACTCACAGAGGGACTCAAAGAAAGGGCTGTCCTACGAGCACGCAAGCTGCTCACACGAGATGTACTGTCACACCCCAGCTGTGGCACAGCTGCCTCTCCGATGCTCGGGCAGGAGCCGGCTGCAGCTGCTGCTGGTGGAAGCGCTCCCATGGCCTGAGCTCTCCGTGCTCCCGAAGGAAACACTGCAGGAAGGCAGCGTGGTGAGAGACACGAAAGGCAACTCTTTGCTGGGCTAGGTCTTTATTCCTGTGTTTTTGAACAAAGCAGAGCCCTTCCCTTGAAATGTGGGAAGCAGGGAGAAAAGAAGTGTTTGCTGGCAATGCTTAGGTTGCAGTAAAATCCAAGATGTGTTGAAAGGACACTCCTAAAAAATATGCTTTTCTATTTAAACATCTGTTCTCAGCAGGTTTTTTGTGAATTAGATGAGTCAAACTCCAGCCTTGGGCCAAAGCCTAGCTCTATTAATTACACAGGGGCAACCTCCTTCCCTCCCTCCTCCAGCTGTGGTTTCCCCACAGCATCCTGGCCCCAAGCTGCTGAAGGATGGTTCTTCAGCCAGGGACTTGGTTTCCCCTGCTGTGAAGCACCCACCTTTCCAGCTCATCTCAGCCAGGAAAGGTATGTTCAGTGTGAGGCAGCACCTTGAGGAGCAGCAGAAATGAAGCAGGTTTAGGAATATTAACTCCTAACCATCACCTTCCAACTCAGCCTCTTGGACCTTTCTTCTCTGCATCTCAGTGGCCTCTCTCTTGCAGTTATTTTTCTCTGGAGAACTTGTGGAGGCAAAGCCAATTTCCTCCTCCCACTCCCCCTTTGGGTCCCCAGGCAGACGATGCTGGCTCTGTGCTCTTTCTCAAGCCCAGCTTTTTCCATCCACTGAATTTCACAGCACATCAGGTCAGGACATGGCTCAGACCCACCAGACATAAGGTCTCTGCATCAAAGCAAATATCTGAAGAACTGTCAACATTAGAAATAAATTTTGCCGAAGGTTTTGGGTCAGAACTGTAGAAAAGCCCAAGTGAAGATGATATCTGGGAAAACATTTGGAAAGCCAAGTGATGGATTCCGGCTCTGCTTTGAGCAAGGTACACATTGCCTTTGCTACACACAGGTTAATGTTAGAAAGGCAGATTAATATATAAACTTGTTCACTGAAGGGTAACACTAATCCAGCAATTTGCTGTGGGGAAGATGAAGGTTTTCCTACTTTTTGCATAGAGACCAAATCTTACTATTTTCTTCTTAGATCATCGCAAAAGCTGTCTAAGCTAGTTTGAAATCTAAACAATCTTCTGATGGACATTCACTGGGCTGCTTCTAACAAATCCACAGTAAAAATCTGTACCAAGATCTCCAGGCTCTCTCCAAACGTGTCATGGTGTCCTCATGGTGCAAAGCAGGAGTGTCCAGGTCCTGGCAGTGGTCAGCCAGCATCTGTGCTGTTGTGGAGGACAGCCAGGAAGAGGCAGCATCTCCCCATGCCACCTTCCAGGGAAGTGGATACCCTGTGAGGGATGCCTGGAAAGCATGGAAGAAATCACCCTTTTAGTCAGCAAGCAA
Source organism: Aleadryas rufinucha (assembly GCA_013397815.1). Taxonomy (NCBI): domain Eukaryota; kingdom Metazoa; phylum Chordata; class Aves; order Passeriformes; genus Aleadryas; species Aleadryas rufinucha. The sequence goes on along the minus strand of VZTH01012968.1, from coordinate 228,223 downwards.
GAGGGAGAGATGCATTCTGATATTATGTATTTTAACTTTGAATTTTAATCCTTTTTGTGGTTAATACAGGTGACCACAAAAAAACCCTCATAGTTTTCCAGAACTGTTATGACAAGGGACTGTATCTATCTCTGTTGAAGACTTGCTGAAAACACACCAAGTATTAGAAAAGAAATCAAAATCTAAACACATGTGGTGTGATATTTATTGTTACAAGATCAGCTCCTTCAGTGAACTAACTGCAAATAGCCTAGAAAATTTCTGGTGGGAACAAAAGCCTGGAAAAACACAGCTCCCCAGGTTCTGTTTTGATTATTGTATCTCAGAGGGAGCCTGTTATTTTACCCAGCAACGAAACTCCTCATGTGTTTGGCTCTGTGGTGCTCCCATCATGACTCCTGGTAGTGCTGCAGCTGCCCATCACACCTTGCCAGGGTGAACAGCAACACAGCCCAGCACAACACCCCTCCCAAATGCTGGTGCTGGGACCTTCTCGGGGTGTTTTCCCTGCCAGGGAAACGTGTCTGTGGGACACAGGGTATGTTCTTCCACCCTCCCCATCCCCGCCTTGCACCAACGCTGCCCAGTGCAAGGGCCGGGTTGGGCTGGGCTGGACTGGTCCTTGCACTGGCTACAGCCATGGAGATCTGTCCTGTGGCCAGAGGGTTGCTCCAGGGGTTGAAGACAGAGAGCAAAGACCTGAGGAAGCAAAGAGCTCAGGCTCTGCACCACAGAACAACAATTCCTTGGCTTTAACAAAGAACAAGTCTGAACTGTGGGGTCTCACTTTGAGGTTAAGGTGAGGTGGAGGATAGAGTCTGTGAGATCATCCCACAGCAACCATGGACTGGGGAGAAGGCAGGGAACAAAAAATGTCACTGGAGCTGGCTGCAATTTTTCACATGCCCTTTCTCTTCACAGATGAAAGATGGTTAGGAGAGAGAAGAATGACAGTCCTGCCTGTAGTCTGTGTATAGGATGAGACATGGCATGAGGTAGAGTCAGGTATGAGGTAACAGTATGGTTTAGTCTCATACCTGGGGAGTGAGCAATCTGAAGATAAGATCTGAAAGTCATGTTTTGTCCTGGCAATTGCATGCCTCAACTCCCCTTTGGCCTTTGCTCACAAAAGTCCAGTCAAATTCTACAGCAGGGTAAATCAGTGCTAGTGGCTTCAATAGATAATGGTAATCTTAAAATAATCCCACATACCTCAAATAAATGTGATCCTTTAGAAAGACTCTGATATTAATACGTACAAGTATAAATGTGTGTGTATCTGCAGGCATGCATTTATCTCTCTATAACTGAATCTTTTATTAGAAGTCATGTTGAAGAATGCTGTCTAACAGAGGGCATCCACACCACACATCCTTTTCTTTCCCAAAGCAGAGGCTGAGGGTACCAGCATAGCAGGAGTCAGAAGAGGCCATCTACCATGTAACTCCAGCATCATTGTCCAGAAGAGCTCCTGGGCTCCCACAGGATTTGGGAGAAGCCAGGAGCCAGCATCACTGACTCCCTAACACTGTGCTTTTGATGTGAAGGCTTCTGGCTCCTTGCTGGTCTGGCTGGGTGCCATGCAAAATTGATCCACATGCCATATTTGGCACTTGCACTACACACTTCCACCCTTGCTGCTGAAGATCAGCCAAGATATTATCCACTGGCCCTGCTGGGAAATGGTCTTAACAGCCATAAGGTCATCATAAAGAGTAATTTGCCAATTTTCACTGATTTTTCTGAGGAGTTATGTACTTATCAGGCCTTTAGCTTTTGGAAAATTTTCTCTTTAATTCTCAGCAGTCCTTTAGGAGCAGGGAAATGTCACTGAATGGCCTCAGAGTCCTTTAGTGTCACTGCTAAACCACAGCAGCATTTGAGGTCACTGCTGCTCAAACACTTTCCTGGCTCCAGCAGTGATCTGCTTCAAAACACAAGGCGTTTGGCTCATTTTGACAGCTGGTTTATGGAGCCAGCATTGCTTCCAAGTGAATCTGAGGAACTGTCCTGGAATGAACTATTTCCATGGGGGCCAGCCAGGAAACTTTCCAGGAGGCTCCACTCCTTCACAGACAGCCTGCAGGGATGGAGGAGGAGGAGGAATTTGCTCACTTCTTGTTGAGAACAATTTTTGTCTCTGATGCTTGCAGAGCCTGTTCCCTTGGGACATTTTGTTTGGGACTATTTAATCCCATACTCAGCTCCACCATCTCCTCCTCAGCAACCAGGCCTCATCACTTCTCATTTCTCTAAAACCTGCCTCAGATCCAAAACAACTTCTTTGTGGCTGCCCTGGCTTTGGACCCAGGGCTCTGCATGTGACACCACTCCCCCACGCTCCCAGATGATCTACTCTTCCAACAGAACATCCTTCTCAGACACAGTTTGTGTGGGAAGGGACCTTTACAGGTCACCTAGTTCAACCCCCTGCCATTCCACCACACCCAGTCACTCAGAGCCCCATCCATCTGACCTTGAATGTTTACAGGGATGGGGCATCTACCACCTCTCTGGGCAACCTGTGCCAGTGCTTTACCACCCTCATTGAAAAAATCTCTTCTTTACATCTACTCTAAATCTGCCCTCTTTTAGTTTAAAACCTTACTCCTTGTCCTATGAATACATGCTCCGGTAAAAGGTCTGTCCTCATCTTTCTTTTATGTTCCCGTTGCTATGAGCTCATCTTTCTGGCAATGATCTGACCACTCGTTGCCTTCTCTCCTCCAGCCCCTCCATTACAAACTCTTGGGCTTCAGCTCAGTGGTTTAGGAAGAACCAGCAGAATAAACGTCTGGTAGATGCAATCATTGCAGTAGGTGCTGAGGAGCAGCAAGAGGAATTACACCTCTGCGCCTTCTGCCTTTATCAGCCTCTGGTATGGAAGGAAGGGAGGCAGAACGGACTGGACACCAAGCAGTCACTGAACTCCCCATCTCTCCCTCCCTGGCGGGAATGACAGCCTTGCCTTTAGTATCTATAATCTTCCACTTCCAACAATTGTGCAAATATTGTACTGCTGGAAGCAAAGAGCAGTCGAGGAAGGTTGGGGGATCAGTTCCACAGGCTCGACAGGCTGTCAGGAAGCAGAGTGCCTCCGTCTGTGGGCATGGGCTCAGGGGGTGTCCGGCTGGTTCACCCTTTCATGGGGGCTTCCCTGAAACTCCAGGAACATAGCCAGAACCGCCACTCAGTGCCCCAAACCTGCCGCACAGGGCATCCCCCGGGCTGGGGTGTTCTCCAAAGGTCTGCAAGACCCGTCTGCGAGAGGTGTGCCTGAGTTCAGTAGCCCAGGAGTGCTGCTGCTGTTGCACGGTCCCCGAGGATGCCAATGTCCTCCCCCCAGCTCCGGGAGCTGTATGTAACGATGTGCTGCTGGGGAGGCCCGAGCTAACGGGCTGGGCTGGAAAGTTTTGGAAGGGACAGGGAAGCGCGGCAGCCTGCCCAAACCCGCGATCAGAGACGGCCGCGCAGCCCTCCCCTGCGCCGCGGGCTCCCTCCCCCGGCCCCGGGGCGCTCCGGGGTGAGATTCTCCCCCCGAAAGGCTCCCGGAGCGCCGAGCGCCCGCCCCGGCCGGCAGAGGCNCCCCGCTCCAGCAGGCGGTAAGTGCCCGAATGGGACCCCCGATCCTCCCGGAGGCGGCCCCGGGACACCCCGGCCCAGCCCAGCCCGGGTGTCCCCGGCGCCCCGGGCAGCCCTGCCGCAGCCGGCGCCACCCGCCGCGGCCGTGGCTTCCCCCGCACATCAGCGGCGTTAAATTCTTTTGATTTTCGCTGCGAGCCAGACTCGATGCTGTCTTTGCGTTTTCTCTTTGCTGCTCTCTTTGCGCTTTCAGTCTCCGGTGCAAGGGAAACACGGTCCCGACAGGGGCCGTCCCGTTCTCCAGTCTCCCGGTGCTACTGGAAGTTTCTTTTCGTGACTTGTGGAAATAGCTCGACTTTATAAAGCTCGGCTCCTACTTTTCTCTGGGTCAGGCTTATAAGCAGAAGTTTAAAAATGTGAACATAAACCTGCTCTTTAATGTTTGCCAATCCACTGCAGCTGCAGTCTGGCTCTTCCTAAAGGCACATTTCAGTCTTTTTCAGTTTAACAAATAATGGATTTGCCTTCGAGGGAGTTGAGATATATCTTTTGGGCTTTTTTTCCAATCCAAGAGTATCAGCAGCAAATATATCAGCTGGTGATGAGGCCAAAAATCATCGACATGTTTCATCTTAGCTTGGCTTTGGAAGTTGTGTGTTGTTCGTTAGATAAACACTGCTGTCCACAGATACCCAAAAGGTGTCAGAATAAAGTAATAAATTAAAAAATCGAAAGAAATATTTAGGACCCAGGAGCATTCTGCCTTGCCTGCCTCAGTTTTGCTCTTTAGAAGTGTATCATTTCCATCACTGAACTGCACATCCATGGGTTAAGGATCACTTTAATACAAAATAAATTTTCCATTAGGAAACTTGGCAGGGTTCCATATGAGAACCCTTTATTTAGACAAGTTTTAAAGAAAAACCTCAAAGGAAGTAAGGTTTGGAAATGGAAGAAAAAAAAAATAGAGATCTTGTATTGACATTTTTTTTTCCTTGCTCTTTAAACTCCAAACCCTTCTGCAGAATGAACGGAGCTCACTCCAGCACTGCTTTCTCCTTCGAGGGACTCTCATTTATGAGGAATCCTGACTTCTCCCATTTATCTTTACTTACAGGAATAGAGGCTGCTGGTATTCATTTTCCCTCTTTTTACACATGTGAATATCATGGCTGGATCTTTAAAAATAGTAATTATATAAGCTGTGAGTTCCCCTGTACATAAAGCAGTATTTCAGCTCTATTCTGAAGTGATGTATGTGCTGGGTAATAACATATCAGAAAGGCAGTGGAGCTGCCCTCATCTTTTTTTTCTAGTATCAGTAGAGACAGTCCACTACTGCAGTAGGTACCAGTGAAGTAACAACAAGGAGCAAACTATAGAGGCTGAGGAATTTAAGATGTGGCCCTTGGCGTAGTGTTGGGGGGGTCACCATGCCCCACTCCCTGCTTCAGACTTCCCTCTCTGGCAGAAATTACGGTGAGGAACCTGTAGCATCACTTCAGCCACACCAGGTTGTGGTGCAGACCCAGGGTGGGAATGCTGTCAAGCTTTGCAGCACAGAGATGTCCATGAGGGTCCTCAAAACTCAGCCTGGAGCAGGCATGTGCGGCCTTGGTCATTCATTGAGGCCAAGTGGGTGCAGCCCACAGCTGTGCCACCAGTGAGGCAGCAGTGATGCTGAGCATCCTGTGTGTCTCCTCATCCAGCTGCTGCTGCTGCCTCTTGTTTGGGAGGAAATTCACAGCTCTGCTTGCACCCAGACAAAAACAGCAAAGAACTACAAGTATTTTTCAAAGATTTAAAAGACATACAAGAGAAATCTCAGGTAGTTTCAGGGCAAACTTGAAGCTTTTCTTGGTAGCACTTTATTTACCTGAACCTGAGATGGTGGAGACAGCAGTCTTGGGCTTACTGTTCTGACTCCTTGAGGCCTAAAAAGTCACTAGCCTGTGAAAAGGAGGGAGGAAACTGTTTGCAGCACCAGGTTTTGGTTGTTTACTGGGTGCAATTTAGTCTTGTAGGTTGTTGTGCAAACTACAGTCCTACCCTTCCCAAGAGGCTGGTGGAGGAGGTTTCTGGAAAGGGATGTCAGCTTCATTACGTCACTAGTTCCTTGCTAGAAGTTTTGAGGGCAATTCCTCTCGGTCTTGCCAGCTTCAAGTCATTTGTAGTTTCTGTCTTGTGGCAGGAACTTGCTTGCTTTGCCCTGTTCAGCTGTGCAAATTGGAGGATAAGCAAAGAAATTTCAGAGAAGAAAGGATGAGTTAATTCAACAGAGTTAATAGGGGAAAGGTGAGGCAGGAGGAGGAAAGGCAACGAGGTATTACAGTAGGAAAGTCTGATGAGAAATAGCCCCTGGAGGAGCAGATTCTGGCCAGTGGGAGTAGAAGAAACCTTTGTCACCAGTCAGAAGAGAGCAGAATTGCAAGCAGGACTCATTCTTCTGCTGTCACGGCTGGGTTTCTCCTGGGCACGATGTGCATCAATGTTCACACCTGAACCCTGGCACAGTTTGCCATCCAGCAGCAAGCTGGCAGTGCTGGTGGGCAGTCAGGCCAGGTGACAAGGACTGGTGGAGGGGAACGCACCTGCATTTAAAGGACTGAGCCACCTCTATTATATTCAAATAGTGCTTGGGAGCAAGGGTGAAAGCGTATCACAGCAGCAGGCTGGAATGAAATCCTGATGGGAAACTTGGACATGGCTCAGAGCGGACCCCAACACCTCTTGTCAGCATCAAACATCCGTTTTCAGCTTTGCTCTCAATTCCAGATGGTTGTACATGCTTTTCTTTGTTTCTTTGCTCAAGACAGAAGAATGTAGTTGAGGTTTTGCAGGTGCTGCTGCAGCACAGAGCAGGGGTGGCAGCTCTCGGTGGAAGCCAGAGGCTGTGGCCTCAGGCATTTCCCCACTGGTTTCCTGAAGTGAAGGAATAATGCAGACATGTTAGGGTCTTGGTTTTAACAGCTTTTTCCGTGGCACTATCGCTCCTCCTGACTGGAGACGGGATGTGATTTCAATAAGCAATGTGATTTTGGCTGCAGCAAAGGAGTAACAGGTAGAGGGTGTATTCACCAACTTCTAGTGGGACTGTCATATACTTTTAAAACACCCAAGTCTTCAAAGCTTTGCCTGAGTTTTTCAGCCAGATGTTTTTTTCTGCAGACCGATGTGGCACAGCGTCACCTCGTGGCTGGCTGGTCCCGGCTGCAAACACATAAGGGTCCTGAAGGGACATTAAATGTCATGCCCCATTAGTCTCTTGCAGGAACTCAGGTTTGTTTTTCTACTCTTGTTAAAATGTGCTTCCCTCAAACAGAAATTTGATCTTTGTAATTCCACATTGTTAGCAGTTCATTTCAGCATTTTCTTCTTGGTTGTGTTAATAGACAAAAATGCCCTCGAGTCGAGACATTGTGCTACACTTTCATAGAGAGCTCGGGGCCGTCAGAAAATGTCATTTCCAGCTGAACATCTGGGATTCATTGAACTTCCCAAAATCAGATTATTTCAGATTCTGCATTTAATGTCCAGTTGTAGATCTGGCAGTTGCTGAGTTAGAGGTATCCCTCTCTCTCCCGTTATAGTCATTGTCTTGTTAAAAGCATCTGAAACTTGACCAGAGCCCAGAGGCAGTGAGCTGTCCCCTCAGCTAGCATCACCCTTCCAGCACAGCTGTGTTGCACCTGGACTTGGAAAACTGCTGACTAGGTATTTTCCACAGCTCCCCCCAGTTCACTTGCCAGAGCATGGGTTGCTTTTGCCCTGGAAACTATTCGTGATCTAAAAAGTAAGCCCAGGGCATGCGCCGAATAGCTGGGAGTTGGTGTTTTAGTTGGCAGGAGAGAAGAAGCGTGAGAAGTCCTTTCATCCCTGCCCACTTCCCGTCCACCGCCTGCTCTTAATTCCTTGGCTGGCCAGAGGATGTTGCTGCAGACCGGAGCAAAGCTGGGAGTGCTTTGCCTGGGAGTGAGTGCTTTGCCTGGGAGTGCTTTGCCTGGGGTGCAGCTGGGGCCATACGTCACATTTGGTACCTACTGGCACCTTATGTGAGCTACTTTTTTTTGCCAGCAATAACTGGCTGCAGGTCAGAGAGGCTGATTCTGGCAGTGCTGACTGGCTCAGCCCCCTGTCCTGTGCTGGTGTTGCTGGAGGCTGCTTCCCTGCTGTGGTACCAGCTCAGCCCTCCACACTGCACTGCAGACTGCACCCGCAGGGCTCTCCAGCTCGTACTCTCCCTCCCTGCCACAGCAGCAGGTTGTGTTTCAGCTCAGACTGGTCCCGTGGTCCCGTTCATGGGGTGTTTGTGAAGAGGGATTTGGGAGGAGCAGAGGCTGGGCAGGAGGCACTGGCTGACATTTTTCAGAAACACTGCACTACTAAACCACACCCAGTGGACCAGCACTGGCAGAGACCACACTGGTCCATGTAGCTATTTTATGTGGCTCAGTCACTCACCAGGCTGCCTTGGACATGAGTTGCACCTGAGCTGCATTCAGGGCCTGTATCTCTACTGCATCCTGGGCTGTATCTGTACTGGTAAACTGTACCATAGCAGCTGCCTGGCACTGGACCGTGATGGTTTACCCCACTGAGCTGGCATGATTTTTGGTCAGGACCAGCTTGTAGTCTCCCAAATAATGCTTGGGCATGGCTCAGGGACCAGCACAGGGATCGTCTCAGAGCTTGAGTTTGGCCTCCCAGTTTTGAAGAGAATGTTAATAGTCAAGACTGTAGCTGGCTGGTTTCAGTGCAGCTTGGGAGCAGCTCTGGAGCCTCCAAAGGTTACACAGCTCTACATCACCCTGTGGAAGGTCCCAGGGAAGGGTGTTCTCACCCAGCTTACTCACAGCTGCTGGAGCTGACACAGAGAGAAGGTGGGTAAGGGCTGGCAGGGCCATGAGGCACTTGCACTGGAGTGGAGGGAGTGGGAAGCTGCACCCCAGGAGTTCTGGTTCATGCACACAGGAGAGAGAAATAGCTCTTGCTTCCAGCTCTCTGCTCTGCCTTGCTCCCAGGAGCTGCAGCCCTAAAGGATGGCTGAACTGTGTGTACAATGACTGTCAAACCATTCCACCTCACATGTCACGACATTAAATTAAATGTGGATACATGCTGAGTGAGCTTAATAGCCACGCCTTTAAACTTGGAGGAGGGGGTGATGTGGGGCTTTGTGGCACAGCAGACCTCAGCACAAGATGCCTATGCTGAGAATAGGGTGGAAAACGAGGAGACACGCCATGCTCTAGATGAGTAATAAAAAGATGACTGCAAGCTGCAGAAAGGAGAAGCTGACTTCATTTATCTCTTAACAGGGTACAGGCCAGCCAGGCCAGCAATTACTTATTTAGCTGTAGAATAGGAACCCATAATATTAAAGTGTCCTGACATGCACATCATCCTAACCCACATAAAGGTCTAATACTAATTATCTGCTGAACTTGCAACATACACATTACAGCAATCCCGAGCCGGCTGGGTGGGGTCAGTTTTTATTGTGTCTCACAGCCCACGGCAGCCGGTGCTCCGCACCCTGCCTGCTGCCCGGCACACGGTGTCACCCAGGCACTGCCGAGCCGGGTGTGCTTTGCCTGCAGGAATTGGGAGCAGCCCTCAAAGCACGGAGACTCTGATGGCCGGGAAAAGGCAGAGGCTGGAGGTGCCTTTTGTTTTTAGTTGCCACCATTTTTGACTCATGCAGTGGATGAAATGTCGGTAGAGATCTACCTGTGCCAGTTCCAAATTCTCTTGGGAAATAAGCATTGTTGCTGACAGATCCCTTGGAAAAGGTGGGAGCAGTTTTTGCACAGAGAAGCAGATTTTGCTAACCAGGGCTGCTCTGTCCTGATGACTAATTAATTCTGTCTTCCACCCATGCAACACGTACAGCTCGTAATATGGAGGAGTCAGCCACAAGGGAAGAAAAAGCAGACAACTTACTGTACAATCCAAACCCCTCCCTAAAATGATCCAAACCCATCCTTTGCACAGAAGTATTGGAAGCTGGGTTCTCACTGTGGGAAAAACAGCATCAAAGCACTCCTCAAGAACTGTATTTCCCTTGGTGCTGAGGATGAATAATGTTCTTCGCCTGGTGGAAGGAAACTCAGGCGGCAGCAGTAGTCCAGTGGTTGATGGATGAGGAGCTGCATTGTGGGATGCAGTCCCAGGAGAAGTCAGCTGTCGGAGCTCAGCATGCTGTTCTCCTGGCACTGCCTCTTGCTCTTGTTGCTTGTGGGAGATTGCCAAGAAACAATCCTAAATAACCAGGAGAGAACTGTCTTACCTCACTGTCAGCTTTCTCACATCTCCTTGTCTCCGCTTGGACCCAGAAGCTGTTTCTAGAGCAGTTCAGCCTCTTCCAGAGAAAACAAAGTGTTGCCAAAGAGCAGGGACTCTTCTGAAAGGATGTGGAATGCCTTTTGACAGGTATTGCACTAAAACTCTACGAAAGACTGGCAAAATCTATTGCATTTTAAGCAGGCAGCTAGGATGTGAAATACTGTGGATGACAGATACCTTTCCCAGCTCCTAAAATGGAAACTACTCAGGGCTCACCTGGAAGCGATGTTGACCCAGTGCCATGAGAGAGGTGTCCTTGCTGCAACCCTCCTCACCTGCTGAAGCATGGGAGCCAAAGGTGACCACAGCAGCACAAAGCCCTTGCAAGAGGCAGGGAAGAACTGAGCAGTTTGCTGCCAAGCACCTCTCTATCTGCCTTGCAGCATCTGAGACCACGGTGTTTAAACCTCAACTCCTGTCCATCCGCATGAGAAGCAGCTGAGGCAGGACTGTAGTGAAAAAATCTCCTTGCAAATTAAAATCAGGTGCCATGCAATAACTGCAGACACCCAGGTGGACATTTCTCCCCAGCAGATGGCACATACAAGCCTGACCAATACCAACATATTTAAATTGGCGCAAAACTGTGTGTGAAGCCCTCACTGTTGTACCAGCAGTGCCTGTAGTGGGGCATTGCCTCTCCATAGCTCCCTCACTTGCCAGCACCAGTCCCATGCATGACCCTGAGGCAGCACAGATTTGAACTGTTCCAAGAGCATATACATGATCTTACTGAGGAATCACTTGATCCCATCCAGCCCTGCTGAAACACAGCACAGGAACAGACAATGGCTCTGCATTGCAAGCTTTCCCACACCTCTCCCTGGTTCCTTTGCTTCCCTTTTTTCTTGTACATAAAAATATTTTCCCCTTTTTCACACTGATGGAACAGCTTTTCATTTCTGTTTTCTGGAGGGCCCTCTTTTGGTGCTACCTGTTTAACTTGTTAGTGTTGTTGCTAGATTCAGGAAAGCTTGTATGAAGGAGGCCCACTAGCTTTAGGACTGCACCTCAGAAAAAATAATGACAAGCCAAGATGGGCCTAGTTTTATGCAAAGCCATGTCCCTGTCCCACTCCCTTTCCCTGTCAGTGTACAGTGAAAAGGTAGAAAAAGATGAGAGTCTCATTCTTCTCAATAGCATCTGGCTACAGAGGGTTCATTTTATTACTGGCCCAGCTGGGGATGAAGGGTCTCATCATTGCCCTCATTTTATACACCATTAGGTTTGACTTTGGTTGTTCCCCAGGTATCCCATTGAAAGCCTGTGAATTCCAGCATAGGGAAGATGGATGTTTCATTCCAGATGGATAATTTTTCAGGGAAACATCTTTGTCAGGTGCAAATTGGGTTGATGTTGCAGTAACTTCCTCCCTTAGAAGGTGTTTTCATACTGCTGCCTGCAGCTGGTGGCATTCATGGAAAACTAGGAGGTTTGACAGGTCAGCGTTCAGGGGTTTCAGTTCTGTAGCCTGCAGCCACCCAGCTGCCCTGAATGCTGAAACAGAACTGGCAGAACAGGGCTAGTAAAGGGAGTCTCTTGTACCTGTATTGTCTCCACAGAGGTTGGTTGGGGGTTTAAGCCAGGGCAGGGGGTTTAAACCAGGGCATGTAGCCCACTGCAGACAGAGACAGAAATAATGGTTTGGGTTAAAAGGGAGCTTTGAAGATCAGGTAGTTCCAATCCCCTATCATGGGCAAGGACTTCTTGAACTAGACCAGATTGCTCAAAGCTCCATCCAGCCTGGCCTTGCACACTACCAGGGATGGGGCAGCCACATCTTTTCTGGGCAACCTGTTCCAGTGCCTCACAACCCTCACAGTAAGAATTTCTTCCTAAGATCTAATCTAAACCTGCCCTCTTCAAGTTTAAAACCATTGCCCCTTGTCCTGTCACTACAGGTTTTGTAAACAGCCTCTCTCCACCTCCCTCGTAGGCCTCCTTTAAGTACTGAAAGGTTGTAGTAAGGTTTCCCCAGAACCTTCTCTTCTCCAGGCTGACCAACTCCAACTATCTCAGCCTGTCCTCACAGGAAAGGTGTTCCATGTCTCTGATCACTTTCATGGACTCATTCCAACAGGTCCATGTCCTTCCTGTGCTGGGACCCCAGAGCTGGATGCAGCACTGCAGGTGGGGTCTCACCAGAGCAGAGCAGAGGGGGAGAATCACCCTCTTTGACTTTAAAGTGTTGTAACTGTGTCTTGTCTTCTATCCTAGGCTTTGTCAACCAGAAACCCACCAGGCCCAGAGAACAACAACATTGACCATCAGTGAGTATCCTCTGCTTTCACTGTATCTTCAGGGGGAAAAAGCAGGTGGAATAAAGGGACCTTCCCCTTCAGGAGAAAGCTATTTCTGCATTCCTCACACTATGCAAAAGAGATGGGAATGGTGTGAAATGGTTTATAGCCCTAATCATTCTTCCCTTTTACTTATTTGCAAATTAAAAAAAAATGAGGCACTGCTTGAAAAAATCCAGGCTCCAGGTCAAGTGTAGTGAGCAATCAGAATTTAGGATGTCCACATGAGGCACCTTGTCAGAGAGGCACCTTGGAGTAGCTGATGCAAAGCTGTGGAGAACTGCTCCAACAAGGAGCTCAGGCCCTGATTCAGCTGTGGCCTCTGCAGTGTGTGTAAAAGGAGAATAACGTCAGTTTGCTCCCCAGGAATCATAAGAGAAACCATGAGATGCTCCAGTGCTACACCAGTTGGAGACATGAGTGTCCCTCGGGGACACGGGAATGGTGGGGACCTGCTGCTCCAGATGCCAAACAAAAGAAATCTAAAATTTTCCATAAGCAAAAGCTGCCCAGCAGAGTGAGCCTCCGAGTCTGCCTGCACCGAGAGCAATGGGGACAGTTTAACACGTGTTAAAAAAACCCAGGTGAAATGAACAGGCTTGAAAAACCATCTGAAAATATCACCTCCTTACACTGAAGAGTGATTCTCTTCAGCATTAAGCTCTGGCTGTCATCCAGTGCCTCTGCTCCTGCAGCGCTTGGGAGCAGACTGATGTGCAGATCCTGGCCGTGGGCTGTGACCTACTAACGCCCAGCAGTGCTGGTGGATGTGTCAGCAGAGCCCGGGCACCCGCTGCTGTCCGCCCTCCCCCTCCTGCTCTCCCTCCCGGCTGGCAGGGAGCTCACCTGGCGAGGCTGCTGGTTCCCAGAGTGCTCAGAAAACACAGCTGCTCTTGGCTTTTCTGATGGCAAGGCTTGTACAGGTGCTCTCACAGGGACTTTAACCTCTCCTGTGCTTTTCAGTGTCCTTAGTGGGCTTTGGGCTACAATGGCATCTAAGCAGTCTCCTCCTGGGGTGCACAGCCAGCCTTGCCAGTCCCCTATGCAGCTCCCCAGCCCCAGGCACCCACTGGCCCCTCACACCCTGCCAAGGCTTTCCTTCTCCCACCCTTTTTGACTTGCAGAGGGAAGATTTGAGAGAGCAGAAAATGTTTTCTGATCTGGGATGACAGAGCAGGAGCTTATTTTCATTTAGATAACATTTACTTTATACCCACTGCAGAGCCCCATAGCACAGCTCACGTGTGAAGTGCCTGTACTGCCTGAGATAAGCAGGGTTGCAATTTCTACTGACAAGAACTGTGCAAACATTTTTTTGGAAATGGCCCAGCACCAAGCAAAATTTTGAAGACATCAAATTGAATAAAATCAAATCACGCCATGGAAGCAGAGGTCAATGTGCGTGCGTAGGTGTCTCATCCTTCACGTTTCTGTGGCTGGAATCATTCTAGGGAAACACTCACTTTACAAACAACAAAAGTCAGCCTTGTCTTGATAGAGTTGCTGACTGAAGAAATTCCCATAAAGCCAATTAAAGGAGAAGTAAACGTCAAGGAAGGAGAAGAAAAACTAGATATGGAGACTTAATAGTGTCTGTCAAGAGAGCAGTCACGCAAGGCAGAGGTGGATGTGCACCTCCTGTCCTGGAGCATGGCTGTGTGACCCCACACAAGCATCTAAACCAGCCCCTGGTAAATACTTTGGATGTGCATGGGAACACACTTGGATGTGCTCCTGCTTGGGCTATGTTACCTCTCCTCCTCCCTCCCCCAGAATCTTCTGGGAACTGCTGTCTAGCATCTGGTCGTTCATGGGTGGATGACACAGGCCAGGCACACGGCAATGATTTTATAATTGCTGCCGAGGCTCGTGTCACTGGCAGCGTTACCGGGGCGTTGTTTTGACCCATTTTTCAGCTGCTAGGTCTTGCAGAAGACATTTTAATGATTAACCCTGGACTTCCCCGTCCTCAGCAAAATGATAAAAACCACTGGCCTAGATCACCCCAACCTAGTTTTCAGCCACTTGGGTTTGTGCCTCAGAGCTTGTCACCCGCATGACCCATCAGGGCCATTGTCACGGGAGCCCTCAGGCAACTGTCCCCCAGGCACCTGCCTGACACCAGGGATATGGCACTGACAGCCATCCCCACTGCTGGGATCTTGCTCAAAGGTGGTTTTGGTCACTTTTGGTCTAATTTTGCCCTTTGTATTTCCTTCTCCACATTGCATAGTTCATTGTCTTTACTCTTAACAAAGTCAGCCATAATTCCTGCTTCCCTTAAGAAACTTTAAACACCGAGAGGCCTGTAGCTGAAATGGAGCACATTTCTTGCTTTCCTCTTTCCTCAATTGCTTTGCTCTAGTCTCTTAAATCACTTCTATTGTGGCTTTCTAAACTCTCTCCAAGCTGTTAATAACACTTTAGCAGTGAGGCGCCCAGCAGCCTGCCCACTAATCCTGATGGAGCTGCTGTAGCCTTCTTTTTCCTTGCTGTCCTACCACACTGCAAATTCCCTCCTGTATGGTTTTCGCATAACTCCTCCTCTCTCAGCTTTGCTCCTTCGCAGGTTTCTCTCCTTCCCCAGAACATCTGGGGTTTAAAAATCTTTCCTCTCATGGTACTGACCTGTTACTTTCCAGACTGGAGGGTCTAACAGCCCTCAGCTGGACTCAGTGTGTTTGAAGCCAGGCTCTGCAGCCCTGGCACGTGGTGAGGAGAGCAGCAAGGTGCCTCCTCTGCTGCTGGAGCAGCTGGAGGAGCACAGGAGCAGGCTTGTGGTCTATCAGGTTTTGTCCTGTGCACATCCTGAGCTTGGGATTTCCCCACCACAGCCTCTCACTAAATCCTAGGATCAGCAGAAATAGCTGCACCAACGTGCCTTTGAGATGGAGGTTTAGGTTGGGATGGCCTCAGGAGGTCTCCAGTCCAGTCTTCTAGCCCTAGCTCCAAGCTGGATCAGCTGTGAAGTCAAAGCAGAATGCTCCAGGCTTTGTCCCATCAGGTCTTGAAAGCCTCCAAGGATGGAGCCTGTGCAACCACACACAGCCTGTTCCTCTGCTTGCTGTCCGCAGGGTGCAGAAGTTTCTCCTTTTATGCAGATTAAAGCTCTCATTTTTTATTTTATTTCCATTTTCCCATATTAAATGATACAGAACTTTGCCACAAATACAGAAATAGTATGAACAGCAGCTTGCTTTTCCTTTGCTCTTGAAAGAAACACGGCCCTCTCTTTTCCTCTCATTTCTGGGGTGTGCATGGTAAGTGGAGTCTGCTTTTGTTTTTTCCAAAGCACATCTGTGTCTCAACGAGTTTTACCTGGAGATTTTCTCCATGCAAACCAAAGCATTGAGAATAATTAACAGTGGGAAGTTATGTAAGTGCTAAGAGAAACAATGGCTCTTCTGTGGGCCTGCAAGCAAGCTGCCAGGAGCTCTGCCTCTTATTCATCACGTAACATAAAATTAGTTTGAGGATTGTCACAATGCAGAGTTTAAATCAGTAAATCGTGTGTTTTAACGCAGACTTCTGCACTTCCTTTTCCCATTATTGCTTTGTAAATACTGCAGTATGGTTCGAGCTCTTGCACTTGCAGCTTTCTTCTCAGGTCTTACTTACTGCAGTGGGAATCAGATACCCTGCAGCCCCTCAGCAGGAAAACTAATAAAAGGAATAAGAGAAGAGTCCAGTTGCTAAATCCTACTTGCTGCTGGTAGAACTTGCTGTCAAGGGCACGGTGCAGTGTAAGGAAATGTAGAGCACCCACACCACCCAGTGTCACCAGCTGTCCCTCGGTGACTCCAGGAAAAACACCAGACTGTTCCTGACACGCGGGGGGCACAGCCTAAACACAGCTTGGTCAGAGCAGCTGCACTGGGCAGGAGCCTCTGTGGCCAGGGCAGGGCGGAGCAAAGAGAGGGTTGCACTGCACTGTGGCCACTCACTCTGCAGCTGCTGCCTGTGGGAGGAACCCTGAGGATGCTCCCTGGTGCAAGGAGAGCAGAATGAAAGCACCTTGTCTATAGAACAAAGTGTCCTTAGAAAAGCATTTCAGCGTTCTTTTCTTCAATTCTGATTCTACATTTACATACCTGCTTTGGGGCAGTTTCTGTGATTTCATGTCGTAAACAGGTCCTCAGGTTTTTTCATTAAAGGATGCTAACGGATGGGTTTTATTCATCCCAGCTGCAAGACCAATGGTTGGGATAGATCTCATCCTTAGAGGAATGGTAATTCCATAGATAATGCATGGTGAGTCTGGGGCAGATCTGGAGCCATGCTAGTGCGTGTGAAGATCTCTCTTCTTTGACAGTGAACTAACTGACACACAAAACCATTTATTTCTTATTTACTTATTCTTCACTAGTGGATGGTCACAAAGTCTTGCTTGACATGGCACGGCAGAGCACTTTGCAGTTTGGATTTACCAGCTCAATTCTCCACTTAGCTCTGCAGCTCACCATGACCTCCCTTCCAGGGAGCCATGGGTTTCAACTTCCAGAAACAACAAACCTGACAGCCCAGCTTGCTCACCTCCCATATGTCTACAAGGCCAAGGAGGAGCACTCACTTTGTCAGCTGCTGGCTCCTCTCTTGAGTCCTGGAGGGCAAGATCAAGTAGGCTTAATTGGTAGCACGAGGTACAGTGGTCAAAGCCTGCAGAAGACTTTTCACTGTTCTCCCTTAGGCAGGTAGGGCCAGATTTCACTTGTACCCAACATAAACCACCTCTGATAACACCTATAAACCCCATACCAGTTCCCTTTGAGTCATACATCAGCTCCCACTCACGGGAGAGCTGTGCTGATGTGGAAACAAATGAAAGCCATAAGAGCAGTTTGAGGGAGGTGCATTCATATTTTGGTTGAAAGTCAGATCCCTTACAAATACAAACAAAATTACCTCTTTCTGCATAAAACCTTAAAAGTAGCATAAAGATTACACAATCCTTTAGCTGGGCCTGGAACCTTAACTCATGGAAAGGTTCTGGGAGCTTGATCTGAAACATTGTAAGGGTTGTACTGTAATGAACTCACAGACTAAACTGGTGCCAAGTGGAAGCAAATGTCAGCAGGCAGTGTGCCAGTAGGGTATGGGAACTAGACATGACAGAGTATCTGTGTCTCAGTGAGCCACATGCAGCTCGATCTTTCCATTCACAAAAAAAAATGAAGTAAGGGTCTTCTTGTATCTTCAGAGCCTGATTCCCTCTCATAACACCAATAATTCATTCCCTTCCATGACAGGTGCCCAGAAAGCAACAAGAAGGCATTGGAGCAATCCACAATAATATATGATTACTCGGAGGAGGAGCTCATGGCAAGCATCGAGCAGGAGTACTGCCGCTGAATCCAGTTCCATGCCATGAGAATGTCAGGCATGATCCTGGGAGCCCAGCTGGAGCAGAACTGCTACTGACAAAACAACGCCTCGCACAGCGAGACAGCACGGGGGAGGTGGGTGGTGGAGGGTGGTGGAGCATGAGAGGCAGCCTGGCTGCTTGGGAAGCACGGAGGAGAAAGTTCACCTCATCAACTCTGGGTGAGAGCCTGGAGATCCTCACCAACTGCTGATTTCCGATCCGTGCCACTGGAAGAGGGACCAATTCACCTTAAGAATCAATATTTAGGAGCTCATTTCTAAATGCTATTTATAAATGAGCACGTACTAGAATTGAAGTGTCATACTAGAGGTGTTGAAACGTGGTGCTTTGAAGGAAGATCTTGCTTTGAGTTAGTAAGAAAAATGCAGCAATATCATTTGATCCAGAACTTACTTATGGGGATGTTGAATGAAATTTGTGTTCCTGCCACTTTAAATGTGCCAGATGTACTCCTTGCACTGTGCAAGGCTCAGGTCCAGGTTGAATTTGGCACTCTTTCAGTCTGGTTCCCAGAAAGGGAGGTAAGAGGAAAAGGGGACTGAGCCCACCATCTGGTACACAGGTAGTGTAATCCCAGAGTTCAAATCCCACCACACAGGCAAATTAGGTTCCCTGGGAGCCATCAGGGAATACAGGATGTGTATGATCCCTTTGGGACAGTAGATGTCCTGCATGGGGCTCCCTGGTGTGGATCCTCCAGTGAAAGCAGGAGGCACACCCCCCATTTCAATCACCCACCTCGAGAGGGACGTGCATACTCTTGTAGAGCACCTGTTTGTGATCAGTTTTCAGAATTGCCAGTCCTGGCCTTTCCCTGCATTTCTTGTCCTAGAAGAAAAATCACTACATTTTACCAATAGCTGACTGCAAAGTAAAACAGAAGGTTATCTCTCCTAAGGAAATAGTACATTTTCAGTGCTCACAGACAGGGAAGCCNCCATGACAGGTGCCCAGAAAGCAACAAGAAGGCATTGGAGCAATCCACAATAATATATGATTACTCGGAGGAGGAGCTCATGGCAAGCATCGAGCAGGAGTACTGCCGCTGAATCCAGTTCCATGCCATGAGAATGTCAGGCATGATCCTGGGAGCCCAGCTGGAGCAGAACTGCTACTGACAAAACAACGCCTCGCACAGCGAGACAGCACGGGGGAGGTGGGTGGTGGAGGGTGGTGGAGCATGAGAGGCAGCCTGGCTGCTTGGGAAGCACGGAGGAGAAAGTTCACCTCATCAACTCTGGGTGAGAGCCTGGAGATCCTCACCAACTGCTGATTTCCGATCCGTGCCACTGGAAGAGGGACCAATTCACCTTAAGAATCAATATTTAGGAGCTCATTTCTAAATGCTATTTATAAATGAGCACGTACTAGAATTGAAGTGTCATACTAGAGGTGTTGAAACGTGGTGCTTTGAAGGAAGATCTTGCTTTGAGTTAGTAAGAAAAATGCAGCAATATCATTTGATCCAGAACTTACTTATGGGGATGTTGAATGAAATTTGTGTTCCTGCCACTTTAAATGTGCCAGATGTACTCCTTGCACTGTGCAAGGCTCAGGTCCAGGTTGAATTTGGCACTCTTTCAGTCTGGTTCCCAGAAAGGGAGGTAAGAGGAAAAGGGGACTGAGCCCACCATCTGGTACACAGGTAGTGTAATCCCAGAGTTCAAATCCCACCACACAGGCAAATTAGGTTCCCTGGGAGCCATCAGGGAATACAGGATGTGTATGATCCCTTTGGGACAGGATCCTAGCGTAGATGTCCTTCATGGGGCTCCGTGGTGTGGATCCTCCAGTGAAAGCAGGAGGCACACCCCCATTTCAATCACCCACCTCGAGAGGGACGTGCATACTCTTGTAGAGCACCTGTTTGTGATCAGTTTTCAGAATTGCCAGTCCTGGCCTTTCCCTGCATTTCTTGTCCTAGAAGAAAAATCACTACATTTTACCAATAGCTGACTGCAAAGTAAAACAGAAAGTTATCTCTCCTAAGGAAATAGTACATTTTCAGTGCTCACAGACAGGGAAGCCTGGTATATTTGGTTTCTGCTTTTATTTTACTTGCATCTTAACATATTATGAGCGTCTGCGTATTATCAGAAGTAGAAAAATACTTTATTTCTATCTTCAGCTGAAGCATAAAAGGCATCAGATGAAATCTTCACTATGTGTAAATGCAAGAAAAAACTGCAGGGCACCTCTTAAGATGCTGTATTTTAAGTACTTCGTGATTCCTGGGACCTGTGAAACAGAAATAAATGCATCTTACTCTATGTAGCCCTCAGTGAAGGCATCAAATGTTCTGAAAAAGGCTCTCTGGCTTACCTGGGAAATCACCCTCTGGTACCTGCAGAGACTAAGCAGGATGCATCCCTGGAGGATGGCAGGGATGCCTTGAGGGGGCACCAGATCACACCCCTGGCACACAGACTGACACCCCAGCTGTCTTTCCTGCAGCATCCTTCAGCCAGGCTGGACATTGTGCTCTGCCTGGGAGATGGGGAGCCGCCAGGCAGCCCAGGGGTGGGCAGTGGGAAGGGAGCCAACCTCCCACAAAGCTGTGCATGCTCCGAGGCAGGGGCTCCCAGCACACCAGCTGGGGCACATCAGCAGGACCAGGGATAATGGTTTTAAACTGAAAGAGGGTAGATTTGGGTTGAACATAAGGAAGAAATTGTTCACTGGATGGGTGTTGAGGCACTGGAACAGGTTGTGAATGCCCTGTTCCTGGAAGTGTTCAAAGCCAGGTTGGATGGGGCTCTGAGCAACCTGGTCTAGTGGAAGGTGTCCCTGGCCATGCAGGGGGTGGGACTAGATGATCCTAAGGTCCCTTCCATCCCAGGCCATTCAGTGATTCTGTGATACCTTGGTGGCCCAGAAATAGCTGGAGCAGAGAGCAGATTTTGTTGCATTGCTGGGAGAAGTTGGGTGGGCCCTCTGGAGCAATGGCTCTCTAACCTTCCTGGAAAAAATCCAGTTTTGAACAATAGCACTTAATTTGCAGGAACAGTCATTTTTAGACCTATTAATGTCACTGAGCTGTGTCAGGAACACAGTTTCTCTACAGTGTGTCAAGAGTCCACTCAGCAGATCTCCCAGAGCTTGTGTTAATTTTCAGCAGCTCTCAAAGACCTACTGGGATGAACAGAATCTGCCTGTGGAGAGCAGAAAAAACATGGTGACCCCAGCACCACAGGGGACCACAGTACTCTATATTCTTTTCTAATCACTGTAGTGGCTTAGATTTTCTTTCAATTTGGATTTCACTCTTTCAGCTAAGACCTTCCTTCTGTCAAGGTCCCCAGAGTCTCTGGCACACATGGGGAGATACTTCGATGAGCTCAGTCACAGCTGCCCCTTTGTGAGGGCAGGGCCAGTGGATTGCTGCCTTTTTGGGTGGCCTCCAATGACCAGCAAACCAGAGCAAAGCCACGCTGCTGTCAGACCAGGCTGTGACAGGAGCAGGCAGGGACCAGGGCTCTGCTTGCCCCCAAGGTGCTCTGCATGTGCCCTGCCTGCCCTCACAGAGCTTCTCTCTCTGAGGCTGCACTTGGTGACTGGCCCAGGTAACAGCTCTACAACCCATTTCAGGCTCTCCTAAAGGAAAGCCTAAGTATTAACAGTTACAGAAATTGACTAAGTGAAAAGAACACCTAAACTGAACATACTGTTAGGCTGCAAAAAAACCTCTCTCAACACAGCAAAGCTGCTTTATAAAATGAGCTTCTAAAATAACCAAGATACAAGCACATTTCTGTACCTGGAACAAAGACACAGTGGGTTTCACAGATAACCTTTTCAGCATCACCAACAGAAAAGGAGGAGCTGCAGGAACACAGGAAGGTCCAGAAAGGAGTGATGCAGCTGGGACAGTCATGGCACCAGGGAAAAGGTGCAAGAAAGAAGTTTGGGGATGCAAGGAGGGACCTCAGACTGTGGCATGGTCTTGCAGGCTTTCTCTGTGCCGTGAAATGGTGTGTGCTCAGCACTGAGCTCAGACCACAGAGCCAGCCACCACATACAGCTCACAGCCATCTGTCTTACACCATGCAGGACGGGATGGTGGTACCCAGTCAGGTTCCCAGTCTGCCCCAGAACTGATGGGGACTGTGCTCCTCCCCGTGTCAAACCTGCACCCAGCAGCACGCCAGAAAGGGATGGTGGCAGTGGGGCTTGTGCCTAGGAAGGCACAATTACAGTTTAATTAATTACCTGGTGTCAGTGTAACTCTGCTTTTGATCCATCCTTTGCTTGGGGAAAATAGGACACTAGATAATTTGTAGGCAAATAATAGCATGGAAGCAGTAGCTGTGCCCACGACAGATTTCAAGAGAAACTTCTTGAATTAATGGCTTTTTCAAAAAAAGGACAATTGCACTACAGCGATCACTTTGCCACATCTCAGGGAGTGGATGCTGACACCAGCTGAATTATCAGAAAGTTCCGTTTCATGGTATTTCTCTATAACCACCATCAAATCACAACTGCTTGAAGGACAAAATATTATTCAGCTTGCCAGTGCTTCCTGCCCCTAAAAGTTTGCTGGAATTAAGCTGGGTTCTGGAGAGTCTCTTATTCATCATTTTGGAAACTACCCTCCTGTTCAATACCTGCAGCATAAGACAGGATAGCTGACCATGGCTTTTGAGCTGACACTATTAATCTCCATTAATACACCAAGCAAAAGGCCAGTGCTTTTAACCAAATCACTACATTATTCATCTAAAAAAGACAAATGCTACATGCTACATTTTGCACTAGTCCAAAAGGAGCAAGAGAGCCTTGCTGAAACAGAGCCTCTGCCCCAGCAAGGGGGGCAGCAAGGGGGGCAAAGGGGCCCACAGGCCTGGATCTGTGCCACAGGAACCTCATGGAGCTCCCCACCACATTTGCCAGGGAGATGTAGCACCAGCTGCCTGGCACAGACCACGTCCACAGCAGGGTTCCCAAGCCCCACTCTGGACACAGGACATGGCAATTATTTGCATAGGGTGAAGTGGGTTAATCTGGGCAGTGATAACCAACAGAAAAGAAGTCACTCTGAACTCAGGAGATGCTACAAGAGACAAATCTAAGTATTCTTCCCATCTAGGACAAACTCTCCCAGGAAAGGGCATGCTCCAGCTTCCTCAAGTTTTGTGCATGTTTAAGATGGGCCCATTGCCTTCTGCACACATCAGGACATAAAAGTCATCCATTTCTTTCTCCTGCACCTGAGGACTGAAGTAGAAAATGAGGAAGGCTGCATTTGACAGAGGATGAAAGCAGTGCTAACTGCTAACATATTGCAGGGAAGGGAACCCCAGGACAGCCTGGACTGTGAGATGTGGCTGAGGCTTTGCAGCTTCCTCCTGGACTGTCTCACCATTTCCTCAACCTGCAGGTTGCTGGGTTTTGAGTCATGATTTACTCTTGCTGCACACATGGAAGCAGTTTGCCTTCTCACAGCCAGAGCCTGCCTGCCTCAAGCTGCCTTGCCAGACATGAACAGGAAGGTAAACAGGCAGATGGGCTCACAGATTACACTTCAAAACCAGTCAGCTGATTTATCCCCCGAGATGAACTCAAGCCGGAGGCAATCCTGGGGCAGGACTCAGCTCATGAGATGACAGATGAAGGATGTTGAGTACAGCTTTCACAGCTGGAAAGGGAGAGTTAGCCAGAGCTGTGGCCTCAGCTGGAGGAGCACACCAAGCGTGCAACCACCCAGCAGCACGGGCCACCTCTGCAGCATCAGAACGGATTCACTATTCCAGTGTCCAGACTTCAAGAGGATCAGTGCTCATTGGTTTTCAAGGCAACTCAAGCTGCTGCTCAGCCCAAGGTTTGGCTGTACAGCTGTTGTAGACAGGTGTCCCATGGTAATAGGGATTATAAGAACCCCCTGGAACTCAGTGGAGAAATTCTCCCCNGTGCGTGTGTCTGTGCGTGTGTCTGTGCGTGTGTCTGTGCGTGTGCAGCAGCTGCTGAACGTCCTTCAGCCAGAAGTCGGTTTTGGAGTCACAGCACCCCACCAGAGCAGCCCCGGAACTGACAAACAGCCACGCAGGGTGGTGTGTGTAACAAGCAGTGCCACTCTCACTATAGAATGAAGCATTAAGCCAATAGATACGTTTAAGCACAAATGCATTTTCCTTTAGAAAATGATTTCTTTTCATGGATTTAGAATGGCTTCAAGACAGAAAGACTTGCCCTCAACAATGCTTGTGTCAGCAAAGGGGTAGTTGGGAAGGCTTGCTTGTGTGCAGGCTGTTTTCTCTCACCAGATGAAGCTGTTCCAGACTCCAGCCCCATTAGGATCGTAGCGAGTACACCTCCTGGCTGCATGGAACAGCTCAGTTCACATCTTGGTTCTAAGGAAAAGCAGAAAGGTGAGCACAGACTGTGAAATCCATTGCCATGTTTCATACAAAGCCAGGGAAACAAAATAAAAATCGGCAAAAAAACCCCCAAGTATGCTTGGGGATGTAATTGGGTGCTCAGAAAAATCTTCCTTGAAAAATAGTAGTAGGGACAGGTAGGACATCTTCTCCTGAGAGACAAAAGCATTGTGGCAACATGCAGAGCCCAGGGGCTGAAGAGTTTGTGCTATTCTGCCAGAGGACTGATCCTGCACCTAAGCTTTCCCTTCCAGTTTTTCTCCTGAGGGGGAAGCAGAACCATCCACGCGATCTTCTCTTTCCACCTTCCTCACACTTGCAAGAACAATGTGCTCTTCTGTGGACAAAGCCTTGAGTCACTGCTCCCAGGTCGCTCTCTGGGGGCTCTGCCTGCAGAGACTGAGCCACCTTGCAGTGAAAGGCTGTGACAAAGAGCTGGAATCATTACACCTTCTCCCTTCCTGCTGGAAATAAACGTTTCTACAGCTCAGGAACTGGTCAGAGGGAAACAGCATAAAAATGTAGGTAGTTGCTGCTGCTGTCACCATCACTGGACACCTCCTTCCCAGCTGAGACTGGGAGGTAACACCCAGCCTGCCAGAGCCACTTCCCCATCAGAGCAGGAAGAGCTGGGGCTAGCACAGCCATCTTTGGAGTTAAATTCTCGTCTCTGCCTTATTTCCAGCATTCACTCCATGCACAGCTTGCGACACTATCAGAGCAGCACCCAGCACATCCCTTCTGCTGACGACCAGGCTGGAAGCGGGGTGGAGCTGGCAACTCTTGTCCCCAGAGAGCACAGAGAAGCCCCAAGCCCTGCTGGGGGCATGCACCTACTACCAAATAGACAAGACGAGTGGTGAAAAATCATAAAACGCATGAGCACTGCTCAATTTACAACAGGATCCAAAAAATCCTGCCTTTACAGATAAGTGAACTAGCAAGCCCCAAAGTCTTCCACTGCCCTAGACATACAACCTAATCCTGAAGATTTACATAGTTCTGGAGTGGATGCCTATGGAACCTGAAAATTCATGATTTTTTTATGACTTCAAACCAGTCATGTTACATACATTTTATTTAATAAAAGTTAAAAACATGTACAAAAATGCAGTTCCATTTCCTTAAAATATAGGCTCAAAATAAAAAGACTGAACAATAGAGTTCAGGCAGTAAAGTGCAAAGACAGCAGCTATGCCAGTCATGCTTAATCCATAAATAACCCTTACACAGCAGGAAGGAACAGACAGAGCAGACACAGGCACACCGCAGCACAGCTATTCATGCACATCCACAAGAGAACAATCCACACATCCCAGAACGGGCTGCCAGGAATTGCAGGCCAGGTACACCCAAACAAGGAGGGAGCAGTTGCTTTTCCACATCATGACACGCATACATGACACACTTTTTAAAAGTCTCTATTCTCCAGTCCACCGTTTTCCCCCCTGTGATGCAACAAACATGACAATTTATATAATTATGACACGAGTTTCCAAACTCTTTTCTCAAGTGAGCACCATATATGGTTAGTCTGTAAAAAAAAGAAGTACTAAACTGGCTACTGAACTGAGACAGGACATGCTTCCCCTGGTTAAAAGCATGCAAAAACAGCATCCAAAAGCCCGACTTCTTGTTCTAAGGTATTACTGAGGAAAAAAAACCCAAACAAAAAATAAGAGCAGCAACATCTCTTTGTTCACCACAGAAACTTGGAAAACTGGGTAGCAACAGAGAACAGCAACACCACAAGGATCCACTTCACCAGGAAAAGAGGTTCCAACTGAGCCCTTTGGGGAGTCCAAAGCAAGGTCCTCACACACACTCACTGGCACGTACATTGGGGTCAGTGGGATTACAGCACGTGTCTGAACAGGGTGTGGGCCTTTGAAAGGTCAGGCACAAAAACTTCAGTACACTTAGCACAACACTCCAATTTAGTGCAGTTTGAAAACTTACTACTGTTAATTATAACTATAGACTTCAGTGTAAAAAATAATGACACAATCTGCTTTAACTGAAACAGGTCTCTGCTGATTTCAGAGGAGTGCCAGCTGAGATCAGCAAGTCAGCACTTACATAGGTGAGATCAATGCTTTGCCCACACTGGGAAGCAAGACCAGGATTTCAGAACAAAGCAGTAAAAGAGACAGTGCATTCCTAGTTATCCACATTTGACGCATACAAGAAAAACAGTCCTCCTCAGTGCTCAACTAAGCTTCAGCGCAGGAGTGGCTGAAGGCAGAAGAGTCCAGAAAGAATAAGCACTCCAGAAATGCTTAATTCAGTGGGGGAGCTGCCTCTCAGGAAAACACCTGGTGCTTTGCTCTCCTCTCCTGTCAGCTCTGCTACAGTACATACACACCCCTTCCACACCAGAGGAACGGAGCAGTCCAATTGTGCTACGGGCATTTTGTTACTCATACCATGCCAGTACACCACAGCACTCCTGCAGCCACTGCTGCCACTTCTTAACTACCATTACACTTTGTGTAAAAGAAAATCCATTCAACAGGGAGAGCGTATTGTTTAATAGAAAAGGGTGATTTTATACAAAGTACTGTGGAGAAGTATAAGGCCACATGAAGAGCATCATCAAGTTGACATGGTGGCTATTTCTTAACTCAAGACACAATTAGTACTTCCTCTGGTGCATTGATACAGGTAAAAGAAAGCCTTGAACAATTTCCTATAAGGTGCACAAGCATCCACAATACAAAAAAACCCCTTTAATTTTCTATTTCTCCTCTACTCAAAAAAATATAGAGACCCACTAATTTTTCATGGGCTATCTTGCCATTTTTGCATTTTTCAGTTTATTTTGATATGTTGGTTTAGTAGGACCAAAAATAAAGCGTAACTTCTAGTGTCAAAATTTCTGAACAGTGTTTGTGCTTCTACCTCCATCAGAGCAGTCTGGCTCCTCCAAACTTTGCTCCAGTGGAATGTGGACTTGGGAATGCTTCTACCAACAGCCATATCGACTTCTACTAGCAAAGGGTATGAATTCATAAAATGTTGAGGATTTCAACACTTGTATTCTCAAATTAAGTCATTCTGGTTTGCTTTGTTTTAAAAATGACTGACTCACTTTGATCTCCAATGTCACCTGCATAAGGAGGGTGTAAGAGCACTAGCCCATTGCAGGATCAGGAGCTGCAAGTGTGAAAACACCAACCAGTATAAGTTATCAAATACTAAGTGTTTACAAAACAGTCTAAATGCAATTGTTTAGGTTTACTGAAAAGGAGTTTCCAAAACTCTGGGTCTCATCCAGCACAGCCATACTAATGCAAGTAATTTGCCTGCATAACAAGACCAAAATGAACAAATACAAAATATATTTGGTATAGAAAATAGTAGTATAAAAATTAAAAACCACCCTGTTTTACTGTCCATCAAAATATTAACAGCAAGCATTACAAGTAACTTTTTCTAACCTATTGCCAAAATCATTTCCAAAGAGTTCTACTTTCCTGAAGTGCTGGTGATTGCAATTGCCCAAGTACTAAAAAAAACAAAGAGGGAAGGGATGAGGAAATGTGACAGATTTCTCACATAGCACTATCAACAGGGGACCTAAACTGCAGGAAACTAAAGTATGCACAAACACGGGGAAAACAAAAACCATTGCCCATTCTGTTGTTGCGACTGGAGCTCTTCCTGGTCTTCAGAAAGTTTGCAGAGAAGGTGCTGCTTTACTCTAGCCCTGGCAGACAGGTGATGGCACGGGGATGAGCATACTCAGAGCACTGCTGCTCTTGGGTTTCTCTGATGTGGCAATTCTGCCGAGTTTGCCAACCTCTGTCTGCCAGCTGGGGGTCTTCTTGGTGGTCATGTGGCGGCGGGTGTGCTTCGTCAGGTGATCGCTGCGCATGAAGCGGCGCTCACACACGGGACAGGCGAACTTCTTCTCCCCCGTGTGCGTCCTGCGGTGCCGTGACAGTTCATCCGAGCGCGCAAACTTCTTGTCACAGCCGTCCCAGTTGCAGCTGAAAGGTTTTTCTCCTGCAGGACATAAAGGAAGCATATGTTACTTTTGAGAAGCTGTGCTGCAGTTTCATCAAAGAACTAACTTAAAACCTGCCTTGCAAAAACCAGTGAGTTCCACAGAACTGCTCATGTGTGCAGTCAACATAAGCTTAAGCTCAAGTTCTGTTCCAGGGAAAAATAATAGGTATTGTTTCTACTTATTCCCTTGTATCTCTTTAAGTGTTCTTTAATCAAGTCTGGTTTATCAGTTGTCCAAAATCCCAGTTTAAAGATACAGATCCTTCATAAAGCTGCCTTATCCACTGACTGAACTAGAAGAAAGCCCCTGCCCCCATCCCTGTGTGTCCACATCTCTATGGCTGCAGCACGTAATCCACAAATACTGCGGGCAAACAGGAAGCCTGGAATCGATCCTTGGGGTCCTGCTGCTTCAGTGATCCAGTCCCACACACAAACACACCCCAGCAAGCACTCCCAAGGCACAGCCTGCCCTGCCAGCTCCCCACAGACCAGGAATGGCAGCAGTCAGCAAGGCTGCCCAAATCAGCTGCTGCTCATGCTGGGCCACTGCTGAACACTCCACCTGTCCTGAACAACCACAACTGCAACTACTGCCTGCAATTCCCACAGAGCTCCAGATAAATGTCTACCACATGGCCCAAATTTATGGAGACACTTTGGAGTGGAAGAGAAGGGGCCTGCAGAAAGGAAGCCCAACAGGAGTGTTCATATTTCAGGTGTTGAGAGTAAAGTCTGTGTCTGCTGGATGTGCTCTCATCCAGGTAGTCAGCATGGAGGGAAAAGGTGGAAAAAGAAAGCTGAAGTACTCTTCCTCCTGATCCTATAATGTGAACTGGCTAGTGAGGGGTCAGTGTGTTTTCATCTCTCACTGACCTCTTAATCACGATACAGGGACACACACAGGCCCCCTATGGATCAGCAGCCACATGTGCACAAAGCAAGGCACTTGCTGATAGTCTGTTTATCTGGCAGCACCAGGTTTAATTCAGCAGCCTCTCAAGCCAGAAGCAGAAGCATCATTCTACCTCAGAACTATGGTTTACAAGAATTATCAGCTTCATGGAGAGGTTAAGCTCTTTCCCCAAAGGAACTGTAAAGACAAGCTAGCAAACTAATGCAAATCCTGTCACGCAAGCTGACATCCAATAAACCACTGACTGATCACAGCAGGTAGGGGAAAAAAGTCAAGGAAAACCAAAAATAGACAGAACTGTTCTGTACCAATCTCCCACTATGCCTATCCTTCAACACCAAAAATAATCCCTGAGAAGTCAAAGTTAGTTTTAATTTAACAAGATCCTGGAACCAGAAAAAGTATAAGTACAACACATGTATACTGTTTCCACACTGACCAAATTTTATGGAGCAAATCAGTTCATATTAATAACAATTAATTTCCATTTACCTCTAAAATTCCCCTTCTGTAACTGAATAAATTGTTACATTCCTGCAGCAGCTATGCTTCCTAACACAGCAGCCCAAAATCTCAATGCATTCCCATTTACCCTAAACAAAACTCTGGAGGAATAAAACAAAAAAAAAAGTTTCTGAGTTTCTCTTTTCTTTTATTCATGTAACAATTAAGACCAACTACCTATACTGTGCTTTGCTTACACCAGACCTCTCCATGCCCCTAAACAAGGGACTTGCACAATTAATTTCAACCTAGTCCAGATGGCAGGATTCCACTTAGATCTAAACACACGCACACAGACGGCAAAGCTTCACTACCAACTAAAGCCTGTGAAATTCAACTAACACCACAGGGTCAGCTGAGGTCTGGAAACAAAGTATGTCTTGTTTTGCTTGTCCATGGAGAATGAATATTCCTTCCATCCCTGAGATGAGCAGAAGCTTCCCCACCACCTGCTTCTTCCCTTTCCCACCCTCCCCTACAAAAAAACGTGCATTTCAGCACCCCAACAGAAGCAGTGCCAGAGCCCTCTCGTACGCACCAGTGTGGGTGCGAAGGTGGGCTTTGAGGTGAGAACTTTTGAAATAGGTTTTCTTGCAGCCGGGGAAGTCACAAACATAATTCCTCCGCCTGGAAAAGTCCATCTGGGGGGCGCAGGTCTGGCCAGAAGCGATGAACACGGGGGCAGGGGCGAGGGGCAGTAACTTGGTGCTGCCAACAGTCACCACGGTCTGCGGGCACTGTGGTGTCTGTGTGACAGCAGGCTGTGGAAGAACCAACATGACAGTCCCCTGAGGCACAGAAGGTCCCATGAGCACAGGCTGGGAGAGCGGGGCTGTCTGCGGTAAAATAGGTTTCATGGGAGTTGAGAGTGCTGGAGTTGAAGGCTTGACATAGGCATTGATCATGCTGCTTTGTCCATTTAAAGGGATCATTTGACAGAGGACTTGGGGGCTTGAGGCAGGGGCAGGTGTCACTGGGGTAGCTCTTTTTTGCAAGTCATTCTCACAATTCTTTGGTAAGTGGGTTTGTGGCGAAACAGGCCCGACTGGAAGTTGCCCTTTATTGGTCACACTACCACTGGAGTCATGTGCATAAGGCTGATGTACTGGAGACGTTTTGTTGATTAAATCATCTGCAGCACACGTGTCCTGTGGCAGTCTGGAATGTTTTCGGTCATCCACTCCACACCAGTCTCTGGAAGTGCTGTAGCCTGAAGTTACCTTTGTTTTCTCTTGCGCAGCAGGAATGCGATGGTAAGCAGAACTATCACCTGTGTGACGTATGACACTTGTTGCCATGGCCCTGCAAGGCTGAGGTGCGGAGGATTCAGAGGTCACTGCCTTCTCACTGCACTGTCGCCCCACGCTGGGAACAGATGGCTTGGTTATGGGAGAGGCACCGGTCGCTGATGTGACTGAGCAGGCAGCTGTGTTTGCCATGACAGTCCTTGGTTTGGAGTAAGTGACTTGTGAGGAGAGGAGCGTAGCTGCCGACATCTCAATGAAGTCAGGGCTGTGCGGAGGGGTCATGCACTGCAAAAAAACCCAGTGTGGATCAGTGTAATTCCATAGCACAGTTTTCCCCTATCTTTCTGTGAAAAATAAAATTACATCCCCTCCCCCAGCATCTCAGAATGTGCCTCTTAGGACAAAATGATTAAAGCATACTGCTGTGGTTTAAAATCCCAGATGGCAACCAAGTCCCATGAAGCCATTCACTCATTCATCCTCCACCCCCCAGATGGATGAGAAGGAGAATCAGAAAAAAGTAAAACATATGTGTTGAGATAAGAACAAGTTAATAATTCAAAAACAGGAAAATACAATAATAAAAATACTAATTGTAATAAAAACGGAGGTAACAAAATGAGAGAGAGA
>VZTH01012968.1:126923-179854 GCA_013397815.1 Aleadryas rufinucha | reverse complement strand
GCCGCCAGTGTTCCCGCAGGAGTCCTGCCTGGCACATACGGTAGGGAAGGGGTCGGGTGCCTGCCCGTCCACGGCACTGCTTTGCCGGATGGAAGATTTGGAATTAAAAATAACCCTAAACTCCCTCTCAAAACCCATGAAGGATCAGTGTTATGGATCATTGGATCCATTGGCGTTGGAAGGCCTCCCCTGGGCCAGCCCAGCATGTGCCTCTTAAAAGCCTTCAAGACACAACATATATTCTGTTAAAAAATGTGTGTTCTTTGGTTTTTTCCATCCCCAGCCCTTATTTTCATTTTCTAGTGGCAGCTGAAGCATATTGGCCCTGTGATTCCCAGCAGGATTTGTGGTTGTACTGGGCAGCACCAAGTGCTGGCAGTGGCAGTACCGACCACAGCTAGGGCAGCTCTGCATCCCAAAGCCTGGGACAGGGCAGGACAGGTCTGTCCCCAGGGAGGGTCAGACCTGTGTCCCCTGGGACAGGACAGACGTGGGTCCTGCAGGCCTCTGATGGCCGCTGGCCTTGCCAGCACTATCCTAACCCATCCCTGCCCCCTCCCTTGTGCCTCCCTGACACAGAATGTGGACAGCAAAAAGCATTTTATCCTGCTGAATTATCTGTTTATTCCTTCCCTGTTTTTTCAAGATGTGACATCCTCAAGTGTCCATTCAGAGAATCATCTTGAATCTCTCGGCTCCTTCTGCTGTCAGCTTCATTTGGCCACTGGGGTTTATTTTTTCCATTACAGCTCTTCCAAATCCCTGTCCTTCCCTGCTGCCCATGTAGTTTCTAAAGCTTCACCACACTGTGCTCATCGCTGGTCTCCATTATTGCTCATTTCATGTCCTTCAGCTTTCCCAGCACTTCCACTTCCCAGCCCATCAAACAACAAATTAAAAGGATCTCCCTGGCCAGCACTTTGTGCTTTGTGTAGGTTACCAGCAGCTTTCTCTCTGTGTTTCCATGGGACCTGCCGTGCTGGAGCCCTGGCCTCTGCTGTATGATGGTAAGGAAAATGCTGATAATTCAAACTGCAGATTGAGTTCTAACATTAGAGAGTTCTGTTTGCAAAAGGAATCCGTTGTGTGACAGAATGAAAAAAAGTCGGTGAAAATGCCGTCGGTGACTTTATAAAAAGCACAGTTGAGGTGGCACAGTGGGGACAAAGGGTTTGTGCCTCTCTTGTAAATCACTAACTGTTCTTTGTAAAGAGCCAATTGCATGGATCCATTTCAAGAACAACCTTTAGGCAATTGTAAAACTAGGAAAATATTGTTCTATTTTGCATGTTTTCCAATTCTGCTGTAGTTGGGAAGTGACTTGTGTTTGTCTCCTTGCTGCTTGTTGTAACACATGCAGTTCCTGCTCAAAGCACTTACTCGCACAGCCTTAGTCATTGGCAGCACAGACTTTTAATTGAGTGACAGCATCTGAAGGCAGCACAGCAGCCTCGCCAGGGAAGAAGCAGTCATGGGGAAGTAGCATGGAATCATTTCTCCCGACTCCCAGCGGGATGTTTTCCCATGTCACACACCACAGACTCTGTCTACATGTTCCAAGTCCCCCAGGGGTCCTTGCTACAGCTCATGGATGTGAGACCCGTTCAAAGAAGTGACATTACAGGTCTGTACTCCGACTTGTGCTATAGGGAAAGTGTGTTTGATTACGTTCCCCTTGCTGAGCTAAAAATGGCAACTAAAGTTTTTAAATAAATTCTCAGATTTATTTTAAAGTCACCTCGTTTGCCTTTTTCTGCTGCTGCCAGCTGAGGCAGTGTTTGATGAGGAAGAAGCACCTTCATCCTCACATCGAATGTCAGGGGTCTGAGCCCCAGCCCTGGAAGCCTTCGAGCTTCTCCCTCTCTCCCGACCCCTACTTCTCCTCCCTTTCTCTTTCCCTTCCCAAGGCTGCACCAAGGTGAATAATAAAGCAGTTAACATTATCCTGCTTCTTTGTACTTGTGCCTACACCCACTGATTTCCCCATGGGTTTCACCCAGCAGCACAGCTTCCTGAGCACGGCACGAGCGAGCTCCTCAGGATGATCCACGCTGGCTGCAGTTTCCCTCCTTGGAAGTAGTAACCTGGAACAAAGCCCAGCTATCCTCAGTACTCCATTCCAAAGAGCTCAGAGCAGCCTACCCATGTCGGTGACTGCAGGATGCCGGTGTCCCTGCCCTGCCTGGCTGTGGCAATGTGGTGCCCATCCCAGCAGAGCCATCCTGCACCAGCCTCCCCCTCCAGTGCTGCTGCTCCAGTATTC
The DNA here is from genome assembly GCA_013397815.1 of Aleadryas rufinucha. Classification (NCBI taxonomy): domain Eukaryota; kingdom Metazoa; phylum Chordata; class Aves; order Passeriformes; genus Aleadryas; species Aleadryas rufinucha. The sequence goes on along the minus strand of VZTH01012968.1, from coordinate 177,591 downwards.
TCTGGACTGGGCTCTCCGAGGACCATGTGGTTTTATAAAGGCCTGTTTAACTCAGACCGCTGGCAAATACTTCAGAGAAAAGCTTTCTTTGTTGAGATAGACAATGTCTTTGTTCCGAGGTAGGAAGGAGCAGATGTAAGTGGCTGCAGTGGAGCCTTGAGAAGGCTCTGCTCTGGTTATCTTATCCTTTTGGCTGGGATGACAAGAAAGAATCAAACATCCTGTGTGAGTAGGAGGGAAAATAATTAATACTGGAGACTGAAAACAGCAAAAGGTCATGCAGGCAGCTCTCCCCCATTCCCTTTTTGCAGCTAATTATGCTATAAACAATTCAAAAGAGACTGAAGGGACAATATTACGGGCTCAGACAGTTTTCCTAATATTTACCAGCAGTTAAAAATAGACCAAAGCAGTTTTCTGGGATGCAGCTCTACAGTTAGTGCATTTTGGCAGCGGCATCTGGTCTGGCTGAAGCAGCAGGCTACTGTAGCAAACACACAGAGCCTAGCAAATGGGATAGCACTGAATAAATACAGATAATTACAATCAGAGCTCCCGTGCAGGGGTTGTGAGAAGATACATGGGAAGAAGTGAAAGACTGTGATAGGATGCGTGTGGTAAGACATGTGTGAGGAAGCATCTCTGTCCCCTCTCCCTCCTCTGTTGTGAAGGACAGAGCAGTCAGAGCTGCCACAACCCCCGATTGTCCCAAACCACGCTTGCTGGGCCGACAGCAGCAGGCAGAGGAGAAACGCCCCACTACGGAGGAAGCTAAGGAGCTCTGCCAGGTGGTGTCTGTCATCAGCTGATGGAAACGGCTGCAGCAGCCCCTGGCCAAGGGCAGGAGCAGGACCAGAGGGATTCACCCAAGGAGTGAATGCACTGTCCTCAGTGGGAATAGCAGAGATACAGAAGCAATTTATAGGCAGAGTTCTATACAGGGTATCTGTGAGAAATAGTGGGGGGAAAGGGATATTAAGGGATAACCATGAAGAATAGAGGTGGGGAGAAAAAGAGAACAAAAGAAAGCAGGCAGACCAACAAGGAGTATTTCTTGGTAGAATAATTTCTGTGTGCAAAAGTGATGATAAATCCACGGGCTTTTACAAAGCCTGTGGCCCAGCTGACATCGAGTGTGTGCGTGAGGGACGTTTTGGGGGTTGCCTCTTTGCCGTGGAGCGAGCGGGTACAGCCGGACCCGCGTTCGGCCTCGGGCTGCCGGCGCTGTCCCCGTGCCCGGCGGGGCCGAAGGGACAGGGACACGCTCCCAGCGTGCCGGCGGGGCCAAGGACAGTGCTGGACAGCGTGTCAGAGGGAAGGGCAGTGCAGACGTGCCGTCCCCCCACACTGTCACGCTGCGTGTGGGCCAGCTGCCCAAGGGGACGTCTCGTTTGTGGCTGCGGGTATCGGATAGCGCAGCAGATCCCCCCGGCTGCCCCGGCGAGCTGCCTACGTGTCTGCCCGCAGGGACAGCCTTTCCCAAAGGAAGGACAAAACCACGCTCCTCACGTGCTGTCCCAAATTGCTTTGAGTCAAAAGTCAAATTCTTCCTCGCCTGCATCTTTCGTATTCGCTTTCAGAAGCAAATTGAGCTTTTGGTGCGTGGATAAGCATCCAAGGAGCGGGGAAGCAGCCAGCACAGCATAAGGAAACATAACCAGGTTACAACAGAAGGAAAGGCTTTAAGAGAAGAGCCACAAAAACTGTTTTCCACTCTATTTTGGACCCAGTGTGCTGATAGAATAAACACATACTGCCAATTTTTTTTTCTTCACTCCCAAAACTATGTTTCTACACAAAAAAGTATTAACTGCATCAAAGACTTCGTGAGCCCTGGCAGTACTGCTAGAAGAAATCACCACTCAAACAGATTTGCTATGAGTATGTGAAACATAGTGTTTACTGAACTAAAAGAATCCAATCCACAAATATTGATTACAGGTGTGGACTGTCCACAGGTCCACTATAATAGAAATAAAAAAGTGACAGTGATAAGTGTGACATACTAGTGCACCTTCTGCTTGCTCGAGTGCACCATCTGGTTTTTCTACTGCTGCTATTCATGCCCTGATCCTATTTGAGTGGCACCACAAGGGGATTCAAATAGTAGCAAAAATTCAAATTACTTGCTATTTATTTATTGTTCTGCTTAAGAGGATGTCTTCATTGTTTTCACTGTTCCCTTGACCTCAGCATTACTGTTTGCTAAGCCTGTATGTATTTTCTGACACACAGTATATTAAAGCATTAGCAATGCTGGTGGATGTTCCCCTCTCTTGGTCATCTCAGGACTTGCTGGGGCAGGTATCAAGCCTATGTGCAAACGTGTTTCATGCTGAGTTGTCTTCCACATGTTAACAACCCTGCAGTGTTTTCATGCAGCACTCAGGTGCTGGAAGACATCCTGTGTGACCAGAGACCAGCTTCTGGGCCACTGGACATCATTCCTTGGGGGGGGTGATTGGTACTATGGAGTGCCACAGGGCAGCAGTGGCCTGGCATTGGCAATGGCTCCCCCAGTACCAACACTGGCGTCTCCCCTGGGACATTGTCCACAGGCATCCAAGTGTTGTGCAGCACCGAGCACGGAATGGTGCCAAGCCCCAGGGAGGGCTCTGGGTGGTGGTGGGGATTGTGGCTGATCACAGGTGTCCTGCTGTTTTGTCATGTGTCCTCTTTCTTGACATCAGATGGGGCTTCTTTAAAATCCTGCTTTTTCCCGTTCTTCACACTGGCTCTGGATTACCCAGCTGATATCAGAGGGGTACTCTGCATGGCTCAGATGTACAACCTTTGTCCCCCCTCTTGTTTGATAATGTTAGACACTACTGAGCACCTTCAAAAGCTTCCCCCAACACCCCTTTTCTGGGAATGGCCCCTTCTTACGTGCCTGGGAATGGCCAAGACATCCCAGACCTGGTTGTCTGGTGAAAGGTTGCTACTGCTTGAGGTCATGTCTCTAAGCAGACCCTAAAGTAAGAGTCCGTGTTACTTCTGGTCTAGTGCCTTATCTGTATCCCTGCTGCCCTCCCCCACCCGCTTCCAGGGTGACTCCTGACCCTGCACTTCCTGGGGAATTAATCACTCACATATCCCTGCTCCACATCATCCATTCTGCAGCTTTTCTGTCTCCTCCTCCTCCCTGGAGCTGCATCTCCTACGCTTTCCCCCCCCAGCCCTGCAGAATGAGCCTCTCCCTCTCCCTTCCTGGCTCTTTCCTGACAAAATATTAAGAATAAAGAACATCCCCGTGAAAATGTCACTATGAGGGGTTGCAGTTATTGACCATCACTGAAAGTCAGACAAATGAGGGGACTGAGCAGGGGCAGGAGACCAGGCAGGGCAGCCCCGGACAGAAGTAAACACAAAGCTTGTGTGGAAGAGAATGGGACAGATGAGAAGGCCACCTTCAAGCCACTGTCCTTGGCACCAAACATGCCTCTACTGCTGCTTCCCTGCACATGGATGCTCTCATGGACACCAAGGCTCAGCCCTACTTGCCCCTGGATGTGTTCTGGCCAGGGATGAAGAACCTGGCTGTGGTCCCTCCACAGTGGGAGTGTGGTCTGCCCCTCTTGCTGCTCACAGATGCACAGGGTCTGCAGTAGATGAGGGAGAGACAAAAGCTGAGGTACCCCTGCTCTGCATGCTCAGCTTCGTTTGCTGCTTCCTACAACAGCAAACGCGTATGAAATTGTGTCAGAGCGAGTGCATTGTGAATTTTGCTATACAAGGTCCTCCCCATGGCAGCCAGCTGTCACGCCACACAAATCCAAACAGGGATGTGATTGCTAACCCATCATGTTTATAAATAAACTCCTCACCAACCACTCTGGCAACACTTTCTTCCAGTTTCCTTGGGCTGTGCTGTGCCCACTCCTATCTCTGCTCCTGGCTGCAGGGTCTGCATCCTGCTCACCTGACACCTTCCTCTGCCTCCCCAAACACTCCCAGTGGGCAGAACAGCTGTGCTCTCACAGACACGTTGTCTCCAGCTGAGGCAGCCCGTGCTCCCTCACGGGTGACAGGGTTTCTGTGTCCCTCTCCAATGCCCTCTCATTGGGCATCACAATGCCAAATGCTGGGGGCCAGAGAAGAGCTGCAGCTGGCAGGACAGATACCAAATCCAGGGACAAGGACATGTCCCTGGTAAATTGCTTGTAAGGGTAATTTCCCCCCCCAGTGCTTGCACTCAGACTATGACACCAATGATTATATACCCTGAGCAACCTCCTACATAAAATGCTGAATTAACTATATATTGAAGGACAGTCAAGTGTAGGATTTTACTGCTGAAAAATACATTTTCCATTAATAGTTAAATAAACAAAAAAGCCACCCTCTGATCTTTTTTGGGGGAAAAGTCAGTAGCAATTGATTTGTTTAACAGTTTAAATCCCTGTTCTAGTATCTAAAGGGAGGTGTCTCACCCCAGCAATGGCCATGTCCCATCCCTGCCCCAGCTGAGGAGCTGGAAAACTGCAGTTCCTGCTGTTGTGATACTTCCTTAGCAGTATTGCTGGTCATACATGACTCAGTCGGCTCCATTCTCTCACTCAGATGCAGAACAGACCCTGTCTGTCGTTTGGATCAAGTATCCAGCCAGCTTGACGCTTTTTCTCATAACTACTGCTTGCCTGGACTTACTCACTGCAACTCCCCTTGCACAGTGGAGATCCTAATACCTCCCTTCAAAAGCACTTTCCAAGTTAGTTTTACACTGTTTACATAAAAAGGACAAGGAGTCCCTATTTTTTTCCCAGCATGGGTAAATCCTTACATCAGCCTTGGGTGTGCACTTCCCCTTCACCACTGCAGTGCTTCAGGATGTTAAGAGGTGCAACAAGATGACTAATGTGAAATAAACTCAGGTTCCAGTTCTGGGCTGCAGCTCTTCTGGTGCGTAGCTGCACTATTTTCCCTTCCTGAGTACAGGCAACACTGTTTACCCTCAGTTTCTTTCCCCTTGGGCATCCTTCCACAGTGCCAGCAGAGCAGAGAACTGAGCCGGCACCACGCCCTGCAGTGCTTTTCCAAGGGGTGGATGCCGTCCAGGGATACCCCCATCTGCACACCCCACTCTGGGCTGCTGCACCTCTCTTCCCCATGGCTGCAGCTCACCTGAAGCAGCCCCAAATCACCACTTCATCTCTGATCTCTTGGTATTATTTCCTCCAGGAGACCCTGCACATACCTTTACAAGACAAAAGGCACAAACTCAGCCACAGGAGGAGTTTCAGAACATCAGGAAATACTTCACTGTGAGGGTGATCCAGAACTGCGATGCCCAGAAAGGCTGTGGAGTCTCTGTTCCTAGGGATATTCAAAAACCTTCTGGGCAGGGTGCTGGGCAGCTGGCTGGGGGTGGCTGCTTGAGCAAAGGAGTAGGATCATGTGCCAGACATCCCTTCCAACCCCAACCATGCAGTGACCTGTGAAGAGCAGTCTGAGGCTGAACATTCACAGTTTCCAGTTCTGCTGGATGGGAAAGGCCCTGGACTGGGAAGAAACACTACTTTTACCCCAAAACCTTCCCCACACACCCAATAATTTCCAGCCTTATGGTCAAACTGAGCCCTGGCCACAGCTCCTTCTGCTCCACAAGCACTACCCCTCCTTTTCTCCCAAGTGACTGACTGAAGCTGAGCTGTGAATACCTTGCCTGAATATCTTAACATGATGGTTTGGGCTTCCATTCAGTGCCAAACACAGACTTGCCCAGCTGGCAGCTTATTTTTCACCCCAGCTCAGGTCAAGTCCTTCTCCCTTCATCAGGGCATGAAATCCCAGTGCTGCTGCAGCTAGCCAGGTCCCCGCTGGCCAGACTTCCACCTGCTATCCCTGCACTTTATGGCATTCACACGCTCTGTCACGCTGGATTACATCCACCCGAGCGCTGTCGTCAGGGAGCTCAAATATGGTTCATAAAAGCCTCAAGATGTACCTTTAGAGCAAAATAACAGCAGGGTAATGGGTAGATGTAATGCAGCGTGAAGAAAACCTGGAGGATCAGAGAGAGAGGGTTTTCAAAGCAGGGTGATGGGGGGAAATTCCACCAAGAAATTAAATATTGCACAATTTGATGGTGTTGAGTATCATCATTAACCCCTAGCACTTAGGAACTGAAAGATGGACCTGAAAAAAAAAAAAAAGCAAAGGAGAGTGATTTAGGGTCAAAACCATCATCTTCATTTTTCTTCCTCTTGAGGTATCTTTCAAATTTTCTTTTCAGTCCTGGAGGAGGGCTCAAAATTTTCCTTTGAAAAAACAATGAAGTCAGGATGGGGTCTTGGGGGTGCTGCTGGCCATGAATGGGGCAGCATTGTAGTCCCTTGCCCTGCAGCATGTACAAAGGAGCAGGGACAAGCTGTGCCTCTACAGAGATGAGGTGGATTTGGGCCCTTCTCTCATCAAAACCCTCACCCCTGTCTGGGCCGGGCAGCCCAAGGCATTGCAGCATCCCCACGGGCAGAGCTCAGCGGGCCCCCAAGGCTGGGCTGGGGGTCACTTGCAGGCAAAGCTCTGGACAGGGCTGTCATGAGGTGCCAGCTCACTTGGGAATGGCCACGTAGCACAGCAGGGGGTTATTCAGGCAGCAATGGATGTTCTTTTAGCTTGCCATCGCTGATTTTATAACTGTCTCCTTTTGTCTCAGGCACTACCCTGACCTGGGGCTGTGTAGGCAGCAAGTCTCAACCAGCCTCTTGCCTGCAGCCTCAGCTCTTTTTTAAGCACGCAGAGCAGAGGCAAATGGGAGAGCAAGGGGTGGTTTAGGGCCCTTTAGGATATCCACAAGGTGGGGGACCTAGCAGTGCTGCTCCCCAAAAGCCCTTTGTCAGCACTGGCTGACAGGCTCAAAGCATTTCAAGCGAGACGAAGCAAAGACTGTGGGGACACGACCCACAAAGCTGACCACTGTGTGAACACTTTTCCTTTATTTATTTATTAATAGCTCATGTAATTATTTAAGAAAAAAAAAATCAAGCAAACCTTATCATGACAAGATTAAAAGCATCATCAAACCAAGCACTGGCAACAACCCCTATGCCACTGGAACAGCTGCTCAGCAGAGCCAGTGCCAATCCCTACACTCCTGTGCCCTTATCCCAGACACTCCCTGAGCAGGGCTGAGCATTGCTCCCAGCGTGGTCCCTGCACACAGCAGCTGCTCCAGCCCTGTGTCTCCAGGCCAGGGACTGGACTCTCTCTGGGCACGTTCTGCTGGCTGGAGCAGGCAGGTTGGTTCAATCCGAACTCCTGGGCAGCGGCTGCAGGACAGTGCCCTGCTCATCCCAAACCACCAAGCTAGGAAGGTGGAAGAGCAAATTCAACAGGTTGGAAGGGCCAGCGCTGCCTGGCTGGGGCTCCATTCAGCTCTGCTCACCTGCTGGGCACTGAGGAATCAAGGGACTATGATTTCCCTGGTGCTGGGGAACACAGGACTCCATTCACCTTTCCCCATGTCACTTCACCCTCTCCAAATTTCACTCCAATTTACGCTGTTGTTTTCAGCCTGGTGGCAGCAGCCACGCACACAGCATGCTCCATCCTCCCTCACTGTTATCAGTCCCTGAGACCAGGGCTGTCTCTCCTCCAGGTGACAAATCCCCAAGATATCCAAATACTTTTCCACCATGTTCCCACTCGTGAGAGCTGCTGCCAGGGTCAGCCATGCACCTTTTCTCTGCCTGGTGCGTGGTTCCCAAACCGCAGCAGTGGTGACTGACCTGCAGGCCAGCTCTAGGCTTGGGATGGCACCTGAGGTGACCAGCGCTGCAGCAGGGACACACGGGTTCACTGCTGTTGACACTGGTCACCAGCTGGTATTGGCACATGCATCTGCAGCCTGCAGGGTGGCCACGCTGGAGACACAACAAAATAAATCCTGCTTGAGCCAGAGGGCACACCAGCCATCCACGAGCTGCAGGCGCAGGCACACGGATGGATGGGGCAGGGGAGCACTGCCCTGCGGGAATAAGAAACTGCGGGATGTGCCAAAAACCCCGCAACCACCCCAGCCACAGCAGCTACTGACACTAGCCAAGGGGGGAAAAAAGCCAAATATCCCTGCTGCAGTACTGTGAACTATGCAAAGGTACCCAGTGGTATGGCAGGGTAGTCCAAGGACAAGCAGCCAAACAAGTTCTGAGAACTCATATATTAGATCAATTCATCTAGCTGAGGCATCATCTAAATATTGTCTAATATTTAATAATTTAATTGTAATAATAGATCCAGTGATCTAAAATACAAACCAACCAACCAGAGGAGCACATAAGCTCTGTGCTCGTGCAAACCCTTGTTAGACAAAGTTCCATCAACAAGCTGGAGACTGATGCAAAATTCAGCTTTCCCATACAAAAAGAGGTCAGATCTTAAAAGCTTCACTAAATGTTTTCAGTATTAGAGCCCCAAGTCATGCCCCAGGAAGAAGCACAGAGCTCCATGTAAGGCTGCCTGCCTTGGGAGCTCAGAGCTGCATCTTTGGGGGTTCACCTTCACTTCCTTTAAACTCACTTGAATAGAAAAGGGCTGAAGGGTCAGGAAGAGGAGGGAGCGCTGGCACAGACACATCACACAAAGGCTAAGGAAAATGGTGGTATCACATGGCCAGGGAAGAGGGGGAGCAGCTGTTTCTCAGCCAGCCCTGCAGCAGATTCTGTCTCATGCTGAGGTTTGCTGTGAGATGGCCACACACCAACTGTATGGGGGCAGAACCCTGCCCAGTCTTCCAGCAAGCACAAACTCAGGTGGAGACGGCACAGGGCATCCCCCAGCACTGGTGCATCACCCAGTCACGACACACTGCAGCATCTTCCTGCATCTAGGACAAACTCTGTGAGCCTGCACAAGAACTACAAATAAATAAAGAAATAAATTGAAGTTTTCCTGGCCTTTTCCTAGCCCACAAATCTTCTGCCACCCACACTGCTTCCCACCCAGCCCCAGCATGTTGATGCAAGCCTGGAGGTTGGGAAAATGCCAGCACAGGAGCTGCTCCAGGACAGCAACTGCTGCAGGGGCTGGGAGCCAGCTACAGCAAAAGCTTGTTGAGGCATTTTCTGACAGTGAAAAGGAGGAGGTGAACACCACTCCAGACACCATGACATTAGGATTATGCTGGAGATGTTAGCATGAATTTTGTTTTCAGCTTGGGAAAGTCAATGCCTGCAGCTTCACTGGTGGTCCCGCTACACACCTGATCTTACCCATGGATGTTCTGCTCTCCTGCCAAAGGAAAGGGTCCTATGAAATAAAATGCTGCACAGCTTCCCCACGCACTGAACTGAACGAGGTCAGCTGGAATAAAGCAGGGAATGAGAATGGGGCTGGCAATTTCTTAAGTGGGAATAACAACAGCTAGGCTGGCACTGGGATTATTTTCTTTTGCAAGGAGAAACTAGGAAACAATCACCAGGGTTTTATAGATACCCTGTCAAAGGAAAATTGAAGGGATAAGAGCAGATGCATTTGTTATATAAAAGACTCATCATTAGAAATGAACATATAAAATTTAATAGCTTGGTTTAAAATACATTTTCAATTAAAAAACAGCAGGCAAAACAAAAAAATCAGTTTCATAAAACATACATGACATTGCTGCTACTGTTGTAAGACCCGTGTCCCAGAATATCTTATAGTGGAAAACAATCGTCAGATTTAGTTCACATACTTCATTAAGCAGTAAAAAGAAATAACATTCATGTCAATCTTACCTCTATGAAGACTCTACATCTACTTCCCTGACCCTAGACCAAGTTTCTGTAATAAAACATCCATTTTCAATAAAAAGGTGTAAATATATATATATGTATTCTATATATCAGGTTTTTAAAAAAATTTTCCCTTGCCATAGTAAAATTATTCCCGTGACTGCCAAAGGGAAGCCCAGGCAGGAGGCTGGTGTTGGCTAGGTACGAGTCCCGTGGCTGCTGTGCCAGTGGTGTTCCTGTACAGGGTGGCAGGTGTTGGCCAAGTCTCTTCAGCATTGTGCTGCACATCAGCCTCTCTCCTTTGGCCTCCAGCCCACGTGTTCTGGCTGCACGCCCACAGTCAGAGATGCATCCACGTGGAGTTTGCTCAACCCCAGCCACAGAGCAAAGAGGGGAGCACGCAGTGCTCAGAGCATCGCCAACCCTCTATGGGGGCCCATCAATGGAGAAGGAAGGAGGGGGGAATAGAGGGGGGAACGGAATGAACCAGCTCAGGACTGATCTAAATACAAATTCCAAAATACTGTATTTCATATAAATCATTAAAAAAGGTGGGGAGGGACTTCAAGTGGTCACCTGGACTCACCACCAAGGGAGAATCAATGACAGTCCAGAGATACCTTTGCCCAGCCTGGCTCTGAAGACCTTTGGTGCCAAACCACTGCCTCCATGGGCAACCTCCTCTTCTCACTAGAGAAAACTGCCTCAACACCCAGCTTGAATTTCTGCAATTTACACCCACTACTCCTTGTGCTTGCCATGAACAGGGAGGACACTTCCACGGGTTGGGAGGCTGCTCCCATCAACCATCTCATCTGAACATGACCCCTTCACCAGCCAAATCAGGCAGGCCTTCCTCCTCAGAAGCCATGAGCTCTGGCTGAAGGACCACATGGTCTGGCCTGTCTGAGACACCCGCAAGGAGTCGGCTCTGCTGGCAGGGCACCGCGCTCCAGTGGAGGCCTTGGCAATGCCAAGCAGAGTCAAAGGGGGGGGGTCTCCTACTTCTTGCAGGTCATGCTCCTGTTGATCAACTCAATGTGGCATTTGCCTCCCTCTTCCAAACAGCACCATGACAGAGTTGAACAACAGTAGGTTGCGATTTGTTAACCATTAAGTTAGAATTGTTAATTATTAAGTAAAATTATATGCTACTTTTCTGGACTATTTCTCCAATCTTTCCAGGTTGACCTTCATGTCCTAGGTGAGGTATGTGCAGCTTTGTACTGTCTGAAAATGTTATAAACCTCTTTCATTACCCTAACTAAAGCTCTGACACTGGACCTGGCACTCACGTTCATCTGCTCACTATGTAACGGAGGTTTTTGCCTTAGAGCCAAATGCTGCCCTTTAAATGCTCCTCTCTCACTTGCTATTAACCAAAGGGTGCTTTTCCTTCATAAGCACATGCACATGATGAGTAAATAGCACAGAGCAGTACTTTTTGGAGGTGTCTGGCACTGCCAGCTGGGGCTCAGGTTGCGTGCTGTGCCTGTTGGGTCTTTCCAGCTCAGCAGCCAGTCCATGGTATGTACAGACACCAAGAATGCATAACCTACTTGCAGGCCCTACTCCCTGCTAACATTTGACCTGCTGAGCCATTTTGCCCCCTTCCTCTCTCAAAAGCCTTGCCTGTGCATTTCCAGTTGTTGACATCCTAGGCCTTGCAAGATGGCTCCAGCCCATGGGTTCATCCAGCCTGAGCTGCTGGTGCAGGCAGCATCCAGCTGAGCCTTAAGAACACTGCTACAGAAAAAAATCCACCCTCCAGGAGACCTTCTTCCTGACCCCCAAAAGCAAAACTTCAAGAGAACTGCATTGCTCAGCTCCTCTTGTGACCCAGCTCTCAGACTTGGCCCAAATTACCTCCCAGGACAGCAGTACACAGCTGTTTCAGGACTTAGTGGCAGTTCATGAGAGAAACCAGGACTTCCATTGCCTGCCTGTGCATGAGGATTTAGGAAAGAGCCGGTATCTTCTTCCTTCCATATAGGAAGATCTATGTTTAACAAGCAGGTCTCTTGTGCCTTCTGTGAATGTACAAACGTGTGCTCACCTTAGGTGTTTGATAAGGGTTTGTCCATTTTTAAATATCTATGTTAAATATGTTTTCTCTGTATATGGCATCCTTTTAGATGGACTTCATTGCATATATTCATGGTATATACAGAACACCATATTTTATATATATTATATATCACTTATATGTACACATTTACAAACCTTCAAAAATATATTGCACTTATATACAATATAGCTTCATCTGATGAGAGTTCACACAGTTACTAAGGCAAGTTCTTCATAAGCAAGGCAGTTTTACATTCCCCCCAAATGACACAAGTGATATCAACAGTCTGCCCTGGTCACAAGTAAACATTATAAAGACTTTTCTCCAACCTGCATGCAACTCCTACTAGTATCAATTAGTAGTTTTGCAGCTCTCCCTAGCAGAAAACAGTCCAGTAAAATGGTATTAGCTGATAACAGGCTCAAATATGGTTACTGAATAGATAAATAAGACATCACCAGGCTAAAAGGCCACCTTCCAGGAGATTTCCCCTCTCATACCTACTAGTGGTTTATACACTAGTAAAAATATATACATGCTCTCCATTTAATTGCCAATCTTTGCTTGCCCATTTCAAGTGCAAATAAGGTCATGAGCAAGAACACAAACACAAATGTATTAAGCAAAACCTCTTCTCTGCTCCCCAGAACAAGTCAAACACCTGGCTTTCTTCTGGAGGTGATTAGTGTTTTGCCCAACATACTGAATTATTGGAAAATGTTCACTTGAGACCTTTGTTTAAAATCCACAGAGGATCTGTGATCTTAGATCTCAGTCAGAGTGAGCTTGTAAGATCCTCCAACCTCTTCAATTTGCAGCTGGAAGGTATCTTCATTAGAATAATGTTTCACAATGTTATCGTCCATGTTGACCAGAATTCTGGAAAAACAAAATAGATCAGATATTTTACAGTTCTAAATGCCAAAGGGAGCAAAGGCATCCTCAAATCTAAGAAAGCCTAGACTACCCAAGGGTAACACAAGATCCCTGCTCATATCTGACTCATTGCTTCCCATAGCAGATCTGGCTGTCCTTACCCAAATCTGCCATCAAGGCTGGCAGCCACACTTCTCAGAGTCTGAATGGAAGGGTTAAATCTGGCTCCTGGACCAGGGAGGGAGAGAGATCTTGGAACCAGCAGAATCCTTCTGAAGCTGCAGGCACTTGGGGCTCTGATTGGGTTTGCTTGTCAGTTATGAACCATCAGCACAAAACCCTACAGAGCTTGCAGGACAGAAACCATCCATGCTTGGCCCCCTCTTTCATTTACCAGAAAGGTCCATACCTGTGTGTTCGTGTGCATACACACACACGAAGCTGTGCTTTGACTGGTTTAGATATCACAAATTCTAAACTTTTGCAGCTGTTCAGGTGGGGTAATTCTGCTATGAAAGCACAAACCTGGAAGGGTGTGATTTTCTGTCTAGAAGGGCTTTGGAAAAGGGGCTGAGACACCAAAGTGACTTACAGACAACCCAAGAAAATTATTGAGAAATTAAAAGATAAAACAAAAGCAGACAATGTTCAGAAATTCAATTATTTATGCTACAAAATAAAAGGATGGTCAAGTATGGCCTCTGGGAGAAACAGACACTTCACAACAAAGTTTCTCCAATTTAGCCCACAAAAAGACAACCAGGGTCTAGTAATTGTAGCTGTATGCAAATATAGTGAGCCCAGTCAACCACTGGAACAATTTACCACAGGTTGAAGGAGGTTCTTCATCACTGGGAGTCTTTTAACAAACTGAACTCTCCTTCCTCTGACATGATCAGCTCTGGTTCAAATAACAATTAGCTCAGAGAGGTTCTGTGACTTGTATTTACCCAGGAAGTCAGACTACATATTTCTATAGGACCCTTCCTCTGGTCTTCCAGTCTTCAGCTGTGGATGATGTTGGCATGCGTGTACATTGTGTGCACACACACAGCTGCAAATGGCATTCACATACCTGCAGTGCATGGAGGAATTACACAGCAGATCTGCCTACACGTTTGAAAAAGGTGCTCATGTTCTTAGGCAGTTGCTGCACAGGTACATACTCACCCTTTTTTACATTTTTTGAAGATTTTTCCTATTTTATCAAAAGGAACATCATACTTGTCAGATATCTAGAACAAAAGAAAGCAATGATTGGTGAAGCAATGAGATTGCTGTCATTATCTTTCACTTCCTATTTTACAGAAAGGAACAACAAAAAAAAGCCAGCAAATGAAGACAACTGCTCTGCCCTATAAAGGCAACACTAAATCCCAAACTATAGTGTAAGTCTACAGATGAGAACTTCTTCTCTGCATTCAGCCAACTTCTGTGCAAAAAATTTAATCATGTTTAAAACCTGGCTACTTACTTCTCATACAGCAACCTCTTGCCCCTATACTCAAAAGCCCACCCATTAAAAACCACTCCACACCCTGACTCTCATTCTCTTGTGCCTCTCTCTTCTCTTAGCATGCTGAAAACCATTCTTAAATTTAGTGTCAGAGGGATCAAGTGAAAATTAGTCATGAGAGTGGCTGAAAGAAGAAAATAGCAACAGAGAGAAGACCTCTGCTGCTAAAGGCATGAGGTGATCAGAAACACTCCCCTTCCCTAGCAGGGTGACATCAGTGTGGAGCCACAGTCACTGACCATGGCACTTCACTGCACAACCTCCAGAAAGTCCAGAGGTCAGTAACCAAAGCCTGGTTTATTTTGGCAAACTGCTCTATCACACCGATAATAAATACCAAACCAATACACTGCTTTGACATGCAAATGTACAGGAAGGTTCCCCCAAGCTACAGCTGTGAGCTCTAGGTTCCTTGCTTTTAGAAATCCAAGTGAAACAACAAAGGTGCAGCTTCATTTCAGGACCACGGGGTAAGGGAGGACTTCACAGCTTTCAATCCCTCTCTCCATAGCCGCCACCCTCCAGCTGGCAAAGCCTCACAGCCAGGAAGAGATACAGATTCTGGTTACAGAACTATCTCTGCAACCAAAAGTTAATGGCCAGACCTGCCTGTACACCCCCAAAGCCCCTGTTCCCTGAGCAGAGGCATTAGTCACAGTGACAGACAGAAACGTCAGTTTTGAGCTCATGCCAAACATTACACCATTCCTTGGACTTAAGCTCTGTACTTCCCTTGCTCTGCAGCAGCAGGGATAGTGGAAGGCTATTTTGGAAGTCAAGCACCAGAGAGCAATTTCCCACATGTGTGCACAGATATATAAAAGCCTTCAGCAACACACAGAAGCTGGAACTTAAGAGCTCTGCATTACTGGCCTGTGAAAGGGCAGTGGAGGCCCCCAAACATGGCTTTGAAACAAACCCAAGCCACTGACACATTCTGAAAATCACTCCATCTTCTAGCTAAAGTACCCTCTCTGACAAGAGGAACATCCAATCATCAAGTTTGACACACTTGGATTTTCAGGAAGGCTTCTTACACCCAGACCCCACAGATGTGGGGTAAGGTACTTAAAAGAGAAGCTTCCTGAACCCCCTTAATAATAAATTGAAGTATTATTTGCATTAATTTCCATGTTATTGAAAGGAAATCTTCCTTATTCTCCTTATCCAGAAGAGCAGAAATACGTGGACACAAGCCGTGACTGAAAGTCTGACTCCTGTGACTGGCCAGTGTGTAAGGAGTGGGTAGCCAGGGCTTTTTCTCAAGGACTATAAACCAACCTCATTACTTACCGCTTCCATTAGGCCTTTCAGAGATGGCGTCTTTAACATTAGAGCATCAAAGACTTCCTCTGACTCTTTTCGGACATAGAGCAACACTGGAAAGCAATTTGGAGAGGAATTAACTGTGCAATTGCTTCTCAGGAAAGATCTGTACCCCACAGTGGCTAAGCACACGGGGACATCCACTGAGAATCTTACGAAGAAATATACATACATACATTCAATATCCACTTAAAACTGTAGCATAAACATGCACAGCTACGTTAGCTCAAAACTTACTCCTGGCACATAAAGCCACTGTATGCTCAAGCATCTTTACTGTGAAAATACTTTTGTATTTTATTTTCTCTATTATTAGAAAAAAAAGGTCATATTTGAAACAAAGAAAGGAGGAACACAAACCACAAATCTTTGAGACTCTTGGGTTCCTCCATATCTCAGTCATTTGCCATGAGACTTTTCCCAATCCAATGATTTGACAGATGCTATCACAGCAGGTGAAGCCATCCTGGCCACCTCCTCATTTTTAAATAATTTATTTGTACAGTTCTCTGCTCCTCCTACACTGTCTCATCTCTCTTCCTACCCCTTGCTGTGTTTCAGTAATACTCATACCACCACAGCTGACATACAATGCAGGCTTGGTCTCCTGCTAGGAGGGGAACAAAAGAGCAAGAACCCCAATTAGGTGAGCATCCCTAGCGTTCTCAGGCTAGCACAGACTCACTGTATGTAACATCAGTCTCATTAAAAACTGCATTAAGGCTGAGGAATATGCCAGGAGAGCAAGAAAGCTTGGACTTTAACAGCTTTGCTGTCTTTAATCCATCTTCTAATGACTAGGTATTGCAGCCTGGCTTGTTTGCAAGGGTTCATCAGCCACAGCTTTGACACACCTGCAACATGGAACAATTACTGGCACTTCTAATTGAACAAGGTGAGCTCAGGACAGCACAGCACCTTGATGCATTTCCCAATTTTCCTACTAAAGGCAGGTTTGAGGACTGTAGATTTGAGAAAGGAAGACAGACACATGCTCTCAGTTACAGCTCAGGTCAGCCAAAGGAGAGAGAATCCCATGGGCCTTGTTTTATGGCATACAGCAACATGGAAAATCAAGAAGTTTGATTTCCTTCTATAAAATTCATTCTTCCTTACTAGTTTATCCCGACTGCAGAAGTGCAGCCCCATTATGGTCAGACTTGCTAGACTTAGCATTTGCTGCTTCACGGGTTGAATACTTCAAGCTTTGTTGTGGTCCTTCCACACACAACTGTTATCAAGCAGGCACACCACCTCCAACACCCCAAAGGGACCTCTCATCTCCATCCACAACACCACAGCAACATGAAATTGCAAAGATTGAAACTCAGTTAAAAATTAGCAGAATATTCTCTTAGCTTGGCTTTCAGAGGTGAACATCCCATTTCCTGGCACCATGAAAGATGCAACAGTTTTATATCCAGAACCAGTTCTGGTGTTCATTGCTTCAAGTCCTGGAGGAGACTTCCAGAGTATTTTGTAGCAGATTACATGATGAATTCTCTCCCCTGTCCATTAGGGATTCTAGTAAGTTGCTCACCTCCTCTTGACTCTTTCCTTATGGGTTCAGAGCCAATTAATGTCTGAGGTGGCAGAAACCCCCAGAAATTCTCACAGTGTAAAAGATTTGCACAGCTGAACTACATCCCGATACATAAACTGTCACTACTCAAAGCCAGAAAAATCAGGCTGAAGTATGTATCAATATGAATTAAAAAATTCTTTAACCTCAGATGCATCTCTCTATCATGATGGACAAATACTCCAAACATTCAGTCTCTGAAAGAAAATACCTCTTTTTGGCTCTTCTATTCTGGACATCTTATTTGGAGTAGCAATAAAGTCCTCTTCACCAATATAAGCTCCTCTCTTCAGGTTGGAGCTGTCATTGACAGGACAAAAAGTCAGCAGTGGTACAATTACAGGGACTTATCCCTCTGTCTGAGGGAGTGTCAGGAGGTTGAAGGGCATCTTTTACCTTTCACCCTCTAGTTCTTCTGAAGCAACAGGAAGGACCTTTAAAAACAAAGGAGAGATTTTGTGAATATTTCACCCAGAACCAGAATTCATTTTCTCTTATAATCTTTTGACGCGGAATCAAATGATGCTTTGGCTCAATTTTCCAAAAGCCAGTAAGCATCTTCTTTACCTTTTTTCATAGAAAGTATTAAAGGATCTCAAATGAGAGACAGGAACAAAGAGAAGCTAACCAGCTTTCTATCTGGACTGGTGTAGAGTCTTCTGACAAAACTCAGCACTAGGACCTTTGTAGGAAAACATGCAGGACTGTTGGCCTTATAGATACAAGTTTATTCTCCATCCCTGCAAGGAGTTCAGACAATGCTCTTAAAAAGTAAAGTTTAGATGCTGTGACAGCATGGCAGAACTCCCAGCACAGGAAAGTTCAAGATTTTGAAACCTTGCAACCCTGGTTGCAAGCTTTTTCCCTTCCAGTTTCTTGTAAGCTGGAACTTTCCAGGAATGCTGAAGCAGGGCGCTCTGGCAGTGGATCACAGAGCTGATGCACGTGCCAGTTCCACAGGATAGATTTTCAACCTGCAGCAGGCATCTGGAGGAGCCTGTGCTGCACAACAGCACACCAGGATCCCTAGGGATGTTACGAGAGAAAACCAGCCTGCAGTTCATGCAATGGAAATGCTAAGGAAAAATTTTTTCAGGTTCACAGAAACTGGACTTGATAGGAAAATAATTTGATGATCAAACATCCCCAGTTAACTCCAGCCAATATGTCTTGGAGCAACATCTCTTGCCCACATGAGACTCAGCCTGTATTTGATGACAGCACTGATGCAGTCTGACATTCCATATGTACATATGCACACACAGCATCCCAGGCCTTTTGCAAACATATTCCAGAGCCTCCTCATCCCCACACCCCACACGCTTTACTCACGTGAGCCCCACGCTGCAGGTTTGCAAAGTGAACATCAGGAATGAAGAGGACAGGCTGAGTGTCTAAGTCCATGAAGGGCTTGAAGATGGTGATGTCGGTACGTTTGTGTGAGGGAAGCATGGGCACTTTGACATCAGAAACTGCGGAGACAAATATCGGGATAGAAGATACTGAAGGCCATGATGGGGCCCTACATCGTTTAAAAGGTACACATGCTGCTGAACAAGGGTACTCTGCAGTCAGGGTCAAAGCAAGAAGCTCCTGTGGTAAAGGAGTTTGAACTTTGGTTGTCTACCTCTCAGCTGAGGGCCTGGGCCCTGAGGAAACAGCTTGTTTCACTGAGTAGTCAAAGCTTTCTCCATCTCTCCAACTGAGCTGCTCGATTTTGTTCAGATATTAATTAGGATGGACAATAACTTGGCACTCACCCCAAGAGAGGAACCGAGGTCTTCCATGTACCAAATAAACCATCCAAACAGAGGGCAAACACTAGTCCCCTGCCCCACCTTCTCCCTATCCATTCCCTCAAAAGCCTGCTGGCGTTCCTATGCCAGGAAGGTAGAAAGAAGACAAAGGGACAACTTGTGTGTTCCCAATTGGGAGCCTCTCAAAGAGACAGCACCACAGGAGCACTATACTACAGAGGCAGTACAAATACTGGTTTGTGCAAGTTGTTATATTTAAAGTTACATTTTGATTCCACACTTTCAAGTTTCACATTTTGGTTCCTCTCACTGTTCATCCTCGTCACCTCAGGGTGCCAGCCCCTAGTCCACCCCCCTGGGATCAGCACTGTCTCCCACAGAGCACTTTGGCTCTCACAATGCACCAGCTGATGTGACACAACCCACCAAGAGGACAGACGTCATCCACAAAGACCCTCTGAGGAGAAAATGAGGCAGGAGGTGCTTTAAACTACACTTCAGATACAGTCATGTCAAACTACCACAGTTGAAGACTTTATTTTACCAAGTGGAAACATATCCATCTGAGGTGAAAACCACTGCAAACAAAACAAACGGTTTTCAAACAAAACCATTTATTGCGTCCTCAGTAGAACATACACTATTTTCTCCTTGCAAAACCGATTTTTTTAAGGATTTCTCAATTCCTGTAAAAATAACTTTGACCAAAAGCCACCAACTGTTTCTGCTGTTGAAGAGTTCATGTACATGTGGCATTTGTGATCCTGGAGGTGAGCATAACAGCTTATGGCTAAAAGGAATCAAAAACTTCCCACATAAGAACTAAAAAGCAAAGGATCACACTTTCCAGGAAAATAAGGGTCTCATCGGGCTAAGCCCAAGCTTAGAAAATTAGCATTGGAAAACAGCTTTTGTAAAATCATAAAATCCTGGAAACATGTACTAAAACTGTCTTCCCTTTTCAGCCATTATGCAAAGGGCTGCATGCAGTAATCTTCTGGGAGCCGCTGGGGCTACTACGTTTGTGAAACACTAACAGTGTACTAAACCTGCCTCTCATGATGTACTTCGAAAAAAACCAAAACCCCAGCCCTTTCCACAACTGC
The DNA here is from genome assembly GCA_013397815.1 of Aleadryas rufinucha. Taxonomy (NCBI): domain Eukaryota; kingdom Metazoa; phylum Chordata; class Aves; order Passeriformes; genus Aleadryas; species Aleadryas rufinucha. Next base: position 157,647 of record VZTH01012968.1, on the reverse strand, counting down.
CCTTGAGCAAACAGGTTCCCTTCAGCATTATCTTCTGAAGCTGTTCCAGCACACTGTACCTGCTGCGTCAGGAAAATCCTGCCGGGCGAGCTGAGAGGTGCGTGCTGGCTGAACCAGTCGGGCTGTTAATGGCACACGGAGCAGAGCAAGCGAGAGCACGCGCCTGTCCCGTGCCAACACAGAACAGCGAGACACAGCTTCCCCTAAGCAGCTCTGCTGGTGAATAACCAGTCATCCAAACACAGGATCTGTCATCTGCAGCAGCTAAAGGAAGATGCTCAGCAGGAAGAAACTCCTCATCCTTAACATACACGTGCTGAGGTCTCCACGTGCCTCACACATGCAGAAACTCTGACATTACTTGCTAAGGACCACTTTGCTCTGGAAGAGTGAGCACAGGGCTCACTCACAGCTGAGAGGCTGGAGGCTCAGTCCCAAGGCTGCCACGGCCTTGCTGAGGAGTTGTAAACACATTTTTAATGTAAACCAAAGCCTAAGTTTAGGATCAAGCCAAAAATACTCGGACCAGATTGTTCTCACTGCCACCTGGATTGGGAGGGGCTCCAGCACTACCCAAAATCCCACCCTCACCCCACCACTTCAACTGCTACAACTGCCTGATTGAATACATAGCAGGACCCTGTCTTAGACAGAAACAACTATACAGAATAAAGCCCTAAATGACCCAGTATGTTGCAAAACACAATGACTGTTCCATAAGGAACTGCTTAAAACAAGCACTAGTCCACAGAGGATAAAAATTGACTTGAGAGTTCTACTGCACAAGCTATTTGTAGCCAAAATGAAATCCAATATTAAAATACTGATGGAATAGGTTCTACTTACAGGCATTCAACTGAGAGCTGGGATCAGTGCACTTGCCTTTTCTTTTGCTTTGCTTTCGCTCTTCATCCCTGATCTTCCTCTCTGCTCCCTATCAGACAAGAGAGGAAAAGGAATGGGGGAATGAAGAAGAGGGGAGGGGGGGAGAGAGAAAGAGAGGTATTTTTAATTTTTTTGAGGTTTTTTCAGCTGCAGAGGCAGGAACACCAATTCTTCCAGAGCTGTGTTTGTGGAGGTTCAGTTCCACAGTACCCAAGCTGCAGGTTTGCCAGACTGTGCCAACTTTGAGATCTGCTTACTTTTGAGTCCTATCATCTAATGAAATCCAACAAGCACATTCATGATGCCAACACTTGCTTTTCTTTCAAGTCAGATGGAGATATGATGACAAAAAATACCCACATCTTACAACTGTATAACAATTGTATAAAGCGCTAGATAAAAATATAGCTGAAGTGTTTAAAACAATAAAGATCTGCAGGTTCCCCCAATTTAGGAGTTCACTCAATTGTCACTAAAATCTACAGAAGTTACACTACACTTAGATTACCAAGTGCAAGATACCTCCTGCACACTTCACACAGAGCCTGCAGCAGTTGAACCAGCCTTCACTGAGCTCAAGCTGCAGACGTGCATTGCTTTAAAGCAGGGACTATTTCTTCTCTTTTTATCAGGGCCAGGCCACGGTGGAATCCACAGATCCCTAAATGCAGATTCATGCCTGTACTGTTCCTGGCCTTCTACACCAAGCAGTAGAGGGAACAGTGCCATATTGTCATATTTTCTTCAAGGTGCAGACAGCTATGATGAAGAGAGAGAAGGAAGGAAGACGCTTCAGAATAGCGTTCATTCCTCCAGCTCTACCCAGACCTCACATGTGACTGTGGGTTAAGTTAGAGATGTCACATTGCCAGCTGCATAAAGTGATAAGCCCACAGGAGATCCCCAACACTCAAGGCTGGTGCAACCACCAGATCACCAAAACTGGTATACACAAGTTCTACCTGTCTCCCAACACCCTCCTGCAAAGCAGGGCAAAAGGTAACAGTTATCTGGCCACACCAAGCCATTATTTCTCATTTCCTCCCCTTCAAAGCTGCCAAAACACACCCACATCCTTGCATGGTGCTAGAGGAAGACTCGATAGGCTACAGCAAACGAGGTGTCAAATCTCCTGTGGCCATGGGGCGGGAATCCGTGCCTAATGGTGCATGGGAAAATGGCAACAGCCCTCCTTACTTCCCAGTAAATCAATGCTCTATAGATGGATGCCACGCTGCCTATGCCTGCTGGTAGCACTGCGCTCATCTGCACTAGCAATAAAAAGGAAAATTAGCCAAGATATTTAATACATGTTAACATGTATCATCTTTTCTCCTACCCAATGAGAAGGAAAAAAGAAAGCAGCTTCAGGCAGCTGTGGTGAAAAAGAGAAAAAATTACACATGAAGACACAGGCACTGCCAGATTTGCTTGACCCCATAAATCTGATATGGCCCACTACAGTGAAGACATCCCACCAAAACCTCAACACAGCTGGACCTGAACGCCTCTGTGTCGTCCCTTACCAGAGTAGTCACAACATCTCAGCTTGACAACAGAAAGATCAGATTTAGCTCCAGATCTAATTTTTACCTTTCATGTGGAAATAATAAAGTTGTGCTACTCAAACACTGTGCTACAGAACAGCATCTGCTTCCTTGTGGAGAACATGCTGATTCAACAAGAGCACACATTTTGAGAAAACCTCTGCCCTCCCATTCCCTGCTTGAAAGTCAACTTGATGCAGGCTACTGGGGCCCAGCTAAATACATCTCAAATCCCACATAAAAAAAAAAAAAGTTGTCTTGATAACAGTCTTTTCTGCCCTGCCAGCAGAGCTCAGGGAGCAGTGGCTTCAAACTGAAAGAGGGTAATTTTATATTGGATATAAGGAGAAAAGGTTTTTATGATGAAGGTGGTGAGGCGCTGGAACAGGTTGACCAGAGAAGCTGTGGATGCCCCACACCTGGAAGTGTTCAAGGTCAGGTTTGATGGGGCTTTAAGTAACCTGGTCTAGTGGAAAGTGTCCCTGACCATAGCAGAGATCTAGTCTAGATGACCTTTAAAGGTGCTTTGCAACCCAAACTGTTCTGTAATCATGCAACTGAAGGAACAGTCTCGACGTTGCCGCCCACTGACATCAGTGCTCCAGCAGCCTTGCACCGTTTCCTTCCAACAGCATCTCACTCATTTGTTCCTACCATCCCTTGAAAGCCTTCCCACAGCACTGCCCATCACTACCAGAGTAACAGCAGAGCCCAGAGGGCAACATGAACTGTAGTCTGTGAAACCCTGAATTTAATTTTCCTCATGTAGATGCGTAGCTAAGGTACCATTCAGAGCAGAGGTCTTCTTCCTCTGGGACAGGTCAGCCCCATCCCTGCTCAGCCCAAATATTGCTGGGCCAAGCCTGAAGGAAGCTTGTGCCATAACATTCTACAGGATGACACTATTATGCCCATACTGGTTTACTCAGGTCCTGAAACCACACAGGAGTGGATGAAAACCAAACATCCCAGGCACTGCAAGCATGGCCTTGACAAAGGAAGAGAGGAGACATCTGTGTTAGGTAGCCACAATATCATAATTTTCTGCTGGTTTGGGGTTTTTTCCAACAGACCTCCACACTATAGACTTGGCCCTCCATGAAGAAAATATGGGTAACAGAACTTCTACAGGTAAGAGTCGTCCAATGAGGACAAACACATTCAGGGCTGTAACAGGTATGGATATTATAGTAACAATGGTCCTATAAACATTCAAAAGCAGCTGGCTGATTACACAAGATTCAATACAGGGCAGAAAATAGGTGCTTTTTCTGAAATGCCAAAGTTGTTACAGGAGCATGGAGCAACCAGCCAGCATTAGGGTCCATAAGAACATGGGGTTTGTGTATGGTATGACAGCATGCAGGGGCTATAGGGGTGGCTTCTCTGAGAGGATGTTTATTCCAAGAAGCAGCTTCTCTCATGCCCAACAGAGCCAATGCCAGTCAGCTCAAGGTGGCCAAGGCCCATTGGCAATGGGGGTAGTGCCTCTGGGCTTATGTATTTAAGAAAGGGAAAAAATGTTCTGCAGCAACAGTCAGAAGTGAAGTGAGACTATGTGAAAGAAACAGCTCTGCAGATCCCAAGGTCAGTGCAGAAGGGGGAAGCCAGGCACTGGAGCAGAGATTCTCCTGCAGTCCGTGGTGCAGCTGATGGTGAGGCAGCTGTGCCCCTGCAGCCCATGGAGGCACATGGTGGAGCAGAGATCCACCTGCAGCCTGTGGAAGGCCCCACACCAGAGCAGGTGGATACCCAAAGGAGGCTGTGATTCTGTGGAAAGTCTGTGCTGGAGCAGGGTTCTGGCAGGACTTGTAGCCCCATGGGACACCAACACTGGAGCAGCCTGTTCCTGAAGGACTGCATCCCATGGAAGGGACCACACTGAAGCAGTTTGTGAAGAACTGTAGCCTGTGGGAAGGATTCATGTTGGAGAAGTTTGTGTGAATTGTCTTCTATGGGAGGGATCCCATGCTGAAGCCAGAGAAGAGCGTGAGGAGTCCTCCCCATGAGGAGGAAAGGAGCATCAGAGATGTGTGGCAAACTGACCACAGCTCCCATTCCCCATCTCCTTCCTCCCCTGCAGCAGTGCAGGGAGATAATTAGGGAGTGAAGTTAGCCTGGAAAGAAGAGAAGGGTGAACGGAAGGTTCTTTAAGATTCAGTTTTATTTTTTATATCCTGTTCTGATTTTGATTTACATTTCTCCTTCCTTTCTTCCCTCCTCTTTTAATTCAGGTACAATTTGCAAAGTATCTGGAGGAATAAAGCAGGAGAATAAGTCAAAATCCCAAAGGGAAATAAAAGATGCATTGGCATTACTGTACTACTAGATTCGCTGAAATTTCTGCCATAGTTTGAAGGAAGCCATTGGAGTCTATGTGCTGACTACACATCTGCCTTTTTATTAACCATTTTGTCTTTTTAGCAGTGGCACAAGCCTGTCAGTCATTTTAGCATTGTGTCAGTAACTGACTGGACAATTTAGGAGTAAAAGTTCCCCCCCTACCCTGCAGCAAGTCTGTCCCCTCCGTATTGTAGAGAATACAGGCTGATAACACACAAGACTCCCAGATTACTTTGGTGAAAAAACTTAAGGTGACACACTTGCCTCAGTCTCATCTTGAAGCAGGAAAAAGAAAATAGAAAAAGAAGGAAAAATAAAGGCCCGAAGAAAGCTCATGAGACTCAAGCCTCTTAGGCTTACTGGCAAGTCTTTTAAGATGGCTCTGGAGAGCCTTTGCTAAGTCCCTGTAAATTCTTTGCAGAAAGCATCACAACAGGAGCAGCTACAGGCAGCTCTCCCAGGCATGCAGGAAGGCAGAGGGACCTATTTAAAATCCTATAGATGGACAACAGAATGTGGCAGGGTGAGTTAATGGGATGCTACAGCAGGGACACAGTGCAGAGGGCACCATATATTTTGGGAGGTAAACAGAGATGGAACAATGGTGCATGAGGTCAATCTTTGTGTCAGTGTCCTGGGGAACACCAGGCAAATCTACACAGTGTGTGACCAGGGCAAAGCCAGCACAGGACTGGAGAGGAGGGTTACAGACCTGCCTCAGCCCTGCAGCTGCACAGAGAGGCATTTGAAGTATCACCTGTAAGAGTCTGCCCTATGAAGATGGAATCAGGATTCAAAGAATGAGAGGCCCAAATAAAGAAGGGTATCAGCAAAATAGGAAGTCAACATGGTTCACAAAAATCAAAAGGACTAGGGAAGTCTAGGAAGCATTTATCACAGCCTAGAACAATCTTGGTCACTCTGGAAATAACATTACACATTACTTGCCCGGGACCTTCAAAAGACTGCTCAGGCAGGAACAGGTTATGAAGACTGGGAAATTTCCTTTCTTTGCAAACTCAGTTAAGCTTTTACAGCTGCTTTCAGCGCAGCTTCTGCTGTTTCTTTCACAGCTTCTGTTGAACAGTGGCTTTGGGAAAGGCATTCATTCTGTGTGCTAAATGCATTAGGCAGAGCAGTCAAATTATAGCACCCTTCCGGCTTGTAAATGGGCTTTTTCTATGCTGCTGTATCTCACAGGGGTACATCTTTTGCTCACAAGGTCTGCAAGTTACTGGTTTGGGGGTTTTTTACAACAAATACAGTACGAACACATGAAATTTAAAAGGACCAACACAACAGAGCTTGGGCAAAAAGACAAGCCTGCACTTGCTCCAGTCCATGGCAATGATTTCTCCTGCTGAAGGCTCTTCCCACTGTCAGTCTGCCACTGACTGACCTTTCTCTAAAGTCAATGCTTAGGAAAACTCAGCACTCCAGCACTTTGAGAGCAGCAAATTTATTTGAGGTCATCATAACATCTATGAGCCAAGTAGAAGGGGTTGAAATGTTTTCCTTGCGAAGGCTAAACACAGGACTTTTCAGTGAGCCAAAACAGCAAGTGACACAATTTAGGGAAAAAAAAAAAAAGCTGCTAAGCTGTGGAGCAGACTTTCCAAAATGGTCATTGGCACATTGACCCAACCTTACCTTGTCGCAGAAGACTTTAATTTGGCAGTAGGCTCTGTGGACAGGTTTGTTACTCCTGTTATTGTAGCTGTAAGTATCAATCTGAAGATTCAGGGGTAGGCCTTTAACCCCCTTCTGAGAGGAAAAATCTGTGCTGAGGCAGTTTACAGAAATGAAAACCTGCAGAAGAGGAAAGCAGCAGCCGTCAGTAGTGACACACAGAATCCTGGCTGACCACTGAGCAAGAGTTACTCAGGGAGTGCTAAGGCCCAAATTCTGGCCCTTGCCACTACAAGCAGCACCTTCTTTTTTCTGAGACATCAGGTAAAATTCCCAAGAAGCAATATAACATCCTTATGTCTTTATATAAGCCATTAGAGGGGACAAAGCCACTTTGTCCAAAACAGATTTCAACAAACTCTACAAACTTTAGGAAGACTCCACCCATTTTTCCACCCAAGAACTGTCAAATGTCATCATCAAACTTCTAGCACAAGGAATGCTCCTACACTCAGTCCTCACTGCTCAGTGTTTATTATCATCTTGGTAAGAACACAGCCATGTTTCAAAAAATTCATGTTACTTTGGGCATGTTAAAACAAATCTTTCCATGAGTTTTACATGAGCACAGCTTATGCTTGAAATTACTTGGTTGAGGTTTTTTTGGTTTTTTTTTTCTTAAGGTTATTAAAAGCTTTTAAAAAATATTAGGCAACATGTAATCTTTAAACACAGAAATAACACCATTATTCCAGTGAAGGTTTCTGGGCTTTACACTAAGTTGAACACTACTTTGAATATTCCTTAGTAAGACCTGCAATACCCTGTTTAACATTCAGATGGTAAGGGTAAGAGAAACATTTCCATTATTCTTATAAAAAGTAATTACAGGGAAAATTAATTAAATTTTTGAACATATCTAATTTCATTTTCATAACTGCCTGAAAAAACAACAAAAAAACCCTCTCAAAAACCACAAATTACACACAACGAGAGAACAAGTCCAATGCTGCTTAACAAAAAGAAGAACTATCCTTAAGTGGATATGAGCAGATAGACCAGAGTACTTTGTATCTAGATAATAGGCTTGCAGTGTGCCAGGCTTTTCTACGGACACAATGCCCATTACTAGCACATCTCAGAAGCTCTAAGGATTAATTACCAGGAATTTACAAGCCACCAAGACCTGCAACAGCTCCTCTCCTCTCTGCCTGAAGAATAAAGCTTAAAAAAATAATCAAAGCCTTGGGAGCCAGAAGCGATTCCCAGCGATTTTACAGGAGGACCCTCCCAGGACCCGATCGCTCACTTATTGTGGTGCTTCCACCAGCAACACTCGAGTCTCGGCAGTGAGCTGGTGCCACCTCCCGGAGCTGCAAGAGCTCACACAGACTCAGGAAAGCTCACAGGCTTTGGCTTTGCTAAGTGCTGCTTATCGAGGTCCTCTTCACACAGGTTCTGCAACATCCTTTACCAGTTTTAACAATGATGGGAAATGGAAATTTAAAACCCTGATCCGGTGATAGTTTATAACCACTGTTTTTTCCCCTGCCATGTATAACATAGCTGTATAAAAAGCCAGGGCAGGGAGGAAGAATAGTGCAGGTGAGGCACTTCTCTCATAATAACTTGTCTGAATACTGGAGGTTCACATGCAGCTTCCTGCAGCCCCTATGCCCCGAGCGGGCAGCGCAGCAGCTTGGCAAACAGCCCTCCATTCCCTCGTGTGCACACACCATCCCAGAGATTCCAATGTCCTCACCAAGTCCTGCTGTGCCAAGGGACGTGGAACGTGTGAAACACAAGCCAGGCCAGTACAGTACATGAGCAGAGCCCCAGCCCCCGACCCACGCTGCCACCTCTGCAGGGACTCAAGCCAGGAACGTGCACAGGTCACAAGGTGAGCTGCTGCTCAGCGCCTGCTCACCCTCCAGCCTGTGTCCCAGCATCCCAAACCTGTGTTCTGCCAAGACAACTTTTTCTGAAAGCATTAAATACATCTCAAATCACAGTCAGGAAAATTCTTTTAAAATAAGCTGTTCGCATTCTTCCCCAGACTAACCCAAAGGATGGCTTTGCCTGCTTTTATCCATCCCACTTCCCTTTTTGCTACCTTTGGCTTTACAAGGGCATTTTGCCTGCAGCGCTGGCACACCCCGAGGGAACGCTTCAAGGAGTTTGAAAAGCTGCTCTCACCAGCTTGGAAGCTTCGTAATCAGATGTATCCACAGCCTGAATAATTTCATTCCCTGAGCAGGGGTTTTGTTTTTTAAAAGACCCTCAACTCTGGTGTTTGCATATTTTTACATTTTAAATTTTAATTTTAAATTTACCTACACCAAACATTCACACAACTCATTTCTGTATGAAAAAATGACTGCATTCTTTAAGAAAAATATGCCCAAGCAGCCACGTCAGCAGGTCCACCACCACCTCGAAATTTCTGTGAAATCCCTCAAATGAGTTTCACACCACTGGATACCAGAAGATTCAATGTGCAGCATCAGTCACCAGTTCTCTAGCACATGGCGTCACTTCCCTTCTGAGACTTCAGGTCAATGTTCTCAGTTTTTATGGCTTACCAGCCACACAAAGCCCACTGGGCCGAAGGTAGAAGAGTTGGTCTCAGCACAACAGACAATATTACTACAGCAGAGCTGCACAGGTATCCCATGGGAATTTAGCACTGCCTGTCAGATGACAAAGATTATCCTCCTACTTTAGAGTCTCCTCATTTGATTAGCTTTGGCTTTAAGCAGCTGACTTCATTTTCATGCCATTTAAATCTTCAGGACTCTAGGTAGGAGATGACAACTAAAACCTAATCACACCTCTGAAGCAACAGAGAGCCAGCCTGTCTTCTCCTGTTTGTACTAAACCACTTCAGTTCAAAAAGAGCATCTACTTCTCCCTACCCATCCTGTAACTCCTATTTCTGAGCAACTCCAGGTTGCCTCAAGTTTCACAAACCAGAATTTTAGCAAACAGCTTTTCCAGTGTGGACTAAAACAGTTTCAGCCAGGTTCTTTATGTACAGGAATATTTGACTTACATTAGAAATGAAATGTAAGGCCAAGTGACTGCGTCAGCTACATCCCCACCCTAAAACTGCCAGAAGAAAGAAAAACGTAACCGCAGAAGTTGCTCTGCGTCTTCAGCCTGCTGAGCAAGATTCCTTTTCATGTGTTCAACCTATTTTTCTAAGGGCAGTTCCGCATTCTCAGCTATATTAAGATTTGTTGTTACTTTTAAAAAAAAATTTTCATCTCACCTCCCAAGATTCAACATAAAGACAGCATTTAAAAATAGAGCACTGTCAAGCCTGGGCACTTACAAATGTGAGCCAAACCCTCAAAAGTTACGCAGATTTTCTTTAAAACTGAGATTTCTAAAGGGATTAGAAACCTGTTCTCAAGTTATTTTGCTTGCTCGACAGTTGAGCCTTTAGTCTATATTTGACTACATACATCCAGGCTATTTGACTTCATATGTATCTAGGCTATCATATATCTAGGCTTCTCTCCAGCCAAAGACAGGCTTTATTTTCCCTTTTTTTTTTTTGTTGATTTTTTCCATGCTTTTTCTAACTCTTGTTAACAAAAGCTGAGATACTCACTGAGGTAAATGGCTACACAATAGTGGCATCTCAGATAAAATCAAACAGCATGAAAACTGTAAGCTGCTAGGAACTGCTAACCCCCCACACTTGGCATTCACCCCAATGCTCTAGAGCCTCCTTTCCCCAACACCATGCTGGGTTTCCTGCAGCCTTTGGGGCAGCCCAGCTGCACACAACACAAGACTGAAGGCAGAAGGATTAAAGCACCTCCCTCCTCTGGGATCATGCTGGAAGTTAGCGTGGGAAGAAGCCAGAGCTCATGACTTCTCAGTCTGCTTTAACCATCCGACCCCTCATGCCCCTCCTCACCTAAGGTGGGAGGAACACGCCGTGCCTACATTCAAATCCACGAGAAACAATCTTCCACTTTAATAACGCAGGAAAAAAAATTAATCCGACAGCTCTGCTGTGTGCCCTCAAGGAAGGGCAGCAGAGACAGCCAAGTTCTTTCCACACAGCACCTTTTTCTAACAAGATCTGCCTTTCAAACAAACCAGGAAAAACAGACATAATTAAAGGGCAATCAAAGTGCTGCAGGAACCTCTCTGTCAGCGAGATGAAAGATGCCTTTTTTAAATGAAGGCCTGCACACCCAGATCTCTTCTCCTCGGTTTATCTTGGACGCCGTACTCTTTTGTCACACAAAAAGCACTGGCAATTCTGAAGAGTCCAAAGGCTACATATGCAGCAGCTTTAGATGAAATGTCACCTCACCCAGGCTCATCTGCCCTAGTGCAAAGCCCAGCTAGAAAAGAGCAGTGTAGGTACTCACCCACGGCACCCGGGGCTGCCACAAGAAATGGGGAGCAACGCATGTTAGCACACCATGAGCTCTGACCAGTCACAGCAAACACAGGCATGGGTAACACTGTCCTGCATATTGTACATCCCTCTGGATAAGGCTGTACAAGGCAGACTTGGACTTTTCCAGGCTGATCACCTTGCTCCACATTTATTTCATTTCAAGGGAAGGCAGGTAAATGGTATTATCTCCTCCTATTTACGCTACTTTATATTTCTGTGCCCAAAGGACTTAGACATTACTCAAAAATCCAAGTCCATTGGATATTTCTTTCTATGTTGAGAATTCAGACAAAAACTTCAGCTCTTTTCTCACACTAGCAGCCTCTCATTTTAACCACAGAATAGTTTGGGTTGGAAGGGACCTTAAATATCACCCAGTCCAGCACCCCCCTGTTATGGGCAGAAACACATTCCACCAGACCAGAAGGCTCAAAATCCCATCCAACTTGGCCTTAAACACTTCCAGGGTTGAGGTATCCGCAGTTCTCTGAGCCTGTTACACTGCCTCAGCACCCTCATAGTGAAGAACTTCCTCCTAATACCTAATCTAAATCTGTCAGTTTGAAGCCATTCATCCTTGTTCTATATCATTATAAGCCCTTGTAAAAAGTCCCTCTCCAGCTTTCTTTTAGGCCTCCTTTAGGTACTGGAAGGGGCTCTAAGGTCTCTCCAGAGCCATCTCTGCTCCAGGCTGTACAACCCCAACTCTTCAGCCTGTCTTCACAGGAGAAGTTCCAGACTATGTTATATTCAGTTTATGCTATACTCAACTTAAAATATTGTCAGGATGTTTTTGATTTTGGATTACTCTGTTTGTACAGAATACAGAATTTGGAGCCTACAACACAACAACCAGAGACAGGTCAAACTGCAATGAGCTTCCTTCCAGGGAATGCAGCTGGATACTGCTTTTCTTGGCCCTGGCTACATAGTTTCAATGTTATGCCCAAAATACAGTAGGCAAAGGGATTCCAGTGGGTCTGGAGACCATTTTCCTGACACAAAGGCAGTGTCTTCCCCTCCTGTAAAGAAAAATTAACCAGAAGCTCAAAGTTGGCAATTTCAATGCTGGTAGCTAAAATCATATGGTTTCTTTAAAGGCTTGGACCAATACAAACATCAAAGAGGAAAAGAAAATAGTTTTTTCTAAAGATTTGTCCCCATATGTTTCATCTATGCTGCAAGCTGGCTGGATGCAAAACACCTCCAGTCCAAAAGCCTTATGAAGTACACCAGCAGAGTTCCAAGCCCTTCCAAGAGGCAGAGCTGTCAGCCTGGGCACTACCTTGTGCCAATGTAGCTATGTGGCTTCCAGGACTGGCTCAGGGTGAGAGCCAGGCAGCTTGGAGTGCAGGCAGGGCAAGCACAGGTCTGCCTGCACACATCTGCAAAGGCATGTCCTAAGAAAGCAGTGCTGGGAAGATTCTTCTGTGTTTAAAAGAAAAAAAACCAAACCCACACTTTGGTAAGATCACCTGAGAGGTGGCTAATCTTACCGCTCTCACATTCGTTTCTTCACCTCCCACATGCACCACAGGTTTTGCATCAGCAGGAGGTGAGCCAGGAAAGAGATAAAAAAATTGTGCAATTCATGCACCTGTGGGCTCCTCAGCCACCTCCTGCCTTTGGGATCGGACGCTCCAAAAAAGGCTTGTCTGGCAGATGGGTGATAGGGCTGCATCCGCTCCAGCTCCGCTCACGCAGACCCAGCACCATCCTGCTCGCAGCCCAGGGGAGTTAGTTTGCATTCAAACCTACCAATCCCAGTTCAGGTGACTGACACAGAAGCCATCATGGGTCCCACACCATGTCAAGGAATGACAAGTAGGAAATACAACCCACCTCCAGATAAAGAACATCCTCCTAGCAAGTTTACTCCATCAACAAAACAAAGAGGAATGGTAATGAAAGGAAAATACATATTCTTGCTCACAAAGAGCAATGCTGATTTTTATTCCAACCTGTTCTGAGGCAAGGAAATATAGGAATGTCTCTGCTCGCAACACGTGGGAAACCTGGGGATAATGGTTCCCAGTCATACCGATGCTTCCTCCCACCCCATACTTTGACAAGATAAAGCTGCTGGGCCAGATTTTGTTAAGATTCGTTGCAAAGAAAGTAAAACCAGCAGTTTGGCAAAAACAGTAACAATACATTGGAAAAAAACCCACAAAAAAACCACCACCAACCCAATGCACCCCCTCACATCAACACCACCACCAGAAGTTTCCGAAAACAATGACAAAAAACGAAACCCAACAAAACAACACAAAACAGAGAATTAAGTCTATAAAGGCACAAAAATGGCTGAAAAGAAAAGAGTTGCCATCAGGTAAAAAAGGAATAGAGAAAAGAAAAAAAATCACCCCCTACTTTTCTCTATAGAAGAGCTAATATCAAGAGATTTTTCTTTCAGCTTTAGGAAACACCCTGTGAGCTTGTACTTGGAAGACCAGACAATGGCAGAGGCTTGGGACACCAAGTTCAGAAAAAATACTGAGTTGAAAACTTGCTTCTAGTGGGCAGTGCTTAAAATCAAGGGCAGCAGATGCTTGTTTTTCAGAAAAGCGAGGACAGAGCAGGGAGAGGTCAGTGTTAAGAGGCAGGTAAGCAATACTTGCTATGACTTTCCTATATCACTGCTCCAAAGGCTGTGCGTACTTGCGCCTCAAAGTATTTGTGGTCTGCAGCCTTGGCTTCACACCAATCTCTTTCCTTTAAGTATGTTTGACTCATCACATTTCATAGTTTCATTTCCAACTCGCCAAACCTGTACCTACTCAATGCTGCTGAAGGTGGCAACACCTTCTTTAATGAGGCATATGACTGCTGCTTCATTACAATGGCATCCATATAAATGTATGCAATATTCATCAATCAAAAAAGTTGAAATTCTTCCTACAGTGAACACCAAGGGAGGACTATGCTAGAATAAACTCTTAAAATAAATCAGTAGTGTACTGCCCAGCTTCACTTCAAGTCATAGCAAGAGATCCACCCTCTCAAAAAACTGAACTCCTCTAAAGAACAAAATCCTGCCAACACATGGGAGGATCTGCCGAGATCCCCCTCATTGCCTAAGTTTCTATGTTGAAAGGCTATCCCAAATTTGACACAAATTACTATAATATAGGACCATTCCACTCTTCTTGGACAAAAAGTAAAAGTAATAGAAAAAGCACTGTTTAATTGCTCTGTCATTCAAGGCATCACTTAAGAGATACCACAGCATCTTCCCTTTGGTGAAAAGGCAGCAAAAAGCTCTGTCATGATATTCTCAAGCTCAAAATGCCTGTTACACTCACCGTGTATTCCCTTTCAGTAGAAAGGGTCTTTTCACACAGAGCATCTGGCTTACAATACTTTTTTTTTTTTTGGAGGAAGGGAAGGAGTAGGAGGACAATAAAACCCTTAATGTGCAGTGACATCATTTTTGGCTACAGTCCCATTACCCAGCCTAAAGCAAGCCAGACCAAAGACCTCCACAAGGGCCCTTCTCTGGGAGCTGCTGGAAGCAATGCTCCTTTTCAGAAGGGATCCATTGCGAAGCACAGATCCTTGCCCTGTTAGAGATACAGAAACAGGCAGGGAGGCTCTTGCAGTCACTGTGCAGACAACTCGCCCTGTTCAGACAAGAGGCCCCAACCCTCCTGTTCCACAGGGCAAGAGCTCAGATAGGATTTGAGTGAAGCAGGATCCAGCAAAGCCAGTTAACCCTGAGGAAACCAACCTGTCTAGATTGTTCAGCTGCCACTGACCTGAGAGCAGGCCATGTCCCCAGGCCAGAGTTATGGGACAGAATTTGCTTCACAGCCTAACGGGTAACACGGCAGAGATAACAGAACAACAGCCAACAGTATGAAGAGCAGTATGAAATGTGCATTTAACCACACACATAGTACCAATTTTCATTAAAACACCCTTCATGGGTACCAACCAAGAAAAGGAGAGCCTGGCATGTTGTACAGACCTGGGAAGAGATGGCTCCCAGCCTCAAAAACTCATAACCTGAACCTACAACCACTTCTCCTGATCGAGATATGGAGGACAAAGACATAGAAAGGGCTGCAAGGATTCCTGTTCTCTAACATCCCCACATTTCAAAGACAGCCAAGCCTGCTCAGTCAACAAAGGGCAGACAATTCCATAGAAAGCTGCATCCCAGCTCTAGACACCCTATCCCTAATGAAGTCATAGACGCAAAAGATGACAAGCTTGTGTTCAGACATCTAAAAGCTTCTTTGCAGGAGAAGAACCCCACCTTGACTGTCTGCCCAACACAGCAGACATCCAGCATGGGGTGGGAAACTGTTTGAAGTCTCCACAAGCCTCAGGGTAACACCAGCATTACCTGTTGCATGCAAGTGAGTATCAGCTACACATCTTGTCAGACTCATCGGATCATGCTTCCACTCAAGCAGGATGGTTCCTGATTGAGTAGCTACACTGGCTTTCTTAAATATCCCATTCAACAACTCACCAGTTCAACTCATTTTCCAGTTCACCCTCTTCCCTTTTCTTCTCACAAAGCATGGTTGTCTCCTCATTCAATTATTCCCCTCCCCTGCTCTGTCAGGTGCTGGGATCAGACCTCAACCTCTAATACAGACATCTGAAAGACCACCTGAATCACTGCTTCCCCACTCTGCAGTGTCTCCTGACAATCTTTCTAACCCTGACCCCTCTCCTTCAAATCTCAACAGCATCACTTCAGGGCAGCTTGCCTCTTTCAAGCCTGGCCCTCCTCCCCACCCTCAGCTCCCTTCACTGTCTCAGAGCAAGAAGGCTTTGGATCCTGGGCCCTTTTCCAGCTTGAACACACTCTTGCAAAGGTCAGAGAATACTTAAACCAGACTCTGCTATGAAGCGGCTGCTTCCAGCATCTCCTGTGATGTCCCAAAACAACAGAAGAGGGCAGAGGGGAGCTGCCAGAGAGAAGCACATTTGCTCTGAAATCCGTGGACACATCTGGTCCAAGTCCAGAGTGGGAAGTGTCTATCATGCATGAAATACTCCTGGTTTCTACACCCAAGGGCTCATGAGCAGCACACCAACGCAGGCAGCTGTGGGACAATTCCAGCCGTGCAGAGCCAGGCTTGTCCGATGTGTCCAGTGACCAGAGCCCTGGCCTTGCTTTCGGCTCTCCCAGCACAATGCAACTGGGAAATAGGAAATACTTGTTACTGAGGGCATCTCAAACATCCTTTTTCCATTCCACAAATCCACACCTGAAAAGTCCACACAATTTTTCTTGCAACAGAAGGAGCACATGACTTGTATTTTATGAAAAGAGTGTTTCTTCACCAGAAAGGTGCAGTTTACTAAACCCCCTTAGTGCCCCAAGAGCACTGGCAAAGCACTCCCAGGCAGGTGACACCCTCCTGAACAGACACAGCGGCATAGGTGCAATATTCCTCTACGTCCCCACAAGAAGGCAAGTACCTGGTCCCAGAGCTGCTAGGGGCAACTTCTTGTAATAATATGCCATTTCTGCCTTAAATCTGACACACACCCTGCGTGCCCAAATGACTAACTACATCAGAAATCCCAGACACAGAACCTCATCACCTCCCATCTGACATGGCTGCACATGACAAATCATTTCCACAGCAAACTGGTAGCAAAAGCAAGAGGGAAATGGGAGAAGCAGCAAACCCAGAATAATCGCCTGGCTCTGGTCCAGGTAACTACAGGGCTCAGGAAGCGAATTTCTAATAATCAAGGCTTGCTGGCTGGTTAAACATACTGTCTATGCAGCACTTCTGCTGTTATTAAATATAAAACACTGTATTTATTGCTGTGAAGGAATTTCTGTAACATCAGAAACTCAGCTCTATCTATTCCCTGCCTCTCTTCATATACTTTAAGACTGCTGTCAAGGGTTGGGGGGCAGGGAGGGAAGGAAAAAGAGAGAGCAAGAGCATACAAGGTAAATGAACCATGCAATAAAAATTGTTGAAATTGGCTCAGACATCTCCTGATAAGATCACAGAAGTTGAGAAAGAACTGCAGCTCTACTAGTGAGAAATTCAGTCATTGACAAAACACATCTACTCAGGGAAAAAATGAAGTTAAACAGACACTTAAACACACAGAGCACTTACTAAAAATGCCAGTTTTCTAAATACTGAAGTTGAAAGTATTTTTGTCTTAATAAGATTCTGATCCCAGGAGTCAAGGCTTGCACATTTGGTATCAACAGTCCCCTCTGAAAGTTCATACAAACCAGGACTCACAGTATATGGATCTCACACACTAAGATTGTGAATCTGGAAGGAAATTTGCCTCTGTAGCTACAAAACCAGCCTGTCTTGCACCTCCCCACACAACTTCATCCCATGAAGTACAGCCCTGAGATGAAATATCACCATGAGGGTCCTTAGATCTTTTCAAGATGCTACTGGCATTTGCATTATTGACTGAAACTACTCATTCAGGGGTCTGTAGAGTAATTCAGCAATAGCCACCTGGTAGGAAGGGATGGCTTTCCTTGGGGCAGCCACAAAGTTCTCAGCACCAGCTGTAAGCCCTGCTCCTGGGTTAGTGGCCCATCCCTGCTGCTGCAGAGTGGCTCAGCCAGCAGAGAGGCAGCTGCAGAAAGTGCTTCCAGCTCCTTGAGGACTTGCATTGTTCTGTCTGCATGATCCACCCCCTGTGCAAATCCTAAGCCTTTGCATACCTTGTGGACACCGACTTCCTGGGTTTGTTAAATGTCTGACTGGCTATGGCAGCAGGATAATACTTACTGACTCCTTCTGACAGCTCTTTTGAAGCATTATCTGTTTGTTCATATAGTGAAGTCCTTCATGTTTTAGAAATCATGTCAGCCTTTTAGCATCCTCCAGCAGGTAAGGTCCTTCCTGACATCCCTCTCAACCCGACTGAAGCCAAATCTGGTGAAAAGGGAATCCCGGCACCCAACACCAGCCTCACAAGTAATGTCCCACATGCTGCAAAGCAGCACTTTCAGCAGCAGCACAAACAGCTCCTCACTGTCTGCCAAGCATCCCAAACTTCTCCCACAGAGCTGAAACCTAATAGCAGTCCCCATACAACACTACCTCCACAGCCCTTGTGCAGGACAGAGCATAGTTTGTGGTGACAGTAAGCTCTGTGCAGTGACACCAGCCCTTGCTCCTCCTGGAGAGCAGTGGCACACACAGCTCCAGAGAAGGACCTGTGTTCTTTGCTGGGCGTTCCCTTGTCCCCCCAAGCCAAGCTCTCCCTAGATATGGCACTCTGCAGCCATCAGTACTTTTCCCCATGATGCTGGTGACTACTGGTACTGCTTGCTCATACCAGTTACTAGTACTATCAAGGGGACAGCCAGTCTCCAAAAACAGATGGAAACCATTCCCAATTTTTAAAGAAAACCCAGGCAGTAATGAAGCTCTCCAAAGAAAACTCCTTCACTTTGACTCCAGCAACAAACCAGTGAAAAATGCCTTTAGAACTGAGTTGGCCCTACACTCTGACCTGCTTTCCATGTACCTGTAAGATGCACAAGCCTTTTCCAGAAGCCAGAGGCACTCAAACTGCTGCAGTTAGCTACTAGCTAGGGAAGCTGCCTGTACTCACACACCTACCAAAGCGCCCACAGTTCTGAGGAAAGATCAACCCAGAGTTCATCAGGAGGCTGCTCTAGTTTGAAATAGGTCACTGGGTGTTGGGATCTGTGGTTTAAGCAATGCATGCTTTGGGAGCTCAGAGGCAGCAGCTGCTCCCTCTTCAGTGGAAGGCAAGCCCATTGCGAGAGCCTCAACTCCCCAGCAGCTGCCCCCCGCAGGGATCCTGGGGAGGCTGCGCTCAGTGCCAAGCCCAGCTACGCTCCATCACACCTCCCGCGCCACTTCATCTGCTCGGGAAACGCTCAGCGCTTCCTTCTGTCAGTACTTGTCTCTCAGGCAGGCACTTCTGCCAAGAACCCTAAAGCAGTTGCAAAGCTCTCCCAGTTGCACATGCAAACCCTCTTAAGAAATAGCCAGAAGGTTTTGCCTAATGTAAGAGCGTAAACAAACTTGTTACATGCTAATCACCAGGTAGGCCACACACCCTTCCCTTCCCCCAGCCCCTGAATCTGCTAAAAGGACAGGAAATATAACCATGGTCACACACCTTTGCTTCCTCGTTGATGTCCCAGGTGAAGGATATGGCGTTGTATGCAATCTCCTCAATGTTACTGATGGTGTTGAAGCTCTCCTTGTAGTCAGCTGTTAGAAAGAACGATTCATGAAGGAGAGGAAGAAGAGATATCACCTGAGTCCTTAATCACATGAGGCAGTCAAAAACTGTAACTCTTCAGCAGCCCCTTGGGGGCAAAAAAAGCTGAACTGTGCGTAGGAACGGATCATTAAAGAGGCTGGAAATGGTTCTCACATACAAAAAAAAAAAAACTCAAAAAAGAGGAGGAAGGAGCAAAATGGGACTTGCAAAAATTCTAAACTACAAACTCCAGTGAGAGAGGCAGACATTCTAAGTATCAGGTGTTCTGTGCCTTAACCTGCTATGTGCGGGAAACTCTACCCTGTATGGCAAGGACATAAGCACTCAATAAAACTCCTTCACTAACAAACAAAGATTTGCATGCGCGTCTGCTTTAAGTGCCAGGTGATTAATCCCTGCTTTGATTCACAGAAGGAAGGGACAAGGAGTACAACCCAGCCTTCAGCCAGAGAGGGCTGGAATCCAGCCAGTCCCAGCCTTGTCCGGAGGCAAGTGGAAATTTGCAGTGTTTTCTTTTTTTACATGTACCAAAGACCAGTTGTGAGCAAAGCTGTGGGAAGGTGGATCATTAGTCTTGAGGTATTTCTACAAGGATCTTGTCCTTTAAAGAAACACAATACTTAGGACAGCCACTGGGACTACAAGCTGTGATTTAGCTACAAGCAACCAGGACATTCCAAAAAAACCTGTTGTTTGGAGGGGGCTGTTGGATCTCCCAATACAAAACCCTAAACTCCACCAATCAAAATCCTCCAAAAAAATCAGCCTCTTTAAGGGGTCCTAAAAACTACAGCATTGGCTCCAAGCAATCACTGTCTCTGGGCTTTCAGCAAAGCTATTGATAGCAGAGAGAGTGATCCAGAAGTTCCTTAGAATAACAAAGCTTTAGCAGAAAACCAAACCTTGCCAAGGAATTAGGTCCGAAGTTTGACAGCAGCAATGAGAGTGTTCCTTACCTATATCAATGCATCTTTGTTTGGCTGTGTGCTGTCTTGAGTGCCAGTATTTCCAGTGCCTGAGCTGATCTTCCCTTGTTTTGTCTTCAGCAAACACAACCATAATGACACTCTGAGAGAGGAAAAGATTAAAAAAAAAAAACCAAAAAAAAAAAACCCAGAAAACAAAAATGTGAAAGAGAAAAAGAGAAAAGGCCAGAAAGTACATTTGTTTTGGAGCTTTAGGCCTTTCCACTTGAGGCACTACAGTATACCTGGCACACCGCTGCCAAACAGGAAGGCAGACAACAGCACTTTCTGGGTCATAAACAGAGATGAGCAGAACTCCTCTCCTAACCAGAATTCAAGGATCTCATTCCAGGTGTTGCATCATCTTTACACAAGTGCTGACACCACTTCTTAACAGTCTGAGCCAGGATGGGTTGGTCTGGAAGTAGGTGGACAGCAAAGGAATGAACACTGACGTAAGAGCATGGGTAAACTGGCCTGTGTGCTGATGCTCTGGTCTAGATTACTGCACTTTGGGAGAGTTTAAGGTTACCATTGTACACTCCCTCCTCCCCAAGAAACCACAAGTGCTGCCACTCACTCGGACTTTACTGATGGGGTGATGGATTCCTT
Organism: Aleadryas rufinucha; assembly: GCA_013397815.1. Classification (NCBI taxonomy): domain Eukaryota; kingdom Metazoa; phylum Chordata; class Aves; order Passeriformes; genus Aleadryas; species Aleadryas rufinucha. Next base: position 137,020 of record VZTH01012968.1, on the reverse strand, counting down.
CACTGCTGCTGACTTCTTTCAGCGTGATTGGGTAAAATTGACCTTTATTCAGGTAAGTCATTGTGCTGTCCCCAGGCTTCTGTCGGAGGGACTTGGAGGCTTCCAGAGTGTATTCAAAGTTATTCCTATAGAGTGAAAAGGGTAGTGATTGCTAAGGCATTTTCCTGGAAAGCTGATTAAAGGTTCCACATTTAATTTGGAGAAATTCCAAAGTCGTTAGTTGACTCATTAAGCCATCAACAGGCAAGGAAGTTGGAAAACAGGATGAGCCCCTTTTTCAACCATTTCCTTCATGAATGAACATTTAAGAGAAGTTCTTGGCAAGCTAAATCCTAAGACACATCAGCAGGCAACACTGGAAGGTCCCTATTCAGGCTGAGAGCAGCAAGCTGCTCTCAAGGAACAGAAAAGTATCTTTACCAATTTAATTAAATTCACAAGCTAATAAGCTACTCAGTGGCCATCACCCTCTTGGTCCACTGCAACTATCAGACAACTAATTCACTCCCCTCCTCTGGAGTTAGGTGAGTTTCAGTCCTCCTATTTCTGCTATAGATTTCCAGCAGATTGAGAGCAAGAACAAGCAGACCAGGAAGGAGGGCACAGCTGGAAGCAAACTCCCAGACCACTCACAGACAGCATTGCACGTTCCCAAGGGACATGGATTTGGTGCAAGGACGATAACTGAAGCTGGGTGGTATTTCCAGCCCCACAGGTAGTTTTCCTTAAAGTATTTGTTTTCTTTAAAGATACGATTTTCAACCATGAAATTCAAATGAGAAGACATAATTGTAGTTTTGAGATCCACAGCCTTCCCTCCTCCAAAATCCAACTGTGACTTGGTGCAAAATGGCATGAGTTGTACTGCTTCCTCACGGACAACTCTAAGAGAATAAATAGGAGGATATGGGCAAATGGGGGCCCTAAAGCATTACCCAGAAATGCTGTCAAAAACATAATCTTCTGAATTCATGTTGGCCATTCGGAGATTCAGTTCAGTAGGAAAGAAAACCTGGGGTAGACAAAACAACAATTAACACTGCAGCAACAAGAAAACTCCATATTAAATAGATACTCCTTACCACGGAACTTCAGTCAGGCAAATTGTTCACCAGATAACAACTGATTTTTGGTTTGAATAAACAGGACACTTGAACAGTGTTTTAATCCAAAACTTTTGGATTGTGTCAGCTAAGCACAACATCTTGTAAACCTTCCAAGTCAGCTTAAGGCAAAATTTTAACGCTTCCCCAAATCTCAAGGAGCATAGCTACACAGCTCCTTGAGGTTCGGCTTAAAAATCAAAACACCATTACGCTGCTATTTTCAGTTGGTATCATAAAACAAAATCCACAGATTTTCTCACTCAAGGGCCCTACATAATCCAACTGTTTTCCACTGAAACACACCACACCTAGAAACTGGCAGTAAGGAAGCTTACAGACAGTCACTTCAGTTTGGTACCTGCGAAGGCACCACAGAGTGCCGAACTCTTGCAAAACCTGGCTCTGTGGATTGAGATAACTATTTCCACACTCTGCAAGCCAAAGCTTCTGTCACTAGTAAGATTAGGGATTTGCTTTTGATAATGAATTCATGTTGTGAAGGTTTTATTTACCAAGTTTTAATTATGCACCTTTCTGAGAAAGTATTCTATTTCTAAGCCACTGAACAGATTTCTGGCTCATGTAACAAGAGCAGTTAAAGATGGAACTGGATCTCTCCATCCAAATCAAGACACACACACACACAGCAACTGCCTCTCTTGGTACCTCTTGCACACCCTCCTTGAAAGTCTCTGAGAAGGTGGAGTCTGGTGTTCGCCTCTGGGAGTTTTGGGGCTGGGTGTTGGAACTGAACTGGTCAGGATTGAGGTTCCTGTCGAAGACCACCACCCGCTCGGGGGGCTCGGGGTGGTACACGCTTGGTGGGATGCCCACGGCAAAGCCATGGGGCTGCGTCTCCGTTTTGATGGAATGGGTGGGCATCGTGGCAATTGAAACGGTGACCGTTGTGTCCGGGGTTGTGAGGTGGCCTCGCTTGTCCATGCCCATCTGGGGGGTGTGTGGAAGGACAATATTGAAAGGCACATTTTTCAGAACCTGGACTCTGTTTTCTCCAGCAGAAATGAGCGACTGTTCTGTCACGTTTGGGATGCTGTTCCTTAAAAGGGCAAAAAGAAATCATGCATAAATTACACAGCTTATTTTCTCATTAAACAAGAGTCAGGAAAGCTTTTCAGCCTTCTGGACAAGAACAGCTGACACCAACTCTCCTCCTTGTGCAGGACAGCTCAATCCTAACCTGAAAAGCTGAGAAACTCTTAAAAAAACCCCCAAAACTCCTCACCCACTGCTAACCATGCCACCTTGGAGATTCATTACCCTGGAGCAAAGGGTGAGGGTTTGCAGCCCAGATCCTCACTGCTTGGAAAACAGCAGTGCAAAACTAAGCATTTCCCACCACACATTGGCACACGCAGGCTCCACGAAGCTGCTCTTTGGCAGAGGGAGAAGGACTGACAGCAAGGTTGCTGCTCCTCTGCCCCAGGACTGTGCACCACCCGGGAAGCACTAACAGGAAAATTACACCCCTCTTTCATGCACAACCCCCCAAGAAAATCCACACCAAGACTCCTGGGAGTGGTTTGCATAACTTGCTGCTCTCCACCCCACCACACTTATTTGTACCAGAACAACACTGAGATCTATGGCTGAGCTGACCTCATAGCTAGTAGCCACTAAGTCAGCCTGCCCTCCCTTTCTCCCTCCCCACAAAGTGGTCCTGCCCTCTCCTTTGCACCAATTCTGACACTCCCCTGCCTCCTTGGTGAGCAAGTTCAGCTTGCTTGGCTGGCAGAAAATTAGCCACCTTTTCTTTCCCTGTTTGGTGATGGGTCAGTGGGAGACCCAATTGGATCAAGAGGAGCTGGGGGAATGCATGGCTGGGAACCAGCCTGCTCTTCTCAACAAGTCATTCAATCAGCTCAGCCAGACCACAAACCTCACCTCAGGTCCTTAAAGCATTCTAGTCTGTCCAAAGGAAGAGGATGGTAGGACTGGAAGCCTGACTTGAGCGAACCTCACATTTGTAATATTCACTTAATCGGTATCATCTGCTTATGAGGCACAAGAGAGGGAAGGCAGGAAGGGGAAGAAAGATAGAAGTTCCAGAGGATACAAAAGAAGTCCCCAAATAATACAAAACCGAATCACAAATACTTTTAAGTCCTTCCCAACTGGCCCAGGCATGAAACAGCAATGCTGCTGGTACCTGAGAGCAAAAATCAGCAGAGAGCAACTGAAGCAACTGCATGAAAAATGAAAAGGGTCACCAGTGATCTCCGCAGCCTGGGGAAGGGGTGCCTGTGCTACCAGGCTGTGCCTAATGTTAGAGAGCAGCTTTTGCTAGGCTGACTGTATGACATTAGCACACTAAAAGCAGATGGATAGCAATGACCAGCAGTTTGAGCCTCAACTCTCCACACTATGGTCCAATCCCCATCCTGTTCCTGGGGCAACACAGGAATCTGAGGCACAGGGTAAAAGCTAGTAATTTCTCTCTTCCAGCACATCACCACAGTGCAGCAAGTTACTTTCTTTACGCAGCTTTGATGGTCTAGGAGGGAAGGGAGGAAATAGAGAAGCAATAATAAAAAAATAATACCTTTTGCTATGGTCTTGTTCAGGATGTTCTACTTCTGGTTTAGCTGTTGAAGATCTCCTCTCCCTTGGAACCTGGTAAATTTAAGACATAGTATAATTCAATTCTTCCTCCCATACAAAAAAAAAATAGCTTCTTAAAATTTGGTCAAATTAAGGAAGCATTGCTTTTGATGCCAGTCATTATTTGCATTACAGCTTAACCCATGTTCACATGGCTTTGGGATGCCAAGCTGACCCCAGGAGATGCCTCATGGATCCAACTCAGCCACCTGTACTAGCCCTGGGCTCCTGCCAGCACCAGGTGGTGAGAAAATCAGTGCAGAAAACCATCCATCCATGGCTGGAGCACCAGTACTGGGGTGAGCAGGACCAAGAAGAAGATTTCCCAAGGTTTACTGTGTGCAGGTTCTCTCCTCTGCAAGCTGGCAGAGTACAGCTTGCTGGATGAGCTCAAAGCTTGTGAAACAATGCTGCTCCACAGCCACTTCCCCAAGGACACATGCTCGCTAAGCCATTACCTCTAAGACTACTTGAGGCTCTCCTTTCTCCTCAGCGACCAGGGGATTTGGGGAGCACCAGGTCCAATAAGCATGTTGAGATACTACAGCTCATATTTGTGCATGGCCACACACAACACACTGGCCCAAACGATACTAAACCTTTTATAAACAGAATGTAGCCAGCACTCTGGATTTAAGATAGCTCAGTATTGCTCCTAGTATTTTATGCCACAGACAAGATTTGCCCTGAAAACACAACATTAAGCACACAAGTCATCCTGCCCACACACATGCCCTTTTCCTGGCACTGCAAGGCCAAGGCACACAGGAGAAGGTGAACTCTGGGAGCTGTGGTGGCTCAGTTCCTTGCATGGAGCACATAATCAGCACCCCAGCAACCCAAACAGCTCTCGCAGCCGCTGGAACAAGCCCGTGGTGCTCAGGTCCCCTCCGCCACGCAGCAAGTCCACACAAGCTCTCCTGCCAATCCCCATGCAGGGCCCAGGACTTTTGTCACCCTCATCACGCCTCCTGAACGAGCAAAGCAAACACCTTCTGGTATATGTATGGAGGAGTGAACTCCCACCGCTTTCCTTCACCGAAGCCTGTTCAGATCCTGCCTCCATTTGCCAAGCCTGGGTCCAAGGTGGGGGGCACTGCCACTTCAGCATGAACGTGAAGGCTGAGGGCAACCCTGCACAAACAGTGTTCTTCTCTACAGCCCCGACTGAAAACTGTGTCCTTGTTCTTACACATAACCAGGAATCCCCAGAAACAACAGAATTGTTAGATTTCCCACAGCAACCAGCAAAATCTGGAGAACCTCTAGCTGCAGACTGCTGGGAGGCCAACACTAACTAGTCACCAAAAAACAAGGGTTTTCCAAGCTGCATTTGGTCAACATTCCCAAAAAAATTTTTATCAAAAATTTTGTTTCCTATAAGGCCTTATTAACCACAGTTGAGCAAGCTCAGTAGTCAAATGGAAGGACACAAAATTTGTTTGGTTTTACTGTTTCAGCTTCTTTTATAGGAAGGTGACCTCATCAGCTGCCTTTAATATGCAAAGGGGGCGTATTAGAAATGCCTTGACATCATCCCTCTATAACACTGCTCCACAACAGCCCTCTATAAATCTTTCAACCTCCAGCCATTTTTCTTTACCCAAGTGTGCAACACACCCGTTCTTCCACAGATTTTTTCTGTACACCCACAGATACCCAAACATAAGAGGAAACCCTGAATTAGGCATTAATGTACAGCAAATCCCTTCTGCTTTGCCAAGCATGAAGGATCAACATCAACGTTCTTTTTGTAATCTACAGGTTTAGAAATCAAAATTGATTTTGTGGATTAAAAATTATTCTGGTGAAAGTATGTTGCTGTTTCTTTTTTTTTTTCCCAAAAGCATAGCAAGCACAAGCACAAAGCAGAAAGCCAGTTTTCTCACAAAACTAGCTGAGTAACATCCACATCAGTGAGTCTGTGGCATTTTGTCATGTGTGTGTGTGTGTGGAGTGTTAATCTCCATATTAAGCATTACAAGGGTATTTTGATATGTAAGACATGTTCAGCTCTTGAAAGGGCAGACCAAGACTTCGTCTGCACCAGGCAATCTCTCCTCGTGCTTGAAGAACATAACTGAGGCTGGCAACTGCACTCACTACTGTTAAAAGACACAAGCCAAAGTGCCAGACAGGAGAGCCAAGTCAGCCTCCTGGCCTTCCTGCATGCTCAGCAAAGCAAAAACAGGCATCTCCACCCAGCGAGCCAGGCCACCAGAACAGAGGCATCTCAACACAAGCAGGACCCCTCCCTGCCTGGAAATGCCTGTTGGTCTCCACTGACCTGGCCGGAGATAACTACCCTGGCTTATACTTTTGGTATTTGGGAAACAAAGCTCAGCAAAATGCACCCCATGCAGACCAGAATGTTCTCTGACTGCTCAGTTCAGCTGTGAGGATCTAGGAAAGCACGTCTCCGAATAGACCATGAACACTGGGGAAGACAATCACTGCTGTCAAAGGATTAACAGATTACAGCAGCTGAAACTCACTGAGGGTTAGAAGGATGCAGACAGCAACTCTTTCAGGTGGACACTTCTCCCCCACATACCACCAAAAATCTGTAATTGTATCTTAGTATCAGCTGAGACTGAAGTAACACAACAAAGCCCCAACAAAAGCCAATGGTCCACCAGAATAGGGATCATGTGAGCAAAAGGAGAGGAGTTTCTTTCTCCATGTATATTTATATTCAGACAAGGATATGGTCCTGAAGTGTCATTCTTTATGACTATGTCTATAACATACTGCCTCTTGCAAAACCTAGGGTCAACAGAAAAAGTGCTACTCAAGTTGAAAGGTAGCGAAGTGCTACCTAACTTTTACATCAAGATCTAGGGGATCTTCTTTTACTGAGCTCAAAACAAATTTTCAGAAAGAGAGACGTAGGGTTTTTTCCATTTAAAACCCACATTGTTTAAAGTCCTTGTGATCTGTTCACAGCTTCTGTAAAATCCTCTAGCAAATGACACCTTTCCACAGGTGGAACACGAGCTCTGCTGGCTGCCAGAGCAAACCCACGCCAATCTACCTTGTAATAATCATACAGCAGTCCGAGGGCAGCTGCACTGTCTTCATCCCCATTGATGCTCATCATAGCTTTGGTAGCTGCTGTGAGGGGATTTTCAAGAAAAGTTTTCCAGGCCTCATCTTCATTGGTGTAAGGACGTCTCTGAGAGTAGAGAGAGTCATTCTGAAGAACCAACACGGGTCTTTTACTTGAATCATAAAAAAAGAAGAAATAAAAAAAGCCACCTGTTAGAACACATGAGAAACATTCCTAAAGTTCTTCAAAATTAGCTGCCCGGGTTTCATGGGGTTCATGTTCTGATTCAGTGTACCGCAAGGATTAGACAACACAAAAAGCCCAGAAATGTAATTCTGTTCTCTCTCCTGCTCAGTGTAACTCAGGATTAATTTGACCAAACTCAGATGGATTACACCAGCCTGTACAAAAAGGCACAGCCATGCAAGAGGACAACCAACCTGCTCATGCTCTGAATCCAACCCAGAAAGAGCTACACACTTACTAGCCAACCACCTACGAAGCCTCCAGCACACCCTGTGTAATAATGCCAAGCTACAACCTGATCCAGTTCCCATGTGGAACCAGAAAATGGGCATTAACAAAACATCTTTTTTTTCCAGTGCTTTCAAGTGTCTTCACTTTCAGAATACATCTAAAAACACCACCTAGAAGCCACTGATTAATTACAGATGACATAGGGAAATTGGTAAAGGGGAGTTCAAATCAATTTGGCAGTGCTTTTTCTGACCAGGGAAATAAAAAAAATTACTGCCTGGTTACTGTTGAAATAATTCACTACACTAGTTTGAAACACACTCAGATGAATGAAGAAAAAGGAAAAATCTGAGTTATTCCCTTTATGTTATAGTCTATATAAAAAAATATATTTACTCTGAACATTTGGAGATTGCTGGAAACAAACAAACTCCAAAATGACTTGGACATTCTGTCCACAGACAAAAGCAAGACGTGTAGAAAATGTTGTCCTGCCAGCCTAGACAACTTAATATTTTTTTGTTCTATTGGTAAAATATATGCTTCATTTTTTTAAGTCAGCTCAAGCTAATGTTTAAATCTGACTTTTAAACCAGTTCAGTTTTCTTTCCAGGGCAAGTTTAACATTAGTTTAATGCAGACGGGCTGGGGGAGAACGGGAGGCTTTTTTGTTTTCCTTAATAATCCCAAACTTGACATTTTTTAGTGAATTGGCAATAGTTTAAAGTAAAAGAAGTAATTACTTAAAAACAACTAACCCCACAAAAAGCAGTTGCCCACCACCTTCACACCCTTTTCCTAGTAGAGAATTATTTTTTTCATCTATTTACCCAGATACATTCAGAGACTGAAATATACTACAAATACAAAAAGTTGTGAAATAGAAAGTTGTGAAATACTCTAATCACTATAATCAGCTTAGCAGCATCCTACATTTACCATCACCTTCTACCAAAAAGATTGCAAAGCAAATTACGCATTCGATGCTTTATCAGTTACACAAGTCACCCTGCTGAGCTGCCATCGGACAGCTCGGCTGAGCTGAAAGCACAGAAAGCAAGTGGGAGTTTCCAGAACTCCCACTTGTAAAAGCGCTTCGTGGTTATAAATCAGTATTATGCAGTTGGAAGAAGAGCAAACAAAAATGACAAAAGAGACAAGTTCTTGCACCAAGCCCTTTCTTTAGGTCTTCATACATATTTGTGTACACACTGACACAGACACCAAACGCAGATACCTCTGGTATTGAAGACAGCTACTTTCTATCAAAGTGAGGCGACCCGCAGAAGACAAAGCAGAATTTTCTTAAGGAACATGGTACAAGCTCCCGTTCTTATACAATGTGATAAAAGAAACCTCATATATCCATAGCAAATGGGAAAATCCTCCAGTTAAACTCACTCATAAAGAAAATGGCAGCTGAAGTAACCTGGCTGCAGTTCCCTTGATCCATCTCTGCCAAGCTGAAGGGCTAAGTCAGCCTTGCTGGAACTCACAAGACCACTAAGCTGATTCCCTCCAGCAACACAATACTCACATGGGAAGAGCAAATCATCAGAGAACCAAAAAGTCAGAGAAGAAAAGCAGCAACTAACCAGAAGCCTAGCAAATGCAAAACCTATCTATTTTTGTGTTATTTCTTTGTCATTGAAACACCTAAATTCAATGCACATTGCCCTACAGGTAACCCACCTACCTAAAACAGCACAGAAAAAGTTACTCGCAGAATTATCAAGAAAAGCGCAGTGTTTGTCAGGAACTCACTCCTTTCGGAGAACCATAGCTTCTTCCAGGAAAATGAGAACATATGAATAAGAGAAAGCAAACATGTTTTTTCCTAAGTTTTAGGAGATAATTAGCATGCTGATCTGCTCACAGAGTAGTAGACATCCAGCAGAGGCAGAAAATAAGTTTCATACAGCAGTCCTAATAATTTCCTAATTTTACGTTCTACATGATCACAGTGGAAGCAGAGGAATACTACAAAAAGCAGAGACTCTCTCTTTGCCTGAGAGGCTTCCCCAGCCAGCGATGTTCTGTGTTCAGACTACAGAAACGACTCCTCCTTACTTCACTGATCCAGGACCAGCTATCCTGTCCCTCACCCTGCAATTTACCTGGCGACGTTCAGAGCTGCCCAGCCGTGCTGTGCTGCTTCTGCACAGAGCACACCGCTAATGCTGAGGCAGCACGGAGGATTTCTGTCACTGGCATCTACGTGCCAGAAAAGCAAAGTGCATGTACCCAAACTGCTACGGCCTCATCCACTAAGTGTCATTGGAAATAAAAACATCGATGAAAAATCCTAATCATAGGCGTGACTTAGTGAGCAGCTGCATTGGAGTCCTCTTCCTAGAAAGTAGCATATTGAAACAAAAACTCGGGTTTAAAATCCTACGCATTCCCTAGGAAATGAGTGCATTTGAGTCACCGATCATTCAAAATACAGAAATTTTATAATCGGTACCTGTAATCAAATCATTTCAGAGTTACCCCATTTTCTGGTACTTAAGTGTCCACGGTGACAAGTGCAACAACAGACCCGAATCCTTAAACACAGCCTGGGATCCGCTTGAAGGCGAAGTCTCGTATTCAATACCACGAAGTTACAGAACACACACACCTCGAGCTCGGGTTAACTCTTTCAGCACCCAGTTTCGGCTACTCCGGGGTCGCCGCAGCTGAGCTCGCCGGCAGCCGCCCTTACCTGCCGAAGTCCACCTTGCCGGAGGGATGCGCCTCGTAGAAGTCCATGGGGGCCGCTGCGGCCGCCGGGCAGCGGCGCGGGGGCTCAGCCCGGCTTCCTCGGCCCGGCAGCTCCTCCCGACGGCGCGGCCGCCGCCGCC
>VZTH01012968.1:116496-126903 GCA_013397815.1 Aleadryas rufinucha | reverse complement strand
CCCCGCCGGGGCTCAGCCCCCCGCTCCCCCCGCCGTTCCGCACCGCCCCGCCGCAGCCTCCGGGTACTCCTCCGAGAGAGAGGAGCGATGGGGGCGGACCCCACGAGAGCGGCTTCCCCCGCCCGGCCCCCGGGCGGCGAGCCCCTCTCGCCGCAGCCCCCCGGCGGGGCGGCAGCACCGGTCGGACCGGACGCGGTAGTTCTTCCCCCGCCCGGCTCACTCACTTGTCGTAGTCCTGTGTCATGTCTGGCGGAGGCAGCGGGCGGCAGGACTGGCCGGGCGGGTCGGGAGGAGCAGCGCCGCGCACCCGCCGCTCCGACGGGTTTTGTCGGCTCCTCTCGCCCGCTCAGGTGCTCCCGCAGCCGCAGGTGGACGCGCGCCGCGCCGCGCTTCCCATTGGCTGCCGCGGCCCGAGGGGCGGGGCCGCAGCTCCCCCATTGGTCGAGCAGGCTCGGGGGCGGGGCCAGCGCTGTGAGGGCTCCGCGGGCCGGGGCGGCGGCGGGACAGAGCCCCCGAGCGAGCGGAGGGACAGCCCGGGAGCGGCCCTGCGCGGAGAGCGCACTGAGATCCTTCTCGCGCTGAAAATGGGATTCCCTTCTCCCATCCCATCCCATCCTATATGACTTTATTTCTTTTTCATGTACTACACCCACTTTTAGGAACATCTAAACTCACCACAATCATATGAATTGTCTTTTATTATAGTCTTAAGCTGCACCGCGGACATTAGGTGAAATTTCTTTGCAGAAAGCGCGATTAGACATTGAAATGGGGTGCCCAGGGAGGTGGTGGACTCCTTGTCCAGGCGGTTTTTAAGGAAAGACAGGATGTGGCACTCAACTAGACCAGAGCACTGACAGGGTGTTTGGTCATAGGTTGGACTCGATGATCTCAGAGGTTTTTTCCAACCTAATTGATTCTGTGAATTTGCACAAGCACTGCACAGCTGCTAAAGGGCAGCAGATCCATGTGTCATTCGGTGCCTCGTAGATGAACCCGGGTTTGGGGAGCAAGGGACATTTACAATGCAGTTAGTGCTGAAACTGCATCAAAATGCTCCAGGGTAACACCAACAGCAACATCACAAACACATCAGATTTATCCAAAGTGGCATGCATGAAGTTAAATCAGAAAGATCTTGAGTTTCTCCTTGAGAAATAAGGGTGGGAGGTTGCTTGTCTAAGTAACAAGTTGAATCAAACCCATATAGCAACAGTGCTATCTATCATATGTCAAGATCCTTCAGATAGCTACTGTAATTTAAAAGCATGCTCACTAATAAGAGGTCTCTCCTTCTAGGTCAAAATCTCTTCCCTATTTGTACAGGATATACGCCAATGCAAAATTATAGAAGGACAATTCAACCAGCCAACCAAAGGAAATATGAAACTGAATAAGACAAACTTTAACTAAGGGTCTAATCCTGGAAGTTGCTTAATATCCTCTGACTGGATTACAATTAGTGTTCTAGAAACAAAATGCTTTGTTTGGATCTGCAAACATTGCCATTAGGATAGCAAAAGATAAATACCAATACTGAAGTAGGATCTTGCTCTACAAAGTGAAATGAACTGATGTAAATTGTTCTTTATGACATGCAGTAAAAAGTATTCCATATTTTGAACCCTTCTTTAAAATCTAATTCAAGATTACATAGAAGAAATTTCTTATCTGATCTCACATATGAAAAAAACTGTCATCTGATTAAGATGTTGGAAAGTTACATTTTTCCAAACAAGTAAAACTTGATTTGTTTCCGATACAAATTACAAAACCAGCTCAAAATCGCAAGTACTGGGAAGGACTGCTGACTTTCTCGGGTGTCATTCACTCCTCATGCTCCCTGCTTCTCTTCATAGAATTCTGGGATGTGCAGATGCGATTGCTGCTTTTTGGCACAGGTGCACACTTTTCATTAACAATAAAATATAATACTGCCCTGTAGCCATAGGTGACCCAGATGCAGGATGTGCTGGAGTTCAGTCACGTGTTTATATTGCACCCCAACTGCTAAAATCTTAGTGATGCGCCACGCTTGATATTTCTACTTAATTTGAGTTTACCATGATTTTATTCCAAATAACACAAAGCTGTTTGTCTCTGCAAAAGGGGATGCCTTTTCTTAACAGCCTGATCCACTGATGAAAACTTGGTTATCACCATAGCAATCACTTCCACATTCAGGGGACAATGATATAAACACCGGATTGTGACACCGCTGACTAATCTGCCGGTCACAATCTAGACTCTGCAACACCACTTGTAGGTGTATTTATGTGATGTCACTAACTGGGTTGCATCACCACCAAGTAAAATCAGGCAAGAAGCACAAAGGGATTTAGCAGAGCTTTGGCTGGGGCATAAAGCCATGCCAGCCTGGTGGGGCAGTGCTCTGGCAGGGCTTCCCTTGCCCTATGCTGACTGGCCTTCCCTTCAACTTCTTCCCTCACTCAGCCCTTTCACCTCGAACTCACTGATCTCCTCCACCTCTCGTGCCCTTTCCTTAACCTTTCCCTCTGCCTCAGTCCTTCCTTCAGCATTCTCCTTCCCCTCTTCATGCATTCGTTTCCTTTTAAATGAATCCCACTCAAAACACGCAAGGAACCCCACTGCACTCATACACCATTGGCACCCATCGGGCTGAGCACTGTCCTGTCATGCTTGCCCCTCTTCCCAGTGTGTCTTTTGACATCACTGTCTAGAGAAACTGGGATTTATTCTGGACAAGAATTAGCTACTGTTATGACTTACCTAACAAATATGGGTTTAAAATCTCATACCTGATAATTATCATCTACATGCTCTGGTCATTCAAACCTGTGTAATAAACAAACAAGTTGCATCAGGTTTGTGGCAGTACTTTTGATTTCACAAAACACGGCAGGGAGTCAAAACAAGATACTTTTTGCTTAATCTGAACCCCTAAGATAAAACAGCTAGGCTGCAAAGCTGAATGTAAAGAGCAGTGAAGCTCCCATGCTCTCCATTACACAGCACACCAGGCAAGCTTTCCTTCTCTGCCAACAGACCTGCAGTTGCTAAGGATAGACCTGAAAAAGTGAGCCCAAAGCTGATCTCTGACCCCTGCAGAATAAGCCTGAAGGCATCAAAGAGCTAAAAAAGAAAAGAAAAGGAAAAAAAAAGCCCAGACAGAGTTTTCACAAACTCAGTGGAAACTGAGGTGAAAGAAGGCACAGTGGAAAGAAACAGACAAGTGACAGTGAGCTGGAAATGCCTTGGAAGAAAGAGATGGAAAAAATTGTGGGGAAAAAGGTAAAGTAGTAAATGAAAGCACAATGTGTGAAATATAGAAGAAACAGTTTGCTTTCCACTTCAGTCATATCTCTATATGCAATATTGCAAACATTCCTTAAAGATTCCCCTTTTGATTCTGTATTTATCCCTAAAGATAATGTAGATACTGTTATTCAGGGTCAAGAGATGCAGTTCCATCAGCCTGACTGAGGACACTCTGAATTTACTACAATATAAAGTCACCAATTTTGCAGAAGCCTATATAAAAAGAAAGTCAGCCTGAAACCTAAAATTTTATTGATGATAAAATCTTTACCATGTCACCCAGTTTCACTGAGCATTTATCATCTCTGCTCAGTACTGTGCTTCCTCCGGGACTGACTGCTGCGCCCATAGGTCCTGCCACACAGGCCCATACTGGTGTAGTGAGAGAACAGCGTGTACAGGTCCTCTGCTGCCCACTGTTCCCTGCCAAATCCACTTTGCTCCAGAGCACGGAAGCCAAGCAGCTGCCTGGTCAGGAGTTACGAATGCCCCGGGTCTCAGTTCAGGAAATGCCACAATTTTATATCAACACAGCACAACAGAAGTACCTCAGGATTGCAACACAGGCACTGAACACTCTTGGTGGCACTGTCATGAGGCAATGGCAGGGTCTGCAGCTGGTGAGCAAAGCCACTGCTGGGACAATGCGGTGGTCCACAAGCAGACACAGAGTACTTCTACAATAGAGAGCAGTTGTATGAGATTACCAGAAGAAAGTGCTTGTATTTTCTTCTAAAACCACCTGATGGACTGCTGGAGGCAGTGTATATGCCGAGGACGGGAGAGGCGTGTTCTGGCTCTGGAAATGCTGCCATTAGCAGTTGTACACGGGCAGCAATCACCTCACGTGAGGACACCAGCTTGCATCTCCTTTTCTGGTAATCCTTACTCACTCTTGTTCACCATTTCAGCAGCATCCTAGCAAAAGGAGCAGTGAGAGATCTTTCACATATGCCTGTTTTCATGTCTTGGCATCCCCTTTATGCTCCCCCTCATGTAACCTGGCCAGGAACAAAGAGCTTCACACATAAGGAGCAACAGGACCAGTAACTGTGGAGGAGATGCTGGAAAGCAAGCACCCTGCATTTAGCACAAGGACAAATGCAGTGAGAGACACTGCTGTAACCAACCCACACACTAACATGCTGAACCAGGAAATATGTACAACCATTTGTGCTGGAAAGCCCATTCCATTTTGGATCAAAATAGAAGACTAATTACACAGCGTTACCCTGACTTTTCTCTGCTTGTGAAGCACAAAACTTACTCAACCTGACATGGGGAAAAGACAGATGAGCTAGGGGACAGACACCTTATTTGGGGATTTAACATTTTCAGACCTGTCCCGAAAGTCCTTTGGGTCCTGGCTCTTTTGCTCCCAGCACTGCAAGAGCATCCTCTTGACAACTTACTACAATATCCTGAAGTAATGTTTTATTCAGAACAAGCAGAAGTATTATTTGTCCAAAATGGGAGAAAAGTCATTTGAGGAAGGGACTTTCGAAATTTCCAAGAAGTTACGAGAAAGCAAGATACTCATTGCCCTGCCTACAGTACTGCATGAAGCCTTCTTAAATCTTCTACACCCAATTGTTTCAGGGGTTGTGCTAAACATGGGTTAAAAAAGATGTAATTGTAGTGAAGCCCATGCAATACACTATGGCAAATAAATTAGATTAGCATTGCTTACAGGCATTGGGCTTTGCTGATTCTCATTCTCTGGTTAAATCAGGGTCAGGGCCTTCACTATGTGTAAGTCAAACATCTCTCCTTCATGTCTGGACAACAGTAAAAACTTTGAAAAGAAAAATGTATTTGACTAAGTTGATGCTGAGAACACAGACACATTGAGGTAGTGAAAAGCTAGTAAAGGTAAAATACTAATTCTGCTGAAGGCTGTGCCTTTCAAAAAGAAAATGAGACATTTATCATATTTCTCCACCAAAACAACAGAAAGGTTGCATTTAGGAGAATTCATAAAGCAAGGTTACTTTTGCCCACTTAAACATACATTTTTCCTAACACATAAACTAGGAAAAAGATTAAATTCACTTTAGAAGGCAAAAGGTCTTAGACTAACTGATTTGCTATTGTCTAAGTTAATAATTAATTAAGACTTCTCAGTATATACTATTTTAAAAGTTTATTCTTAAAACCCCCACTTGCCTTTATCTATATACTTAGGAACTGTCATTCAAATTTCAGAGTAGGAAACTAAACAAGGGGAGCCTCTTCTACTCAAAATTTCCACGGGAGTAAGTAAAAAAAAGTCGCTGAGCTTTACCTGGACGCTTTCAGCAAATAGTTACAGAGAGGAGCTGTAATTTCCAAGCCGAGAGAGGTGATTGGAAGTGCCGGGCCGTGCAGACACCCTGCCCTTCAGCAATGCCGGCAGCTGTCTGTCCGCGGCGCGGCTCCGCCTCCGGACTGTGCTAACTGCATTCGGAGCAGCTGTCCCAGGACACATCAGCTACACTTCACTGCAGATACAGCACTCCTGTGGCTCGTCAGCTTCTCAAACACCATTACTCCAACACAAGTGGTGATTGATTAAACTGGATAGAACTAACAAAAAGCATTTTTGGGGCACACCCTTTATTTTAAATCTGACTCTTAGCATGTGTGTCCAGAAGGCACATGGCTCTTGATGATTAACTGCAAGCTTTATGCCAGTTTATTGAAGTACAGCCTTAATTTAGTCCAACATCTAAGGGAGCTTTCTTACATTTGTAACAATGAGCACAGTATTTTTAATTTATGAAGCTCAGATTTTACTACTACAGTAGTTTTAAAAGAAAGCTATACCTATAATTAAGTGTGTAAGTCTTTCAAATAAAGACTTCTGAATAAAATTAATCCTTTATGTATACCAAGGTGTCTTTTAGATAGTTAATTCAAAACTTTAACAGATATTTCAGTAAAAAGAATTAGACTCTTTCAGTCGTTTGAGCCAGCGCTGTTGAAAAGAGTGACAATGTGTATTACATTTCTGTAGATTTTTAACTGATACAAATACTCATCTAGAAAAGTACAAAGAATAATTTCACCAAATACTTACAAGTATTAGTAATTTGCTCAGGTGAGGTCAAACAGAATAGGGAATGGCTAATTTTAAAACACAAACACTAGGCACAAGAGATTTAAACTGGTATGTTCCAAGTCCATTAATGTAAACATCAGTTCAGACACGCCTCACCAGAAGTCTGAGGTATCTAGCACAGCATGGCAATAGATGTAGACACACTAAACTGTGCCCACTTACGAAATCTCTTAACACATGCACCAAGTAATAATTCAGTCTACTCTTTCCTCTTCCCACATCAAGCACAGCTTAGCTCTGTACGGCTAAAACTATACCTTCTCATCTGCATGTTGGTCACTTTATAGGACCATTGTTCTAAATCCTTGTGCTACAATAACTAATTAAAATACCTGAAAAAGTAAAAACTTTCACCCCGTGTCTTTTGTGTCACCCCAAATCAGGACACCATATTACCTCCTGCATCTACTGAGCCAGCGAAGCCTCCTGGTTTCCCAGTATTTCCATGTAACTATTAAAACTCACCATTAATAATCCTGTCTGCCCTACCTGTAGTTGAAATACCACTTTTTCACTTGCTCCAGACAGGTAGGGCAGCACATCACCTCTACTATCATTCACCTGTTCCCAATTTTTAAACATCTTCATGGATTGAACTGCAATGGATTTTAAACCCTTTGTAATCTACTCGCTGAACTGATTACCCTCCCAGATTACATCTCACTGAAGCCCTTGCTCAGGAAGGAAGTCACTACTCTTTGTCAAGTCTGCAGGCACCATTTTTCTTAGTTATAATAATGCTTAGAAATAGCTGTTGGTTTTGATCAAACAGATCTGGCAAGTTCTGTACTCCATACTGATGGCTGGAAATGATGAATTTAATTTCATTCAGCTGAAAGCAGCATTATTCATTGGGGTATCTACACAGCATCTCAGTTCAACATATGTATGTATATGTTATGGTGTCTTTCATGCAGTGGCAGTACCCAACTTCATTTACATATCATCTGGGACAGTATATAAATATGGTGCGTAAATAAGATTGAGCATGAGAAACTGGTGGAATGGCCAGGGCACCAGCTGCTGAAGATGCTGGGTTATAAAGTGGTCAGAAGAAATTCAAGGCTTTAACAGCAGCTTTGCAAAAGAAGAACGACAGGAGGACCTGGCAGGTACCGCTGCACAAGAAACAGGATCAGATTTTACACAAGGTGCAAAAGTATCTGCAAAATCTGTGAAGCCTGAAATGGAATGTGGACCTGAAAGGTGTTAGCCTGAATGAGAGGCTCAGGCATAACAAGAGACTGGGAAATACACAGAATGCAAGGAAATGTAGAAAACAGTGCCAGAGTTGCTCCAGAACAATTGGAATGTCTGTTTAGAAATAACAAAGAAAGAACTCACTGCAATGTAAACATCAACCAACTGCTTCTTTTATTTGTTAACATAGTATTTAAAAACAAAATAAACATTTTTTTCTAGAAATATATTTACTGTCATACAATGGTAGGTAAAAAAATAGATATTTTAATTGCAAAATCTCACAATGTAATTAGATGCTAATGTCATGTCCAGTATACTCAAAGTATGTAAAATTATGCCCTAAAAAAATGGTAATTTCACAGCTTCCTGTTGGCTCTGATGCAAATTAATGAAATAAATAGTGATTAACAGTTTTCTTGGCAGTTTACTTTCCCAGTATCAGTGACTTAAATGATAGATAAAATGACACTAAAACTGTAGAACAGTAGTAGATCTCAGCACTACCGTCTTAACAAAAAATGTCCACAAGACAAAACAATCAGTGAAAGTTTATATGTAATACCATGGTTTGGGATCCAACCAATCTACATGGGTTTAATACTGGGGTTTTTAGGCCTTTTTTACTTCCTTAGGACTGTGTTGTATTTTAGTTTTTTATAGAGTTTTTTATTAAAAAGTTTGTGTTCTATCATACACACCTCATCATGGATATAAGAGGGCTGAATCCTCAGAAGAAAGGAGAATAACCCTAGTACAAAATGGTAACTCTGGGGAAACTCCACTTCTCCGTAATGAGCCAGATGACCACACAATCTGAAAAGAAATGGGGAGAAAATAAAAGCCTTAAATTACAAGTGCATTTAGTATTTACCTAGAATTTATATCTTTAACTGTAATTAGCGGCAAACTCTATATTTTACCAACAGCATAAATCACGATTCTAGTTTACAGTGTTGATTCTGTGAAGTGATCCACTCCTGCAAAACCCTCCAGTAGAGGACTGGATGAAGACATCTTCAGAGCTGGTGCAAACGCACTGAGAAGGAAAAACCACTACAGCTTCTTGCACTATGAATCAGGACCTTACTCAACCAGGCAAAGAATACGTTCTTTGCCTTTCAGGACTAATTGGAATCACTGTTTGTTCTTCCAGCTTTTAGCAAATGTAGCAAAGTATTAAAATGACTACCTCATCCTATTTTTAATATTTTTAAGACTATCTAATTCAGACACCTCAAGCTCTTTACTCTGTTCTTCTCTCTCCATAGGGTTCCCCTCTCATCTTCCTGACTCTGTGTCATGGCATAATAACCCATTCATTTATTGTCCATTGCCTTCGTGTGCTAAATACAAATTACGTGTCTAGAAACAAGAGAGAAAAGCTAAGTTAAGTCACTGGAGTAACACAGGAAACATCGGAGCAAACACTCAAGAGGTCAACAGAAAGCAATTAATGCTGTAGCAGCCTTCTGCTTAATTATTTTGTAGCTTTCGTGGTGAAAATGTTAATGAAAATGATGAGGTGATTTTATTGATGAAGTATATAATGAAAATAGCAGACTAGACTTGCTGGTAACAAGTGTCAGACCAAACAAAAAATGACACAGAGGATGAGTTGCAGAGATAGCTGTATAAACATTAAGTTCAGCAAGTTAGGTTGGAAAAATACCCTGTTCTGGATAAGCCTCAAATTTGGTTTAAAATACTATAAGTTTTCAATTTTTAAATAAAAACACTGTACATTGATATGGGGGTTCAGGTGCTATTCACCTTTAAATCCTATACTTCTAACTTACTAGGTATTGCCTTGGGATGTGGAGAAGCAGTTTAAAATGTTCCCTGTGTCTGATTCAGAGCAGCTGTCTTAAATATTCACCAGAACAACGACTGGGATCTGTCTGTCCCAATTTACGGGTAAGTGTGCTAATTACTAGACTATAAAGTCATTTGCTTGCTCCCTCTGGCCCAGCAAACATTTACATTTTACCTCAAAGTGGAGGAACAGCCAGACCCATCCTGAGTGCCAGCAAGCCGCACTTCAGGGAGCACAGTCTGTTCAAAGCCACCCGAAGTCTGCCACATTGGAAATCTGGAACGAGGTCTCTCATGCCATACATCCCATCCTCTACCCTACCTCACATCCCCCAAAAGCATTACAATATTTTTCACACACCTCATCACGTATAGAATCCTACAGTCCTTTAGGCTGGAAAAGACCTTTACAATCACTGAGTAGAACTCCTGCCATCTAAAGACTTCCACAGCAAATCAGTTTAGAATCCAGTTTAAAACAGAAAGTTTTAAAATAAAATGTAAAAGCATTTCACCAACCATTTGACTGATCTCAGCTCTGCTGACACTGTAATCACACTTTAGTCCCAGGATTAAAGCATTTCAGCAGTCCAGTTAGACCATGCTGATTTTTAGAGAAAGAGAATTTGTAAGACTTTTTTTTAGTTCTATTCTACATACATAGAGGATAAACTCTCATATCTGAGGGAGTAGATGTTGTTTTCCAATGTTAAGTAAGTGTCAGATGTATAATTAACTACTTGCATTGCAAATGATATAATGGGAAATTTAACCGGTAAGAATTTAAATTCAAATCTTGTTTCATGAAGGCTATGACAGTTTGCCATTACCATTTTAATATATTACATATGAAAATGTAGGCTTAAAAACAGACTTTGCATGGAAGATTATTCACACAAACATACACCAAAATATCCACTCATTCAATGTGTACATAAGATTTACGCAAATCTGTGGTAAAACGATTATTACCTTTACTCCCTTCCAAAAAA